>MU223571.1:422529-465553 GCA_018584345.1 Thuja plicata | reverse complement strand
TCACTTCTAGCATCAAACTTACCAACACTATCATCTCTCTTGATGTAGCACTTGCTGCCAAATATTCTAAAATATTTTACTGTGGGTACATTACCAAACCAAAGTTCATAGGGTGTCTTGTCCATGCTTGGTCTCAATTGGGTTCTATTGATAGTATACACTATTGTGTTCACTGCATCTCTCCAATAGGTGTGTGCCACTTTTCCTTCAATCATCATGGTGCGCACTGTATCAAGTATAATCATGTTTCTCCTTTCTGCAATTCCATTTTTCTGAGGTGTTCTAGGGGCACCCAACTGCCTTTTTATTCCATTTTCTTCACAGTAGTCATAAAACTCGTCAGAGGTGAATTCTCCTCCTCTATCTGATCTTAAACATTTCAGTTTTAGTCCAGATTCATTCTCAACCTTAGCTTTGAATATTTTGAACTTTTCAAAGGCTTCTAATTTCTCCTTTAAGAATGCAACCCACACCATCCTATAAAAATCATCAACAAACAAAATAAAGTACCTTTCATCATAGTATGATCTTGTTTGAGTAGGACCGCATAAATTTGTATGCACTAAGTCCAACTTGTTTTCAGCTAAGGTCTGCTTGCTTATGAAGGAACTCCTTACATGTTTACCCATAGCACATTCCGTGCAAATTGTGTCAACTGGTCTTGCAACACTTGGTAGGTCTCTAACTACCTTGACATTATTGATCTTTACTAATATTATCAAAGTTGATATGACAAAGTCTTTTGTGCCATAACCAACTGTCATCCACCTTTGAAACATAACAACTTACATCAGAATTAAGCTGAAAAACATTACCTTTTGTTTTGGATCCAGATGCAATCATGTCTCCATCCTTATTGCTAATAATGCACTTGTTGTCCTTGAACTCCAAATGATAGCCTTTGTCAAGTAGCTGTCCAACACTCAACAAGTTATGATGTAATCCATCAACATATAGAACATCATCTGTCTTATTCTTTCCATCCAAGGTGATGGAACCTCTACGTATGATAGGTTTAGGAGTGTTATCTCAAAATCTAACCATACCACCTTTGTATTTTTCTAGATGAATAAATATATATTTGTCACCTGTCATGTGGTGTGAGCATCCACTGTCAATGATCTAATCAATTTTGACATCTTTTTTGGAAATTAAGGCTAATTCATGATCTTCTTCTTTATCTGCAATGTCCATATCTTCGAACAACCTTTCCATGTCTTTAAGGGAAATGAATCCAATTTCATCTCCTCCTAAATCTTCATCACTTACACCTTCTTCAGCATGGTAACATTCCTTCCTATATTTAGGTTTGTTATCAGATCTGAACTTCTTGACTTTTGTGGGACACTTAGATGCAAAGTGACCAATCTTATTACATGAAAAACACTTGAATGGGAGCTGTCCTTCATATTTTCCTTTTCCTTTCTTTTCTCTTTTAGAAGTCATGGAAATTATCTCTTCTAGTTCTTCATCAGTGTCTTCATTCTCATTATGACTAGAGATGTGTGAGGATTTCTTACCGTGGATTGAGGCTTTGATAGCTATTTCATTCTTTGGTTCAGTCTTCAATCTTGATATCTCAAATGCAGAGATTTTTCTAATCAAAGTCTCTCTCTTGAAGTCTTGTGAGAATTGCATAGTTTCCTCTAGAATAATGATCTTGTTTTCATAGTCTAATGTTAAAGTAGTTAACAACTTATCCATTATATCTTCTTCTGATATTTCTCCTCCATTGTTTCTGATTACAGATACTGCTTCATTTATCCTCTGATAATAAGCTCTAATGTTATCTTCAGGAAACATCTCAAGGCTTTTGTATTTCTTCTTCCATGTCTTCCTACATGCATTCTTTTCTTGAACATCTCCTTCAAACATGTCTTCTAAATACTTCCATATGATATATGCCTTGTCAATCTTCTTGATATTGAAAAATTCACTGTCAGATAAGGCACTGATTAGGGCTTCTTTGGAAATTGCATTATTGGTAAATGTTTCCTTCTGTCATCTAGTAGCATCATCCTTTGCAAGGTCTTTCAAAGATGGAATTACAACCTCTTGTGTAACAATCTCAAAGATCTCAAATCCAATGCACTGTAGATGTGTCATCATTCTGTTCTTCCAATCTAAATAGTTCTCTCCATCAAACTTAGGGTTGTGTTTTATGAAGTAAGACATCTTGATATACCTTAAGCTATTAGGCTTCTTCTCCAAGGCACTTGGCTCTAATACCAATTGTTAGAATACTTCAGAGATAACTGAGAGGAGGGGGTGAATCAATTATCAGCAACTTTAAATCTTTTGTACTTATTAATCCAGATTGATATAAATTAAATGCACATTCAGATAACACATTACTCGACACATTAATTTTTTTATGGGGAAACCAAATGGTAAAAACCCCGGTGGGAATTAGTACCCTCAAAGAACTATATTGTTTGTAGAAATCCATGTTAAAAGATATTTCAACCCTGTTAGGAGTTATACAGTACAATGCAGTAGTATAGTGACATGGTTAAGGGTCTGACCCTGTTAGGATTCTTTTATAATAACCCTATTAGGGGTGAAGGACTCACTATCCAAGGACTCACTGTCCAAGTGGTGAAGGCTACAACCTTCTGGTTATTTGATACACACTGTAGCAACAAGGTGAACTGCTATTTGTGACATTTCTTGTCTGAACAGTTCCTTTTGTGCGCCGATGCTTTAACCTCTTGTAAAGAACTACAACAATCTTATCTATATTCTGAAAGCTTCAAATTCAATATATATATTATCAGCATATGATAAATATAGCTCTGCTGATTTAACACTCTACTCTGCTTTTTCTAATCTCTGGCTTTCGTAACTCTTCTTATCACAAATGACCTTCTATAAATACATACTCCAAGTATGAGACCATGTGACTTGTTAGACCACTCTTCATAACATCTTTGTTGGCTCTAGTGCAAGCATAATTACAACTGCGCAAGTACAAACTGAATAGATGCGTCGCTTCACTAAGTTAGCTTCACCAAATTGACCATATTATTGCTATCTTCTTGAAACACATTTGGCACATTTAGATTAATATCAACAACTCATAACTCATCATGAATATACACACGCATATCCTAAAGATACATGCAACTTGATCAACACGTTACATATGTCATCCTTAAACCGTTATTCCTCTAGAACTATAACTGTCACTAATCGAATTACATATCTTTACTCGAACTTCATATCTGGGTCTGCATGTATGAACATAGAATACTAAACATGTCAACAACATGTATCTATCCATGCTAGTCTTCATGTCATCATACGGATAAGTACATACAGAAGTACTACTGTGTATTATATGTTGTCATCAATGACAAACATACAATCAATCAACTGTTCAGAATCAAATCTCCAACATAATGAACCTGTTAGAGTTCCTTTGCCCTGTTAGGAGCAGTCTTTACAATGTAAGTACAATGACCTAGTTAAGGGTCTAACCTTGTTAGGATTATTTTACAAACAACCCTATTAGGGGTGAGGAATCACTATCCAAGAGCTCACTGCTCAAAGAGAAAGAAAGCTACAACCTCTTGAGAATAGATATGCACTATATCCAAAACTGAACTGTTGTATGTGACACAAATGTCTGATCAGTTCCAGTTATGCTCTTATGCTCTTAACTTCTTTAAGGGCTCTATCTCATACTGATATCTTCATACTACTCTGCTATACATCTTCTCTGACTAGTTTTGATGACACTTCAAATGTATCTTTGCATTATATATATATGCCTTAATAGACGTGACTATAAACAAGACCTTAGTCAGCCCAAAAACATAATACACAACGCTTCCAAACAAATCGGCTTAAGCATGTTTACAACAATGTTTAACACATGATAACAAACTTATTACAATAGGTTCTTAGCCTTTACATAAAAAAAGATTACACGCTAATCAAATCAATGAAGTCGGCTTCATACTCTGTATTTTGAACTACTAGTGTACTTGTTCCTTCTCTAACTTGTTTGTATTTCCATTCTATACCATGCATGTGTAGGGTAAGTATAATAACATATCATAGAGCTTAAGTCAGAACACACATATTCTGATGTGGTCGTACGCACGTGCGCTGATGCCCTGATCGACTGAAAGTCACTATTATGTTCTGTCTTCTATACTTAGTCGATTTTCACTTCATATTTTACTGTCAAAATTTCATATGACTTTGTTTCCATAACAACAACACAAAATAAGCCATATAATCCCTAGGAGTCAACTTGCCAACAATTTCTTCATACATTCGTTGTAAGGCCTTCTGGGTTATAGACACATTCAAAGAAACTCAACTCAGATCCACATTTTGATCTGCTACACCTCAGAACTATTGTCCCTCTAGATTCTACTCCTCTTCTAATATGATGCCACTACACAATACAACACATTACATTTATACAAAGTCACCAATAGGTTGGACTAATAAATAATTACATATCCCAAGTCAAATGTATTAGACTAGGTCCACCTAAATCCCCAATAAATACCAAATTAAATTATTTCACAAGGATTGATTCAACAACCAATTTTGCCACACATAGATCCTTCTAGAAAATTATGCTATTCAGCTCCAACGGTAGGAAAGACCAATCACAACCTCCAACAATAAATTGGTAAACCCAACTGAACCAGTGTCATGAAGAACATTAGAAACCAAAAGAGAATGAATAGAATCTCACAAGCCATGCCACCTTGAGAAGCACGGTCATATAATTTTACTCCACAAACCATAATGAACAAACCCATTTCATCACTTATGCCAAGCATCTGTATGAATCGACCAAACATAGAATCTTAGAAAATTGCTTGGAACTAGAAACTTCTTCTCAAACCCATTCACAAAATCCATCACAACTCAAGTGTGGTAATTATAATGAGTTGTGATCATAGGATAAGCTTCCTAATCACCCCATGAACACCATATCATGACCAAATCCATAAAAGATCGACAAAACTCCATCAAGACAATAATCACCCAAACAGTGACCAAGAACATAAAGAAAACACAAAACTGGTAACAAAGGTCCACCAGTAAACAAATGCTATTTAGATGATGCAATATTACCAAGGACCCGAGATTCTCTTGCATAAATTCTCTTGGTGGGTTCAAGCCTGAGTGTGATAGAGTATTGGAGGTGTCTAGTGGGAGGGATGATTGTAAGATAAACCTTTTTGGTTCTCTTCCTAATAATGGAGGAATACAAATCTTCTTGAAGATTTTAAAATGGTCTATGATTCTAAATATGGGATTTCTAATTACTCCTTGATTGTCATACATGTTTCTCCCCCTCCTCCCAAACCCCTTCAAAACTTGATGTATTTTTTAGACTCCACCTCCCAGGGCAGTGTCCCTATTTTTAAGGGTGAACATGGTGGGGTTGGAGTTGATGGACATGATATGGACCTCTCAAGTCCTATTGGAAAAGAGGTGTTGGAAGATGGAGAGACCAAGGAGTGGTCCATTGTTCCTTATAGTAATATACTTGATGGTGATAAGGTGTTTGAGTTCAAGGCTTGTAAAACCAGAAAAAAAAAATCTTAAAACCAAGAAGGGTGGCTCATAAGAGAAAATGATAGAGACCCCTAATAAGGTATAATAATCCACATAGTACAAATCAAGAGGAAAATGGGAAGACCCAGTGGTTCGATAGCTTGCAAAAAGGAAAGGAAGATCCTTAAAAAGTAGCTACCAAAATGTTATATGAACTTTAAGGTTTCTCTAGACACCAACTCTTAAATCTAGATAGAACTTAAATTTTCCTCTTGGAATGTTAGGGGACTTGAGTCCCCTAATAAAAGATATATGATCAAGTTTTTTAATGATGAACAAAAGGATTGATTTTATCTTGCTACAAGAAATTAAGGTTGTTAATTTCAACCTAGAAATTAACATGAACTATATCTGGAGGGAGGCCAAATACTTCAACACTAGTCACTCCAAGGGAAAAGCCAGGGTTGTTATAATGGTAAATCCTAAGTGGTGCAAGTTCAATGTGATATGGGGTTTTTCACCTTTTAGAAGATTGGTGTGGGTCATTTTCAAAGTGGGAGAGGTAGAGTTTGGAGTCTAGTTAGTGTATATATCCAATGACTATAGAGATAGGGTGGAATTGTGAAAATGGATTTTTAAGATGGAGGATATATTATGGATACTTGGTAGTGTCTATAACATGGTGGAGAGGCCATAGGATAAAGTTGGGGGTTGTTTATTTAAATGGAATAGATGTGAGATGTTCTACTAGTAATGGATGTTGAAAAGAACAAACAATATGATCCTCTAGCTGGTAATAAGGAAGATATAAAAGGAATTTGGTTTACTTGGTGCAACTATCAATTGGGTGAGAAGAGAATTTACAATAGGTTGAACTGATTCTATGTGAACAAGGAGCTTTTTACTTCAAGAAAGATGCCAATGGATCTAGTGTTAGGGTTGTCTCTTACACACTATCAGACCACCATCCTATTATTAGAGATATTTTCCATATTGACCAACCTCCATCTCCCAAAGGTAAAAAAGATTTCTTTTCTCTTAACACCAACCTTTAGGATGATGAGGATGTAAAGAGTGTAGTCAGTAATATTAGGCAATACAATAAATGGAACATTAGACACACCAGTGCTATTGAAAGATGGGTTCAAAATACTAGTAGTTATAAATTGTTATTTTAGGTGGTTAGAGGTAAAGGAAGGGACAACAGAGGGATGGAGACAGAAATCCACAATAACATACTTGTTGTTGAAGAATCCCTACAAAATAATCCATCTATTCAGGAGACCAAGGAGATACTCACTCAAGCTAGGGATTTCTTGAGGAAACTGTAAAATACTAAAATGCAGGGGACAAGACCAAAGCCAGGATGAATTAGATTAACAAGCGGGAAAAAGGATCTAATTTTTTCTTCCAAATCCTTAAATGTAAAGAGGCTAAAGATATAATTGATTGTTTATCAAAAGATGGGAAAAAACTTACCAGAAGGCCTTTTTCCTCCTTTTATAGTAAGTTATTCTCATCAGAAGCTGGTGGGAAGGGGATGGAGAGGGATAGGAACAAGATTAGGGGCATCATTCCCAACAAATTTAGTACAGAGGATGTGATTTCTTGGGTAGATAAATAACAGTGGATGAAATTAACAATGTCATTGTCTCTATGAGAAATGACAAAGCCCTAGGGCCCGATGGTCTCTTGATAGAATTCTATAAAAATAATATCATTTGGTTAGGGTAGGATTTCCATCAAGTGTATACAAAATATATTAATTGAAGATCTCTTGGAAGTGACATTAATAGTGGGATAATTAAGCTCATTCCAAAGGAAGAAGATAGATCTCTTATAAAGAACTGGAGATCTATAACTCTCCTAAATGTTTCATACAAAATATTGGCCAATGTCCTTATCAAAAGATGAGATAATATTCCCCCCCATGTATTCAACCCAACACATATTGGATTTTTTAAAGGGAATTATATCCTAGAATACTTTCTAACTCTTTTGGAAGTTATGAGCTAGGCTAGAGATTCTAACTATAAAGTATGCATGATGTTGTTAAAATACGAAAAGGCGTATGATAGAATTTACTTTGGACCAACAACTATATCCAATACCTTTGTGGAAACCAAAGAGGCCAATAAGAAAGAAGAAAAATAATGATTTAGGCTTCTATATTGTTTCTAAAGATATAGTGAAGCAATTGAATGATTATGCAAGGAGGATTGAGATTTAGAGGTTGAAAGGGATGAAGCAAGTGATTTAGTTTTTTTGTTATCAAAAGTGTGGACACTTTGATGAAAGGTCTTGATGATAGGGTAAACAAGTTGATGATAAAGCTTCAGGCTATACAAGAGAGTTGTATTTCTCTATTGTAGTCAATTAAATTGTGCTCTAGTTTTATTTATTTTTTAAAGCCATTGTACAAGAAGTGACACCCAAGCATGGGCTTGATTAAAAATATGGAATTATTTTATAAATACAAAGATATTTCCTCTATTATTATTGAAAAAAATAAAGATTTCAGAATTTCATTTCATTATTGTCCCTTTTTAAAGGGAAAGACCAATTATTAAAAATAGGATGCAAACATTACTTAGCATGGAACATCCATTAATACCCGATATCTGTTGGAAAGCTACAATGGAAACAATTGTTGTTTTGTCATTGATGTCAAACCTTAATTGGTGAGACTATTGCTATCTATTTGAGTACCATATCTATTGATTGTTGAAGAAGATTTGAAGGCAAGGATAGCAAGAAGACCAAGTTTCCTATTCCATGGGAAATTATTTCATATGAAAATATTCTATGAGTCTTTAATTTCATTTCATAAGTAGAGAGCAATTTGAGGTTTACTTTGAGTTGGATTTTTTTATGATAATGTTAATCTGGGTTGTTTGTTTCCTTGCCTAATCATTTTCACACCCTAACCTACTCTTTGTAGGACTCTTGTCAAAGTATCAATGCTTGTCAAAGATTCAAATATAAAGATCAAAATACTCATGTCTGTTTTGTAGGTTGCCAAGGAGAAACAAGAAAATAATATTTTTTGCTTAATAATTTTGTTAGACATCTTAAAAGGATTCACATGTAGTAGCTTATTAACTGATAGGGGATTATTCTCTTGTCTCAATGAGATAATTAAAAACCTAGATTTTCTTAATCCTTAACATAGATAAAAATCCTAGGAAAATGGACATGTATTTTGTGTGCTTCGGAAAAGAAACTTTGGTAGGAGAGTATTCTCTTGTCTCTTGAAGAAAATAATAAATCCTGACCCTTTGTTTTTATCCACTTTCATTTTTATTTTTCCTTGTAGAGGGTTATTTTTGCTTGTAGAGGGCCTGTTGTGGGGAAAAAAACTCATGGGAACGACCCAAGTGGGAAAAAAGCTAAAGCCAAGCTCTTCCAACCCACTTTAAACAAATATCTTCTTGATATTAAAGTCTCAAATGGAATCTATATCTTATGTCTAGTCTCCTCTAGGTTTTATAGGACCTTAATAGAATTTATGCTAACATGAGGCCTTGTATTGGCATTCATAAGATACTTTTGAACGGATACACTTACTAGAAACCCTAGAACAACGACCACCTAGTTCACCTCTGAAAGTTTCATAATCTTTATGGAAGGAGGAAGAAGAATCTCTCCTAAACATACCCACCATATGTATCCACTAGAGTATTTTAAATAGGATAATACAACATTTAAGGTCTCATTGCATTGTCTCCTTTGAACATATTCTGTATAGCTCTTGCTAAAGGAAAAAACATGAGCACTCTCTTAGGGGTGACATAGTTTTGTGAGCCAAAGGAATACCAAGTTGTGGGAAAATGTTTCAATCACTCAACCAATTCCTTAGGGACATTTTTTTTTTTCTTGTCTTGTTTTTATCAAACTTTTTGAAACCAGGTGTTGTTAAAGACCAAAGAACATACACATATTATTAACATTATAGAGATAATACCATTCTATTTTCTATCTTGCATCTGTGTTCATGATCCTAAACTTTGTAAAAATTCATCCAAACATGTTCCAAACATACAAAGTTTCCCTTAAGTAAGTGGAAAACCTATTAGCAGTCAATGTTTTGCATAATACCCCATAGTTTTTCATATGAACCAGGATTTTAGGGATCATAGTCTATCAAATGTTTTCATCATACTCTAGACATTTTGTACGAAATCTTTCTAGTTTCGCATAAGATTTGTAATTTTTTGCATCAATATTTTTGTATCAGAAATGTAGTCTTCTTCCTGACATCTGACATCAACTTTGATTTTTGATTTGGATATCTATTTGACTCGTCTTTCAGGTGTAGTCATCATATCTTGTCAAATTAGGTCTCATACCCTTTCTATCCTGATGTTTGATCTAATTGATCATTTTCTTCAACAATGTATTTTTTAAACTTTTATTGTCTCAATCTAAACTACCCAATAAATCTAATCTTAAGATAATCAACATCAAGTAATTAAATATCACCTCAAAATCTTAGATAAACATCACCATTTTTTTTTGACCAATCTTTGCATCTTGCATAAGGGACACTATCCATCACTTAGATTTTGATCATTCAATCTTACCTCATCATAGCTTTGGTTATACATGATTTTCATACTAGTGAAAACCATAAGTTCACATCAAAGGTCTAATCCTAATCAAAGATAAAATTCTCTAGACACTTCCAATCAAGACCAATCTTCACATCAAAAGACCAAATCTACTAAGAATTTAAACCAAGAACAATCTCCTATTGAACGATCTATATCTTGACAAATAAAGATCAGTTGAACAATCTCAATCACCTCTATTTCAAAAGTAAAATGATGATAATAAACTAGAATATTGAGCTCCCAATATTGAGAAAACTTAATAGACATGACTTGAATTACTTCATCACAAGGATATCATTTTATAGTCTTTGAGGAAAGTGAATAGGCAATTTTCTTCAAAGCGATAGTCATAAACTCAACAATCTTGCTAAAATATTCTATTTTAACACTTACTTCTTTCTTCTTAGGGTGCTTTCTTGGTTCCATGACCATATAAAGGTAGTTCATTGGTATCTCAAATCCTCGTGCACTGACACATAACTCCCTATTTGTATTAATATGTAAAAAATTATCAAGATTGTCCAAATTTGAAAGTGTCTTCAATCTATAAAATTTTTCATTTACAAATATAAGTTATGATTGATAAATATTATCAAGGGCCATGCATGTAATTTTATGTATCTTATCATATTATACAATATACATATCTCTTTCTTGGGCCTTTTTTGCAAGAAGGTTAACTTCATCTAGCATGGGGAGAAGACCTACTAAAGTTAAGATTACTTGATATCAATTAATCTACAAAGTAGGTCAAGAGCTTTGTCTACTCCAATCAAGGATTGATATGCTAAATAGAATTAATGCACTGGTCCATCCAAGGAGACCGATTTAGTGTAAACATCCTCAAGAATCTTGTTCCTATTGGTTATTCCATCAATTTGTTTTGAAATTATAAAATAGTTTGGAACATTTATAGAAGTACGAGTAAAGATATTTTACTAAATATTCAATATTTTTTACTAAAGGATACTTGGCTAAGTGCACAGAGATTGTGTGCAAAATAGCAAGTATATTGGCCACTTTTTTTTCTTAAATCCAGTAAACCTTAAATCGGAAGCAAAATTTGGCATTCATGCACTCAAAATTATAAGATATAAAAACAACAAAAATAGATAATATTAAGAGGGTCAAATCTCCTTGTTTTTTAAGAAAAAAATAACATAGTGTATGGCATGTGCATCAAAGAAGTCAAGTTAGATTTAGTATTAAAAAAATGGTAGAAAGATAGTTAAGAGTGAAAACTAGAAGTTGTCTATTTTTTGTAATTTTTTGTTGGGTATTTACATCTTCAAAATTAGATGCATGTACATGCATGAAACATAACTTGCATCAAAATAATAAAAAATGATTTTTTTTTAAAAGTGTAAATAATCAAGTGTACAAAAATAAACATTTGGTCGATTCGATCAAAATTTATTAAAAAATTGTACACATAGCTCTCCAAGAATTATAGAGAGACTGGTAAAATAAATTAAACTATAATATATTAAAGTTGTCCAAAAATACAAGAAATGATATGGTTAGAAATCTCAGAAAATATGTAAAATTATGGTGGTAGTTTTATAAATACCTAATTGGTGATGTGTAAACCTGATGATGAGGAAGTTGAGAAACGTGTTTCAAAGAGAAAAACATGTGAAAAGGGAGGGGAATGGAGGGAAATGAATCTCCCAAGCCGCAACCTTGTTATCCAAGATTATTAAATAGTCTTGTTCTTGGATTAGAAATTTTCCAAACCTAAACGAAATTAGGTTATTTGAATTTAATGTAAGATAATAATGTTTGGGGTCTTTTATTTTTGTTTAAGGTGGATGGCCAATTTCTTACACAAAATCTTGGTGCACTTACCCACTTGCTCACAATTTTAAATGTTATACAAATATTTAGCAAATCTCACTTAATTTTAACATGTCTTATTGATGTAGAGGCTATAGGTTTGCTTTGTCCAACAAGACAAAACCTCTCTACTTTTCAAGGAGGTCACTTTCTATAGGCTCCAAACCTTTGTAAAAAATTACAACTTCAATACAACACTCAAAATTGATGATTCAAGTTCCTTTTTTGGGTTGATTTGGAAAATCACTCCCAACGACCCTACTCGAGTACCCCAGCTTTTGATGACATACAAGAGGCCATGTGAATTTTTGGAATGGGGTTGGATCACTTTGTCTAGGCCCTATTCCTAACCAATATGAAACAGATCCAACAGTGGATTTCCTGCAAGAATATTTTTTATGGTACTTCACTTTTTAGGTACTTAACTTCCTTACATATAACAAGCAACAGTATGTGTCGAGAAACAGTATGTGTCAAGTGACAGTATGTGCCAAGCAATAGTATGGGTCAGGCCCTTTAGTGACCGAGAACTAAAATTAATCCCTTTCCTAGACAATTAGGAAAGGAAAGATTTAGATACCCTTTTATCAAGTTACAAAATATCCCCAACTTGACAAATAATGACTCAACCATATAAAGTGCCTAAATAATGATATGCTTGATAGGTCTAATTACCCCTATTAGGTTTTATTAACAAAATAATTGCCCCAATATTTGAGTGCAAAGAATAACCATTGATTTAGGGACAGTCTCCATTAAAAATGTACCCCAAATATTCAATATGAGTGCTTGATGCAACCCCCACATGCCTCTATCATCAAGTATGCTTATTATCCACTATTCACCACATTGAGATGTTGACCAAGAATCAGTTCAAACTTTTTCTTCGACCACCAACCTGCATAGTGCCTCTAGAATCCTTGAACACATAAACATCCCCTTTCATTTCACCAACCCTCATATTTCTCTCATGGTGGAATGAGGATAACTCGTTTATTCAGGGAAACCCTAGGTGATTATGGTTTCAAATAGTGTTTACAGTATTCACAATATCTCAAGTTCTATAATTGATCAAGGACTCAAACCAAATGAAAAAGAAAGATAATCTACTGAACTTCAATAATCCATTGTTTTTCTTCCAATTTGAGTCTGTACAAGGCCATACAGATCTAGAACAACTGATTGTATGCAGGAAAATGGTTTTATTTTATTGATTGTTTGCAAAATTCACATCACTTGTCATCATCCTCCTCCACCCTCCTGTGAGGGCTATTTGAGGAGTTCCTCCAACTATCACAATATAATTTCAAAAGAGAATCTATTGGGAGGAAGGTTTACAACCAAATTTTAAAATTTCTCCCGTCGGCAAAATGTTGCTATGCAAATGTTGCATTTTTGCATATTTTCCACAAATTGAACAATTGTTGATTGTTCACTTGCCTAGGGGTCACTAATGGACCAAACCTATTTAATGAACACCAATACACAAAAATAGTTCAAATTCTAAGTTTATGGATGCTTTTACCATAGTTGACCAAGTGGTTCATAAGGACCAAATCTTGGCACTAGGTCTTACAAATGGAACATTATTGAAAACAAGGAATCCTAGATGTTTAGGACATGTTGCAAATTCCTTTAGGATGTTGGGGTTCCTGCACCATGCTCCCAAGGTAAAAAAGTTATGGGAACAAGCTCTCTCCTTCTAGAGTCAGCTTGAATATATTCTAAGGCCTCTCTCCTAGACCTCCTAGGGTACTCTCAACCCTAATATTGAGGCAAGTAACTAAGAACTTCTTCCTCCTACTCATGACCCATCCTATCAATCAAGTTCTTCTTGGTGCTCATTGAATTTCCATAAGTGAATTCTATCAACTTATGTCAATACACTCATAACTCTTTGTAGGGTTTTTTCTTTACTTCCTTAGGTCATTTCATGACATTCTTGAGGAGTTGAGGTCATTCAACATCCTTTCAACCATTGAAACTCCTTAGGGACAATGTCCTTAAATGTAGGACTAATTAGGTCTTTTAAACTATTTTATTTCTTTCCTTGATTAATTCAACTCCTCTACAGCTACCATTGCTGAGAAAATCGTATTACCTCTCCACGCTTGCTATCCAACTATTGGATTGTGTTTTCCAATCCAAACCTACAAGTTCTACACAATTGTTTCACTTTATTCCCTAGTCGGACGATCGCAAAGCTCATGTAGGGAAAGAGCTCAAACTTCATGGATTTTACTTCTCCTACAAAAAGAAAATAGAAACTTATGTATAGTGGCTCCTCTTGAGTTCTATCTAGGAACATTTTTCTCACCATGGATTCAAGAACCTCGAGGAGCCATTTCTATTTACAGTCCAGAACTGGACCAAGAACTTGCAATTCCAAGAAACTTTAAAAGGTGCTACAAAATGAAGACAAAACTAAACTACCTCCACACAAAGTCTCCAAAAACAAATACAAAACTAAATACAATAAAAAAGATCAAATTTAATCCATTCATCATCTCTTCTAAATAACAATTCTCAAATATTATTAAGAACACAGTCTGCTACTTCTCATTTACTAAAATTTCAAACAAAAGACATCCAACAAAAGACATGAAAAAAAAAATCCTCCTTGAAATGATGGCTTTGGAGACCTTAAATAGTCTTCCCTTTTTTCTACACAGCCAATGTAACTCAGCTAACTATCCATTTAAGACAAAATAATTTTCTAGCACATGCCGAGCAATAGGACATGTTGAGTAGCTTGGTACATGTTGAGAAATAGGACATGCCGACCAATTTAGTACCTTCCAAGGAACTTAGTCTATGCTAAGAATTAGCACATGTCGAGCATTAGGACATGACAAGAAAATTTCTAAGTCTCCCAATGCCTTGGTTAGATTTCTAGAGGCCTACAAATCACCTCTTAAATGGAAAATTAACCTAAAAACACTTATCTAAGAAACTATGGTGTCTATTGACCAATTTGAACCAATTTTCCCTCCAGGTAATTACAAGAGTGAATGAACAAAAACCTTAAAAAAAAATCTTAAACAAATCCAAAATGTTCCTAATCCTTCTAATTATTTTAAGCAACTAGGAAGGGGCACAAAAAAATAAAGAAGGGCCTTTAACCCTAGGTGCTCCTGCACCAAAAAGAACTCAAGTTCCCACTTGAGGTGAGTTGGTTTAGAGTGAAGCCATGCTTGAGAATGTCTTGTTCAGTCATCCATGTGGCATCAATATCTGGAAGTCACTTCCATTTCACTAAGTACTTCAAGTAGGTGTTCTTTCTAGTCTTCTTGAGAATCTATGATTGAAAAATATTTTCTAGAAGGAGAGGCTGACTAAGGGGGTAAATCATGAATCCATTCACCTTATGGTTCATCTCCATTCTCTTTTTCACTTGCAATACCTTCATTTTATCTAAAAATGGTTAGGTTAGAAAAATTAAAAATAGGGGAAATAGAGAGTGTGGGTGGTAATGTTATTTCATAAGCATTCTAGCCAAATTTATCAGGAATTGTGCAGGGACCAATCTTCTTCATCTGAAGCTTTAAATGAGGTCCTTTAGGGAGTCTTTCATTTCTTAGGTAAGCCCACACTTTTTCACCTATCTAAAAATGTACTTCTCTTCTCCATTTTTTTGTGTGTGCTTTGTACTTCTTCACTATTTATTCCAAGTTATCCTTTACTTGGTCTTGTATCTATTTGATCATTACTATAATATTTTCTCCTTGAGCACTAATATGAAAATCATTTGGGATATTTATGATCTCCATTGGTTCCCTTGGAAGAAGACCATAAACTGTTTGAAATTGTGTTCTACCTGTTGATCTGTTAACATAATCATTGAAAGAATATTCTTCTTGTGGTAGAAGGAGATCCCAGTTCTATGCATATTATTTTGTGAGGCATCTTAAAAGATTTCCCAGGGATCTATTGACCACCTCTATCTAACCATCAGTTTGTGGATGGTAGGAAGAACTGAATTGTAAATTTGTACCCAATTTCTTGTGCAATGTCTGCCAAAAATGTCCCTGGAACTTTTTATCCTTGTCTGAGACAATAGACCAACGTAAACCATGTATTCTGACAATTTCTTTGAAAAATAATTGAGCAATATGTGATTCATCATATGTTATTTTCAAAGGGAATAAAGTGTTGAATTTTACTAAAGTGATCCACTACTACAAAAATGTTGTTAAATCCCTTTTTAGTCCTTGGTAATCCCATTACAAAATCCATTGATATTGCTTCCCATGGTTTTGAGGGTATAGCTAATGGTTGATATAGTCCTTGGTTGGTTGAAACACCTTTGGCTTGTTGGAAAATGACACAAGTTTGGAAATTTTTTTTGACATCATTCTACATCTTAGGCCAATGGTTCCTTCTACAAAAAGACACACTTGTCTAGATTGATGAGGAGTTTTTTTTAATGCAACCTTTTGATCACCATTTCCAAATGATTTAGATTATCCTTTAAACTGCCACTAAAAATTAGAATATCATCAAGATAAATAAAAAGAAATTTTCCATTGTAATCATAAAACAGTTCATTCATTAACATCATGAAGGTTGAGGGTGCATTCCTTAACCCAAATTGCATGAAAAGCCATTCATAAATACCCTCTATGATCTTGAATGTATTTTTCCATTCATTCCATATTTTTATCCTTATCTGATGATAACAATACTTTAAGGCAATTTTTGATAAATAACAAGCATTTCCCAACTAATCTAAGAGATCCTCAATTCCTTGGATGGTAAATATGAACTTTATTATTATTTTATTGACTACCCTACTGTTGGTATAGAAGGTCCATCTGTTTTCTTTCTTGGGAGTGGGTACTAATGGGACTCCACAAGGGCTTAAGCTCTTTTTGATCAATCCTTTCTATAGAATATCTTTCACTTGGTTTGAAAATTTTTCATTTTGAGTGGGAGTCATCTTGTAGGGAGCCTTATTGGAAAAAGAAGAACTAAGTACAATGTCACTTTGATGACTTATGTCTCTTATGGGTTGGAGGGATTAGGGTAAGTCACTACCAATGACATCATGGTAAGTTTCAAGAAGTTTTTGAACTTCCTTTGGCACTGGTTTCTCTTTTTCTGCTACTGTTATGTCCCTTGGTTTTTGAATCAAAACATATCCTCCCTTATCTTCTCCTTTCATAATTTCAACTAGTTATTTTTCTCCCACAACTATAACTACTGGCTCTTTTTATGATTTTGTATCAGGTAGAGGCTTCATGGTGAGAGAGAGACACCATTTTGGACAAGGGTGTAGGTATTTTTGCTACCATTATTAGTGGCATCCACATCATATTTCCATGGTCTACCAAGGATTAGGTTGTAGACATACATTTATACTATGTCACATAGAAATATGTCCTTGTAATCACTAATAGAAAACTCTACCCATGCTTTCTTTTTTGCCAATGTTTGTTGACCCTTAATTAAACAAGAAACATTATAAGGACAAGAATGCAAAAATCTCTATAATTTTAACTTTTGAACCATCTCATTAGACACTAAATTTTCTATAGGATCTTCTAATCAATGATTAGTTTACATACCCTTTCATGACTTCTGCAATTGGTTCTAAACAATGACTTTCTTTGTGGTGGTTCTCTACCTTGGGGTATCTATAGAAGGGTTTGTCTGATTATTATGCATAAGCCTTCCTCAGGTTCAAGCTCCTTTGATGTATTTATTTGGTTGTCTTCTTGAGTTAACTTTCCTCTTCTTTATCCTTGATTGTTTGATCCCATCTTGTTTGGACATCTAGTGCCATGTTGTCCCAACCGATTACAATTGAATAATTTCAAAGGATGATTATTTTTTCCACCAAATCTTCACCTTCCAAAAGGTCTTCTTCCTCTATAGTTTCCTGTAGAGCTTGACTCTCCTTGTTCTTTGTCTGTTTGTCTTTGTTCTTCAAATAGTCTTGAAGACTATCCTCTTCCAAAATAATTTCCTCTACCCCTAAACTTTTTGTTGTTGTTTTTACAATTAACTTCCCTTTCCTTTATTGTTTTTATCTTGTCTTCTCCTCAACTTTTCTTCTAATTTCAATGCTAATTGGTAGCATTTGTGTAGTTTTTCTAGTGTTTGTAGAATTTATTCTTCTTGGATTGGTAATTTCAGTCCATTAATGTATCTTGCCAAATTTTCTTCTTATTTCTCCCTTTTGCTAGCCTTCATGCAAAATTTCTGAAACTCTTCAATGTATGTACTCACATCCATATCTCTTTGTCTAAGATTTTTCTTCTTTCTATGGAGTTTCACCCCATAGTCTTTAGGAACATAGGTCTCTCTAACCAAGGTAACCATCTTGTTCCATGTTGATATCATACTTTTTCCATTGCTCACCCTCTCAGTTAGGATGAAGTTACACCAAATTAGGGTTGCTCCCTCTAGCTTGGACTTTGCAAATTTGACTCTTTTTATTTCTGATATATATTCACATTTAAAGAAACTTTTCAAGGACTCTATCCAATCCATTTCTACATCAGGGTCCATCCTTCCACTAAAAAACAAGAAAATCTAACTTTCCATCCATGGTTCTTCTCTGCATGGATTTAAGAGTATTCAGGAGGGGTCTCTATTATGCATGAAATTATTCTTCTTCTTCCTTCTTAAGGGATACTTATTCTTCCCCTTATTCATCATTTATAGAGTGTCTATCTATCCTCTTATCCATTCTTCCCTTGAGTCTTTCCAAATGATCTCTTGAGGCTTGAATATCAGCCCTCATTTCTATATTATCAGCCATCTACTCCCTGACTAGTTTGGATAACTCCATGTTAGTCATTCTGATATTGGTTTCT
Source organism: Thuja plicata (assembly GCA_018584345.1). Taxonomy (NCBI): domain Eukaryota; kingdom Viridiplantae; phylum Streptophyta; class Pinopsida; order Cupressales; family Cupressaceae; genus Thuja; species Thuja plicata. The sequence goes on along the minus strand of MU223571.1, from coordinate 446,754 downwards.
CCATCTCCCTCTGACATTTTTTCTTTCTCCTAATAAATCTTTACCTAGCTCTGATACCACTTGATTGAGAGGCTATAGGTTTACTTTGTCCAAAAGGACTGAACCCCTCAACTTTTCAAGGAGATCACCTACTTTAGGCTCCACATGTTTGTACACAACTTCCAACTTCAATACAATACTCAAATTAATGATTCAAGTTCCTATTTTGGGTTTATTTGGATAGTCAATCCCAATGACCCTAATCTGGTACACCAAATTTTGATGACATACAAGAGGCAATGTGAATTTGTATAATGGGGTTGGATCACTTTTTCTAGGCCCTATTCATGACCAACATGACACAAATCCAACTGTGGATTTCATGAAAGACTATTATTTATGGTACTTTACCCTTTAGGTACTTAACTTTCTTACATATTATGAGAAACAGTATATGTCGACCAACAATATGTGTCAAGCGACAATATGTGTCGAGCAACAGTATGTGACAAGCCCTTCAATGACCGTACATTAACACTAATCAATTTCCCAAACAACTAGGAAAGCTTAGGGAAAATTTAGATACCCTTTTATCAAGCTACAAAATATCCCCAACTTGACACATAATGACTCGACCATATAATGTGCCTAAATACTGATATGCTTGATAGCCCTAATTACCAAAATTAGGTCTAATTAACAAAGGAAGTACCCAAAGATTTTAGTTCAGTGACTAAAAATTGGTTTAGGAATAGTCTTCATGCCAAATGTACCCAGGATCTTCAATATAATCACTTGATGCAACCCCTAGATGCCTTTTTCATCAAGTATTCTTATTGTTCATAGGTCACCACATTGAGATATCGACCGAGAATCAGTTCAAACTCTTTTCCTTGACCACCAACCTACAAAGTGCCTTTGGAATCTTGGAATACATACACATCCCCCTCATTTCACCAAACCTCATATTTCTCTCATGGTGAAATGAGGAGAATTGGTTGTTTATTCAAGGAAACCCTAGGTGCTTAGGGTTTCCGACAATTTTTTACAACATTGACAATATCTCAAGTTCTACAATTGATCAAGGAATCACAAAAAATTAAAAAGAAAGATAATTTGCTGAAATTAAATAATCCAATGGTTTTCTTCCAATTTGATTTTGTACAGGGCTGTACAAATCTAGAACAACTGACTTTATGGAGGAAAATGGTTTTATTTTATTGATTGTTTGCAAAATTTACATCACTTGTCATGTATTGGAAATATATTGTAGGCTAGGTGACTGAGAGGGGGGGGGGGGGAATCAAGAACCAATAAAACTTAANAAAATGGTTTTATTTTATTGATTGTTTGCAAAATTTACATCACTTGTCATGTATTGGAAATATATTGTAGGCTAGGTGACTGAGAGGGGGGGGGGGTGAATCAAGAACCAATAAAACTTAATCTCTTTAATCCTTTATTAGATTGTCTAATCTAATTGCATCCATGAAATAGAAAAGTAATAAACATCCACAATACTTGCCACAATATTTGGTTAGCCAAAAACCTTCCAAATAGAAAGTAAAATTGGGGTGGGGATGGTACCCACAAGATTTATAACTGTAGTATAAATTTATCCTATTGAAGCTTACAATTGACCACTTCAGGTGGACTACCATGTTAGGAGCAATAAAGAATGTTAGGTCCACCCTGTGAAAGGATTTATACAATATAATTAAATATGCAACTTTGTTAGGAGATTTGTAAAGGACTGTTAAGTCCACCTTGTTATAGGATTTTGTTGATGCACCAACTAGGATGAACCAATATATGATCTTCTATGCCACTCTGATTTTTTGAATAAGATCCAATTATATAATACTAATCACCTGAATGTGATGGATGAGTCTCTGTTGTTCCTTATATTATTGTAGACTTTTTAGTCAATCTGCCACTTCATATTTGCATATATACTTCTTTCACACATATATTTGGATGAACAAAAGAACCTTACATATATAAATTATCCAGATCAAATACCTCTTTAATTCAGCTTCCATGATATACAATAATATTAAACAATAGATGCTAAGTCAGCCTCATAGTGTTACTCGGGTCTAGTAATCCACTCGGGTGATATACTAGCACTCAAGCATTATGTTGTCACTAAGACAACATAGTAAACTCGGGTACTTGGGCTACACTATGTACTTAGGTGATATTGATCACTCAGGTAATACTGATTTCTATTGTCTACTCGGTCAACACTACAACTTCTTGGGTTACTCTGTAACTGCTTAGGTTGCACTTCAAGCTGTTGGCTCGGTCCACACTGAAATGAGTAAGTGTTTTGGCACTGATTGACAACATTTATTTCCATAAGTTCTACAATATCCTTCTTTGGCATTAGTGACCAAAAACACTTATCATTAAAAGAACTACTCAAACATCTGAGTCAAAACTCCCCCTTACCATGTGCTTGGGTACTTGCTCGGGTTTTGACAACTGCTTTGCAACTCGGTTCCAACTAACTCTATTTTTGATTTTTTAAAATTGTTTATGTAACACTTATATATGTCTCTTCTCTACTTCTCTTCTGTACATGTATTTCCTCATATATTTCTTTCCTATATACATTTCCCCCTTATTTTTGACACAAATGCCAAAAACATATCTACAAGGTAATACCAAAGTAGGATAGGAAATCACTATGTACCTTAAAAATTTGAGAAAAGGTATTGTCCCAGTTGTCTTGCAATACCTTCAAGATGTGCAACTCTATCTATATCTCTGCTGACAACTCCATCATAAGCTCTACAACTAAAACTTTGTTGTCATGTATGAGTGTCTTTTCATGAGCAATGTGTTTTTGCATGACATCCATGTGTGGAAGGAGTTGGATCTACATAGTTGTAAGGGATTGATTGGTTCTTTCTTCTTCCCTTAGTAGTTCCTCATGCATGTGTATCAGATACTTGATTTTCACAAAATGTGCTAAACTCAAACTTGGGTTAAGTGCCAACTGGATTGCACTTTCCTTCAAATATGTGTCTATCTTTGTCATCTTAGTCTTAATTTCCATGGTAAAGTCAGAAGTATCATTGAAATTTACAAATAATACCACTACATTATTTACTATGGTTTCTAGAGAGCTAATAAGAGTGTTTAGCTTCACTTGATCAATTGTAATCTTGCCTACAACATTCTCTAGAACTTTATTCTCAAACTTCCTTTCTTCCTTCTATAGAAGTTTCTCTTAACCACTTAAATATTTATTGAACTTGTGGACTATATTAACAAGTTGGTCCATAATATAATTATTCTCATCAACTTCTATTTCTAGTGAATCTAGGAATATACCTTTTATGTCCTCTAGCACTCTATTTCTCTTCTTTGTTGCTCAGAGATTTTTTTGTGTAGCTCTTTTCTTCCATAGCTCCCCTAGTATATCCATCTACTCTACTGTCAAGTTGGATTGATCCCAATTTGGAATCAAAATATCTTCCTCAAGATCAATATCATCAATCTTTGTTTCCTTTCATTTTCCTTTGACATTGGGACTAGGTAAAAGAACAATTTCCTTACCTTTTCCACTATCATCCTTGACTTCAGTATCTAGTGGATTATTAACTTTTGATGCACCAACTGTAGCATCAATTCTCTCTGCAAAAACATTCACAATGACCTTCTGTGACTTGGTTATGCTTATCCCAGTAGTAGGTGGAGCCTGATGCTCAATTCCTACTAGTCTAGATGTAGATATTGTAGTCTTATCCTTTCTCAGAGATAGGATGTTCTATATAGGTGATTGGGGCAGGGATGCCATCACATCTTTACAAAATTATCTAATTATTTCTTTCCTCTCTTCAAGATTTTAGGAATTTCAATCTCCAATGAAATTCTTCCCTTTGCTTCTTCATAATTACCAAAGTATCATGCTTTGGGATCAACAGGCTCATTCATAACAGCCTAAATGATATCTTTGGTCTCATCAATGTTATACTCATATGAAAGAGGTTTCACCCATGCAACCCTAGGCCTGACTATGTGAATGTATACTTTATCACACTCAACTAGGAATAAAATATCATCTTTATAGTCTTCTACCAATTGTTTACGGATCCTATATCTATTTTTCATCTTCTGTCTAAAATCCTCAAAGTATGCATCCATGATGCTCTCAAAATTATCTCCTAATTCTTATATGAAATCATTTATCTCATATACTATAGCCCTATCTTTCTTCCAAACAACTATGTCTTTGGAAGGGAAAAAATTTTGAATATAAAATAATATGCAGACCAAAATTGAACCAAACTTACATGAATTTGTCTTTGATCCCTAGATGGTTTCAATTTTCTTGCTCAATTGGATGAAATGCCACTTAGAAAGGTCGAATGAAAGGTTGTTCTTGACCACTTTGTATGCCAAGTCCACAGCCTCACAATTTATGATGTTTGGTCAGCTAGAATAGTAGATTTTGTGTGCAATTACATGAATCATAAATTTTAATTCCATGTCTGTGACTCCATTCAATCTCATTCCTCTTCCATCCCAATCGGTAAGAGTCTTCTTGGCTAGGTCATCCTGAGGTAGGGTTTTGGTAGCTTTTGGCTTGTCAAGCATAGGATACCATGTAACATGGTGTACCACTATCTTTGTAATCTTTACTAGTTTCTCAAGCCATAGTTTCATTTTGTTAACATAGCTTAGAACAAACCTAATCCAATTAACCTAAAATTTCTATGACATAGGTTTGATATGAGTGAAATCCTTGACTTCGAGGTGTTTATGTTATGGCTTCAGATTCCTAGCTACATAGAGTTTCTAATATGCTTTGTTCATTTCCTATGTACATAGCTTTTTGAATGGTGTAATGATAGAAGGATCAGATGTTGTTAATCAACAGTACCTTCAGATGAATCCAAGAATGAGCTCCCATCAAATCTATCTCCTCTGCAATCATTGGATGTAGCATAAACTTTGGAGGTTCACAGACAACATTCCTCACCAACATCTTAGATCCTTTCTTAACCTTGTTGCTGGATGTAGATGCCATAATGCTTGAAGGTTTGATAAAACTTCACAACTTACACACAAATTCACTTTGAATCGCTTAAGGCTCTCAATCTCTCTTCATAAAGGTAGCTCAGAATGAAGCTTGGTGAAAACCATACAACCTAACTTAACTCAGTTAAGCTAGAGTCGCTCGGTTATAACTAAGATCATGACTTGGTTAGAACCATAATGTGTCATACTGCATCAATATGCAAATTTGGACTTACTAGCATGTTTGGAATGAATGTATGTTGACTTGTATGCATAGTTCAAGTTGTCTCCTTGAATCTTTATTCTATGATGGTAGATCCACCAAACTAAATCTCTTGGGTGCCATCTAATCCCTCATTTTTGTGGTTTGAATTATTAAAATATTTCCTTACCCACTGCTGACTAATCTGAGTTTTGATTTCAAAGAATTTTTCTTTTACTTTCTCAAAACTAGTATCCACCTTTTCTCCGTTCATGCAATTATTTATTAGATGACCGAGTTGTTTACACACATAACATCTCTTAGTAGGATTCCTTTTTCTAAGGTGAGTCTTTGCACAATTTTCACCAATATTCCCATATTCACCACAATGACAACATCTGCCCCATGTGTTGTAATCCCAACCAAAAATTGTCTTTTCTAGTTGTTCAGCAGGGTTCCATTTCTTAGTTCCGCACTCGAAAGATTTGTGACCTTGTTTTTTACAATTGAAACATTTTCCTTCTAACTTATGTTTCTTAGTGCATTCACTTGCCCTACGTCAAATTTTTTTTTTTTTCATCTATAGCATTTACCATTAAACTTTGACTTTCCATTGCTCGAACACTTATTTGATTTATACCCTAACTTTCCATAGTGATTAAAATTAGGTTTCATGTTCTTTTTAGCTCCTTGCTATAAGGATTCACCTTTTTTAGTATAACCTAATCTAGTCTATCCATGATGTCTGAATTGAGTTTGTTCTGTTGACTGATCCATGCTTGTTTGTGATTTCATTATACTCTCATGGGTTTGCCTTTTAGTATTGAGATCATTTTGCAGTCTTTAATTTTTTTTCCTTAGATCGATAATTTGTTGATTTGTATTATTGAGTTGATTTATCATATCTAATTGATAAAGTGAAAAATCATGAATTTCATTTTCTTTTTCTTCTAATTTGTACACAACAATATTTTATCTTCTTGTGCCATTTCTCTATTATTTTCTACTTGGCTCTTTTGTTCCTTGACTTCACATATTCTGACTGAATGAATTCCTTGTTCTATCTTCAACTTTCTGACTTCTTCATGTAAATTGAGATTCTTTGCAAGTAGATCTTCAATGGATGCATCTTCTTCTCTAGAACTTCTTTCTTTGTATAATTCTTCAATTATTTCTTCTATGTAACTTTTATCATTCATCTGCACTGCTAAATGTTTTCTCCTTTTCAGGAAATGAGAAAGCTTCTCCTTGAGTTTTCTGATTAGATCCATGGCCGCTTGTAGATCTATATTTTCATTTTCAATGGCTTTCTTGAGTTTGTATATTTCCATTTTCTCTGATCTTTGCTCAATATATTAAACTTCTATAAAGAGAACCTTTAGCTCTGATACCAATTGTTGGAAATATATTGTAGGATAGATGACTACAAGCGGGGGGTGAATCAGGAACCAATAAAACTTAATCTCTTTAATCCTTTATTATATTTTCCAATCTGATTTCATTCATGAAATAGAAAAGTGATAAACATCCACAATACTTGACACAATATTTGGTTACCCAGAAACCTTCCAAATAGAAATTAAAACTAGGGTGGGGATGGTACCCACAAGATTTATAAATGCAATATAAATTTATCTTGTTAAAGATTACAATTGACCACTTCTGATGGCCTACCCTATTAGGAGCAATAAGGACTATTAGGTCCACCTTGTGAAAGGATTTATACAAAACAATTAAGTATGCAACTCTGTTAGGAGATTTGTAAAGGACTATTAATTCCACCTTGTTAGAGGATTTTGTTGATGCACCTATTAGGATGAACCAGTAGATGATCTTCTATGCAAATTTTATTTGTTGAATAAGATCAAATTATATAATACTAATCACTTGAATGTGATTGATGAGTCTCTATAGTTCCTTATACTATTGTAGCCTTTTTAGTCAATCTGTGACTTCATATTCGCATATATACTTCTTTCACACATATATTTGGATGAACGAAAGTACCTTACATATATACCTTATCTAGATCAAATACCTTTGTAATTCAGCTTCCATGATATATAATAATATCAAACTATATATGCTAATTTAGCCTCATATTGTTACTCAGGTATGGTAATCCACTCGGGTGATATACTGGCACTCAGACATTATGTTGTCACTTGGGCAACATAGTAAAGGTGGATACTTGTGCTACACTATGTACTCGGGTGATATTGATGACTCAGGTAATACTAATTTCCACTGTCTTCTCGATCGACACTGAAACTGCTCAGGTTACTCTGTAACTTCTTCGGTTGCACTTCAAACTCCTGGCTCGGTCAATATTGAAATGAGTAAGTGTTTTGGAACTAATTGACAACATTTATTTCCATTAGTTCTACACTCATCATCCTCCTTCACCTTCCTATGATAGATATTTGAGGAGTTCCTCCAATGGTTAGAAAAAAATTTCAAAATAGAATCCATTGGGAGAAAGGTTTACAACCAAATTTTTAAAGTTATCCTATCGGCAAAATGTTGCTATGCAACTTTTTATGCAAATGTTGCATTTTTGCATATTTTGCACAAATTGAACAATTGTTGATTGTTAACTTTCCTATGGTTCACTAATGGACCAAACCTATTTAATGAACACCTAAAACAAAAAATAATTCAAATTCTAAATTTATGGATCATTTGACCATAGTTGACCAAGTGGTTCATAAGGACCAAATAATGGCACTAGGTATTATGAATGGATCATTATTGAAAACAAGGAATCCTATATGTTTAGTACATGTTGCAAATTCCTTTAGGATGTTGGGGTTCCTGCACCACTTATGTAAATGTAGGGTGAATCAAACCTTTAAAAAAAACATATACGTTGTAATTTTGTAGGTGATTATGGACCATCTATTGCAATGCACTTGTAATAGAATTGGAAAATTCAATCCTCTCAAAAAACTGAAAGATTAATGGTATTGGTGAATATGGAAGTGAATTAAGACACCCTTCGAAAAATTCCAAGTGAATTAGGTGCTTATGAAAATAGAACGATTGATGGCTATTGGGGAATATGGTCGTGAATTAAGACATGCTTCCAAAAATGCGAGAAAAAATATTAAATAGTCCTTTCTGAAAACATAGTTTCTATTGGAAAAATATTTAAATTGATACAATTAATTAAGTAAAATAATGGAAAATAGAATTGCATTTGAGTGAATATTGATAAACTTAGGGTGATGTGACCACCTTGTTCTGTTCAACTTATTTGCCAATTTGGAAATCGTTGATAAAAACCATTCACCAATTGACAAATATTCTCCACTCAATTTTTCCCTAGTCTAGTGGATGTTAAAATTATAGGATATTTTTATTATTTTATTAAACCATTGTTGATATGTCAAGATTTGCTTGGATTTATTTTTTGCATTATAACTATGACATTTTCATGAAGTTTAACAAATTTATAGGTTTAGTGAAAAAATTCAATAATTAAAAGGGGTGTTATTGTCTAGTGATGAGTGTAAATATTATTCAATAAAAATTCATGATTTATACAAGCATATAGGTATTTATAAAATAATACTACTCCATAGACATTTTAGTCAAATAGGGTGGTAATAATAATGAACTAAACCTTGTTAGAGAAAGAAAAATATATTCTAAGTGGTATGCAACTAGTTCAATACTTTTGAATAGGGATATAAGTATCACTAGTTATTTGTTTAAAATATCTAATCAAGTTAATCAATTTTTATTAAAATTAGGTAGGTAAAAATCATTTTATTTCACATTTAAATGTATTTTTATATGTAGATAATGTTCATATGCTTTAGAAAATTGATCTAAATTGGATCTAGGAGAACATTAATGTATCTTTGTTAGCTATAAGAGAATGTAAAAGGTTATAAGTGTTGGAATCTAATAAACCATAAAATCTTCTATTTTAGATATTTGGGCTTACAAAATTTTTGGGTATTTTATATCTACAAGTGCCTATATTACATATGCCAACATGTTAATCGAATGATGATCTAACAGTCCAACTCATAAATCAATAAATGTGAAGAGTATCACTTTTGAATATTATTTTAAGTTGATGATAGTTCCCTCATATTTATCCATCTCATTCATCCCCAAAATTGGGTGCCAATTAATTTCACAACATTCAAATTCTTTTGTAAACTTTTGCCTAAAGGATAGCTAGAGAGACCATGGGTGCACTTGGGTGAACTATCCTAATTTGTAGGGTTAGTTAGGTAATAATAACTTGTAAAAGTAAGTAGTAGGCCATCCAAAATGGAACTATCTTTGGTGATTCATAATTCCTTCAACTTGTATAACATATCTATCATTTGTTATCATTACTAAGAATTCATTACACACTTGATTGAGCCTTCACTCCTCCTGGTTCCAATTTTCATCTCCTTTTGACTATAAATTAACTTTTTCCTTCTCCTACCTGTTAGGATTAGGTTCACTGAGAGGGGGGGTGAATCAGTGATCTATCTATTAATACTTTTTCTTCTTATCTTGAATCTTAACTTTAATGCTTAAGTACTGAACTGAATATCAATGCAAGTAAGATAGACATACACAACTCATAACACTAAATATGATTATGGGGAGACCCAATGTAGGTGAAAACCCCGGTGGGAATTAGTACGCACAAATATTATGTACTAGTTTCTATGATCCTTTATTAGAAGATCCTTAACCCTATTAGGAGTTGTCTTTACAATACATGAAGTACACTGACCTTGTTAAGGTCAGACCCTGTTAGGAGTCTTTTAGAATAAAATTTTTAGGGGTGGTGGACTCACTGTCCAAGGACTCACTATTCAAGAGCACACTACTCAAATGGTGAAGGCTAGAACCTTCTGGATCTTCGATACACACTGTATCTGCAAGGTGAACTGCTATTGTGACACTGCTTGTCTGATAAGTTCCTTTTGTGCATTGATGCTTTAACCTCTTTTAAAGAACTAAAAAACTCTTATCTTCACTCTAAAAGCTTCTAATTCAATATCTATATCATCAACATATGACATATATAGCTTTTTTTCTTTAACACTCTACTATGCTTTTCTTATCTCTGGCTTTTGCAACTTTTCTGATCACAAATGACCTTCTATAAGTACTTCCTCAAAGGAAATGAACATGTCAACTTTAGGAAACCTTTTACCATCTATATTTATCAATTAACTAAGCACACAACCCTTCATTAAGTCAGTGCAACATTAGTTACAACTATTTTACTCAAACCGAACAGATGCGTCTCTTCACAGAGTCCGCTCCTCAAGGTTAGATCTAACTTCTTACTCAGGATGAATTAAGTGATGCGCCTTTAACCACACATGATTAGATCAATAAAAATCACTAATACAAAGATGAAATTCCTGAGGATATGTGCAACTTATGTACCAAAACAATCTCTGTTGGCTCTTTCCATGATCTTTGTCCTGCTCTGGCATTCACTAGTTGTACCTCTTTAACTGGCTGTATCTTTTTCATACTTGCAGATCTGATCATGCTCTCTTAGAATTAGCATGTAAAAATATTCATAAGCTTATCTTCCAAGGAACATAGAATTTTAATAACAAATGAGCACATGCTAATAAAAACTATAATAGTATGTTCCTTGCTCTGTCTTGTTCTGCCCTTTACTGTCCCAGTCACTTCATCTTGCTATAACTTCCTCATACTTTCATATCTTATCATGCTCTCTTAGAATTAGAATGAATACATACTTAAAAGCTTATCTTCAAAGGCACCTTCCCTAACTTGATTGTATGCACATGCACTGATGCTCTGTTCTTCTGGTACTCTGCTAACTATCTAGTCTTCTATACTTAGCCAATTTCTGATCTTTTGATAATGTGTGCTGACTCCAAAACTTCATATGACTTTGTTTCCATAATGAAAACACTAAATGGAGTCATATAAACTAGTATAGTCAACTTTCCAAGACTACCTATCAAATATTTATAGAATAGGTAGATTCTAAGATATAAATAATCTCATTTCCTTTCATTTCTAGGATTTTGATTAGTTTAACAATTTTGACAAGTCTCTTTTAGGATGTCTTCATCTATTTACCCTTCACCCAAACATAGGGATGACAAATTAACTCTAAATAATCAAGCTATTTTTTCATTGGATCCTCTATCCGCATCATTATAATTCTCTTACATGACTATACATGTCTCCTTCTTTCCTCAAAGGAAGTTTCAAAACTTCATGTATTTTCCAAATAATCTGTAATTTCCAAGTGCATACTTTATCTCCATTATCATCAAGAGGATATTTCCATTTGTTGGTTCCTTTTCTTTAAGCAGAACCTTGATATGAAAGAATACTATGTGCTTGAAAATAAACTCTTATTTCATACAAGAGAAAGGCCAATTGATGAGGGTATTTAGATAATATTTGGGGATACCTATTATCACCTCCCTCTTTTTTGAGATCAAGTGACTTAGGTAGGTATTACCTGTGAATGATTATTGATTTACAGTATCTTTTAAGTGGATTATCTTCTCACTTAGTTTTCTAAATGCTTTAAATGAATCAGGGAAAAGATGACTTTGCAAATGATAAGGGATATCATAATACAGAGTTTAACAAGCCATACTAATATTCTGATGACAACAAATAGTAAGGTAATAAGGATTCTCATCCTTCTTCTTTTTTAGTTCTTGATGAACCTAAGGAATGATAACCTAGTTTGGATCTCTCTCTAAGGAATCAGTAAACTAAATTGTATTCATTGAAAACAATTACTTTCGATGGAATGTATATGAAAATGTGAATGATTTGAATTTTAAAATGTTGGTTGGACAAAAATAAATTACTTAGCCAACTATAAAACTAGTGCCTTAACCTTGGGCTTATGAGTCAATATCTGGTATAACTCCACAATAAGGTGATTAAAAAATACATGCAACAAATATAAGATGACTTACAAATTATCCTCTTTCTACACCTATATCATCATATCCTTAAACTATAGCTAATCTCTCTAGAGTCACCTGAAAATATTAATTCTTCCTTTAAGAAGCTTACAAATGACTGCACAACCACGTTGTGATCAATATGCTTAAGTGCCTTACAAATATACATAAAAGAGCAATAACAATAATATAAAGAGACAATCTAAGATGTAGAAAAGAGATTGAAAATATTTGTATTAATGTCTTAAAGCTTCGAATACATATAGATAGACAAATAAAATGAAGGATCAGACAAATTTTAGTAGTCTGCCTTGTAATATATTTCATTTATTTTCAATTACAACTTACAATCCTTTTTTCAAAAACATTCCAACCCCCTAAAAATTGAAAGAAGCGAACTATTTATAGGCCTAAACCATCTTGGAATCCTTAAGATAAGGATGCTACAAGCTTTGGATGGTTTAGAATAACTAACCCAAAAAATACACAAAGAGACAAAAGACAAGAAAACACCAAGCGACAAGAGGACAAAACTGAAGAATAAGATCTGATATTTCTTTGTCTTCTTATGGATGTTGGCAACCTTTGTCTACATATGTTTAGGATAACATCGGATAGTTGTAATAAGATTTAGTGACCACTAATTCAGGATAACCTACACCAATCTCTTTAATATTTCTAACCTTCCTGTGTTCATAGAATAGGTGCCATGTGTCCCATTTACTCTTCATCCATGACATCCAAGTCACCTGTGAAAGGATTAATTTTCTTGGGGTTTTTCATGATGTCGCATGTTGTCACATCTTCCTCTTTGGGCCACTCAAAATTCTAAATACTTTCCATTTGATCCTTCTGCCTTTCCCACCTAGCATCTGTTATGCTTTTAATATCTATGATGAAGTTATTGCAATCTATTTCTGCCTGTATTGCTTCATCCAGAATCTTATTGTATCTTTCCATATCTAATTCTCCTTGATCAGATATATAAATGTCCTTACTTGGAAGAACATTATCAAATTCTGATCCCCATAGCCCTAATGGCTTCATTTGATCATCTTCAGTTCTAATGGGAGGTATAAACCGATTGTAACTCACCCCAAACATATTCAACCTTTCCTCAATTTGATTTCTTTTCCCTTTGAACAAGCACAAGGTGTCCCCAATCTTGTCTATCTTTATACAAACCAAAGTTACTACTTTTGGCAAATCTGACCTTAATGGTTGTACAGATGCCATCCTCTCAAAAAGTGATGTCCTACAAGACCAGGTTGAATAGTATGGATTCAAAATTGTCAAAAAATTAGTGACTTCTGCTTGTAGGCCTAGAAACTTGCCATAGGCTCCATACACCACATCGATCATGTCTTTGATGGTGTCAATTCTATGCTACAAAATTGAAGTCAATACCCCAAAAATAACATTATTATGCTCTGTGACTCCTAGCTCTGTTCCAGCAGCTATCTCACCTGTATCCTCTATTTGGATCTCAATATCCATTACTTCTTTTGGCTCAATAGTAGCAGGCTATGTCACTTCTAGTATCTATTTGGTAAGCTCAGCTATGATTTTCTCTTGTTCTTTGATCTTTACCAATGCTAGCTCCCTACCCTTAACAATATCACTAGTATCACTAGTGAGTTTCTACAATTTTTTATGATAGTTGAACTATCTTTGCCTCATTCAGCTAGGAAAAGTGAGTCAGTACTTGGGATATTTCCAAATCACCTATATTCTAGAGTTTCCGTGTGAGGACTCTATTGATGCTTATGATGTATGATCTATATGATGTGTTGATGCATACTATATGATTACTAACATTTGATGCTTGCAGGATGTGATATATATGGATGACTTGATTATGTATATATGATGTATGACTTATGTAGGATGGGTGATGCTTATATGTATATGATATACTGACGTGTGTGGATGCAGTATGTGATGTATTTTTTTATGATGTATGCAATATATATGTTGATGTTTTATGTATATGAATGCCAAATGAATGATTCTAAATAAATTAACTATGTAAATGGTACATGAATCTAACTATTGTAATAATGTGAGATGAACCTAAATGGATGAACTATGTAACATGAATTAACAATGCAAGATAATTAATCTAAAATGGATGAGCAATGCAAGATGAATTAAAATGAACCCAAAAAGAATTTAACAATGCAAGGTGAATCTAAAATGAAACTAACAATGCAAGATGAATCTAAAATGAATGTAACAATGCAAGATGAATCTAAAATGAATCTAACAATGCAAGATGCTAAAATGGATCTAAAAAGGAATTGATTATGCCAGTTAAATAATAGATTAATAATGCAAAGTTCTAAAATGATACTAACTATTGACATGATGATTAATGCAATTTTAATAATGAGCAATGTGACCTGAATGATGGATCAGAATGCAATCTAATAATGAACCTAATGAGTCTAATGAATACAAAATAATGAATAATGCAACCAAATTTTAATGATGGATGCAATAATGATACTAGAGGTAATGAAATGGATGCAAATGGGACTTATCTATGTATTTTTTTGTCTGTGTGTGTTACAATCAACTGATAAAGCAGATGGGTGGACTATCGAGGGTCAGGCGGGGAATGTTAGTAGGACGATGACTCAGGATGTTAGTATGATGGTGGGAGGATGGAATGCATCATGAATGTACAAGGATCAAACTGAGCGGATTAATTACAAGAGATTAGTTATAGCGATTATGTACAAAGGTTGCTACCGAGATTTGATTGGATCATGTTACTTGTCTAGATGTGCATGATAGGTGTGTGTGTTGATTGATTAGTTCAAGAGGAAATATACATCCTGTGAGAACCCAAACATGACGATAATCTAGATTTAAGTTGATGAGAGGAGGGATACATCCTCAAGACTCATTTCGAGAAAGATGGGACTTACAAAGTTGATTTATCAAATGCACACTATCAGCAAACTATAGAACCAATGTAGGATAAGGAGCAACTCAAGACACAAGAAATATAAAGGACTGACACTCAGGGTCTTGGGATAGTACAACATATGGACAATAATATACAAGATTATGTCTACCAAAGCTTAGGATACGAAATAGGGAGATCATTGCGGACTAGTACGTATGATATGCGAACACCCAGGGAATATAGGGAATGTGGAGATAAGTGGAGATGTGGTGCTGGTGATGGAGAGAGATGAGATTTTGATAGATAATGGAATGGTCTATTATGTGTGACACCTGTTTCCAGGCTTTCATCACACATACTTGTCCAAGGCGCTTAATTGCCAAGTTTTCACCACTAGATGAAAGTTTTTCTCTTTATTTTTCTTTTTGATTTCTTTGGATCTTTTTTTATTTTTTTTTATTTTTTTGATATTTCCCAAATGCCTATTTACTAGGTTTTCACTGGGACAATCATTTTTTTTAGCTTCATTTTTCTGCTTTTTAGATAGTTTTTTAGGACTATTTTTCATTGTTTTTGTGCTTTCCTCAGGACATTTTATACTTTTTATGGATTTTCTCAGATAACTGGAATGAACAACTAGCTGTCAGGCGTCAAAATGCTTGAGATGAATGACGTTGATAGGATCATTCAATGGTTCTCCTTCTGGGGTAGAGAGTTGATATGCCCCATAATCTAAGCATGCAGTGACAACATATGGGCGTTGCCAGGTGAGTTCAAACTTACCTTTCTTTTCCCGATCAGTACTCACTTTCTAATTTTCCTTTAGCACAAGGTCCCCTACCTAGAACTGGCCTAGGTGGACCTTCTTGTTATAATTCTGCTTGAGTCTATTCTAGTACACAATCAAGTGATCATAAGCTTTCTAGTGCTTTTCATCTAGGAGATCCAAATATGTGAGTTGGGCTACCCAGTAATCTTCATCATCAATCAGGCCTCTTAGTGATACTCAAAGGGAGGGTAGTTCAACCTCAATTGGTAAGATTTATTTAGCACCTTATAATAGGAAATAGGGAGTAGTGCCAGTAGGAGTATGGTAGGAGGTGCAATATACCTAGAGGGTAGGATTGATCTGGAGATGCCAGTCATGACCAGTATCATTGACAACTTTCTCGAGGATTTTGAGGATGGTTTTATTAGTTGCCTCAGCTTGGCCGTTACCTTGCGGGAAATATGGACTGGAGAAATGGTGATGGATATGGAGGCGAGCACAGAGATCACTAACATGTTGATTTTAAAATGGTGTACCATGATTTATGAAGATGGTGGAGGGTATGCCAAAGCAAAAAATTATGTGATAGAGAATGAATTTGAATATTTGGACACTAGTAGTGAGTGTGAGTGGAATTTCTTTGACCCACTTTGTAAAGTACTCCATTGCTGTGATTATGTACTTGTGGCCTTCAGAGGAGAGGTGAACGATCTTACCAACGAGGTCAAAACCCCAACAAGAGAAGGGCTAAAGAGGTGCAATAGGTTTGAGGTCTTGAGCAGGAGCATGGATCTAATTAGCATGTTGTTGACAAGGTAGGCACTTTTTGATGAACTCACAAGCATCATGTTCCATTGTCGGCCAATAGTACCCTATACATAGAAGTTGCTTGGCTAGGACCATGCCACTTGTGTGGGCACCACAGATTCTAGCATGTACCTCTTGTAAAGCCTAGGTGGATTTGTTTTCATCTAGACATATAGAGAGCATGTTGTGATAACCTCAATGATAAAGGGTATTGGCTATGAGGGTGTAACGGGATGCTCTACGGATGAAGTTTTGGAGTTGGTTTGCAGTGAGATGAGAAGATATTATACCATTTTGTAGCTAAGATTGGATATCATGGTACCACGGGGACTGGGGACCAACCATGACACATACATGATTCAATTCATCATTTTCATAAGCGGGAGCATGTAGTTGCTCAACTAAAAATTTGTATTGGGTAGACTCGTGAGGAATCTTGAGAAGGGAGCCAATTGTGGCCATTACATTAGCAGCTTTGTTTTGTAAATATGGTACTTGTGTTAATTGCAAGTGGAGAAAGTGCTCTTTCAACTTGTCAACCATCTGCTTATATGGCGTCAATTTGTCATCTTTGGTTTGGTACTCATCCAAGACTCGTGTGATGATGAGTTGGGAGTCACCAAAGACCCTGATATGTGTGATGTTCCATTCGATGGCCATGCAGAGCCCTATAATTAGTGCTTCATATTATACAATGTTGTTTGTGTAGGGAAATCCCAATTTGAATGAAATGGGGATGTAGTCACCTTGAGGTGTGACAAAAAGTATTCCTGCCCCTGCGCCATGAGCTGTGTAGGACCCATCAAAGTAGAGTTTCCATGTTGGTTGTTCTTCTATCATGTACAAATGCTCATCTGGAAATTCTATGACCAAAGGATATACATCTACCAATGGTGCTTCAGCTAGCTGGTCGGCGATGACTTTCCCTTTAATGGCTTTTCTGTTGACATACTGAATGTCAAATTCACTTAGCAACATAAACCATTTTTCCATTCGACCTGTAAGTGTAGTCCTAGAAAGTAGGTACTTGAGAGGATCCACCTTTGAAATGAGCTTGGTTGTGTGACTAAGAATGTATTGGCAAATTTTTTAAGTGGCAAAGACCACTGCCAGACATGCTTTTTCCATAGGAGAGTAATTGAGCTCATAACCTATGAAGGTTTGACTGATATAATAAATTTCTCTTTCTTTGCCTTTATCATTCAATTGAGCAAGGAGTACCCCTAGTGCTGTAGTAGTAGTAGAAATGTATATGATTAGTGGTCGACCACGTACAAGTGGTACCAAGATGGGTGGATTAGCCAAGTATTCTTTAATTTTGTCAAAACTCTTCTGACACTGAGGATCCCACTTGAATGTATTATATTTTCATAGGAGATAAATGAATGGTTGGCACTTGTCTGCTAGTTGAGAGATGAAATGGTGCACTGATTGTAACTTTCATTGGAGGTTGCGTAGCTGTCAGAGTGTTTTTGGTGGAGGCATCTCTATGATAGCTTGTACTTACTTTGGATTGATTTCACTACCTCATCTAGATATAATAAACCCTAAGAGTTTGCCTAATGTGAATCCAAAGACACATTTCTTAGGGTTGAGAATTAAGCAGTAGTGTCCAATTCTGTCAAAGACACATTCCATAACATCCACGTGATCTTCCCTTTTTACTAATTTTGCCAAGATATCATCCACATAGTCTTCAAGGATCTTGTGAATCATGTCATGAAAATAACAGTCCTGGTTCTTTGATAGGTTGCCCCAGCGTTCTTTAAGCCAAAAGGTATCATGCTATAGCAGAAGGTGCCCCAAGGGGTTGTGAATACTATCTTATGCTGATCTTCTTCTGCAATGTGGATCTGATTATATCTAGAAAAGTCATCCATGAGTGACAACATCTCATGTCCTGCTATGAGATCTACAATCATATCTATGTTTGGAAAGGGTAAATCATCCTTGGGACATGCCTTATTGAGATCTCTAAAATCTATACATATCCTGATTGATTTATCAGGCTTAGAGATGGGAACCATATTAGAAATCTAGTCAGAATAGTCAATGGGGTAGATGATCTTGGCATGGAGTAATTTTTCTAGCTCCACTTTGACAATTAGTGCCACATTAAGGTGCATATTTCTAAGATTTTGCTTAATAGGTTTGATGTTCATTCCACTACTAGATGGTGAACCACTAAATTGGGATCTAACCCTGGCATGTGGGAGTAAGAACATGAAAACTTGTTGATGGATTCCTTTAATAAAGTGACAAGATCACTTTCTTCTGCTTCAGTCAGAGATCCTACTATGAATGTGATGGTGGGATTTTCTTTGGTACCTAGGTTGACAGGTTTTGCTTCTTTAATGAGAATTGATGACTGTTCAAGCTTATAATCTCAGATAAGAGGAAGAGGAGAATCTTTATCCTCTTGTGCCTCAGAGAGGTTTTTACCAGGTGATACGCCCCTTTTTTTTACTTTTTTATGATCAGATAGCACCCCCGAGGGGTTTTCACTAAGAGATCAATTTTTCTCTTTTTTATTTTTGTTTTCTATGTCATTTTTGTGGCTAAAACTCTCCTCTTCCCCAAAGTATGCCTTTGGGTCTAGTTTGTAGACATTTGTAGAGTCTTGCCCCTAGTCACTACTTTGCTCAATTGCTCCCATAAATCTTAGGAGCACATCCTCAGTTTGGAACTTGTCAATGTGTATGACACTTGGTTGGTCCCAGTCTGTGAGTTCAGGATGGTAGAGGGGAAGGTCAATGAAGAGGATGGAAAGTTGTTGTAGGAAAACATTTCCTAGGAAGGTTTAGTCATTGAAAACATCACCATAAACTCTCACAACTTTCTCTTTGAGGATATCTTCGATGTCAGCAATTTAACCCAAGGATCGAGAAGAGGAATAGTTGATGAACTCATTGGTGCCCCCATTCATGTCAAATCCCATACCAAGACCCAGGTGCTTTTCTAGTTAGGTAGGCACAATAGGATATTTCATTCCTTTCTCTTCATAACCAAGGCCACCTCCTTGGTAGTTCCATTTCTCTATCACCAGTTTGTGCATTGCAGGGTACTTATCTTTCAAGTAATAAAGGTGACTCGTGTCCTTGGGTGGCAAATCTTTATATAGCCATTGGTTGATGTTTGGTGCCATTTCCTGGCCAGTCAAAGTACCTTTTGATATAAAAGTGTCAGAACCAAATTGTGGTTCCTTGGTTGTCTTTGATTCTATTTTTTTTAGATTAGGCTAGCGGCCTTGAGTGTGAGGATCAATTGGCAGTGCTCCAACTATGAAGCCATCAGATAAAGTGTATTCACCACAACCTTTGTT
The DNA here is from genome assembly GCA_018584345.1 of Thuja plicata. Taxonomy (NCBI): domain Eukaryota; kingdom Viridiplantae; phylum Streptophyta; class Pinopsida; order Cupressales; family Cupressaceae; genus Thuja; species Thuja plicata. The sequence continues at coordinate 426,792 of MU223571.1, read as the reverse complement.
GTTGATCTTGACCATGGACAAGGTGGAGGAGAGGATTGTTTCTAGGTTTGAATGGGTTCGAGATGAGCTGGTGACAGAGGTGCCAATATCAATCCTGGGATAGTGATTGGAATGTGGAAAGGATGTCTCCAACGCATTGTAGTATGTGAAGGGCTTGGGATCTGCACGGATGGTGATCTTAATGCCTTTATATGGGAATTTGATGCACTGATGGTAGGTGGATGGGATGACTTGCATAAAATGAATCCATGGGTGTCCGAGGAGGATGTTGTAGGGAAGGTCAAGATCAACAACATGACATAATGTCTCCTAGATAACTGGGCCCACTTGAATGGGCAATGATATGGTGCCTTCAGAAGTACGCTCTAGATTGTCGTATGCTTTTATTATGGTGACATCATTTGTGATATTAGCCTCAGTGCAACCCAACTATTTAATGAATTTTAGAGTACATAGATTTAGGGCCGATCCATTATCTATCATGACTTGTTTGATGGCAAAATATTTAACCATGACAGTGATATAGAGTGGGAGATTATGATCAATTTCTTTGGAGGGTACATCTATTGGTCTAAAGGAGACCCCACAAGATGTAGACAGGTGTCTGACAAGGTTTTGGAATTTAGTGAGGTTGATATCACTAGGAACACGAGATTCTTGCAAGGCTTTATTAAGGATCGCTTGATAAGTGGGTTATGTGCGGAGAAGATTCAGGATGGAAATTTGATCTGGGGTATTCCCTAGGTGTTCCAAAATGTTGTATTGGATCCTAGTAGATGGGGCAGGACCAGCACCTATAACTATTATCCTACCTCTAAGAGTGATGATTGTGCATTGTTTATTGGCACCCTTGACATTGATGACATTGACAGAGGACTGGACTTGGGATATGCAACCAATGAGATTATCGTAGTTGATATAGGAATTGGTATAATCTTTTATGTCAGTGTTTTCCACTTGTTTACCCTTTCCCTGATCAGAGGACTAAGTAGGATTAACTTGGCCTATACCGGAAGTGTGTTTAGGGAATGCATTTTGATAAATTTTAAGGCCTGCATTTGGCTATGATTGGGTAGGAGAATCCACTTCGATCTCCTTGCGGTCAATGAGATCCTGGATATAGTTTTTCAACTTCATGCATTTGTGAGTGGTGTGTCCCTTAATACGATGGTATTCACAGTACTTGTTGTCTTTATACCAAGCAGGCTTAGGAGTTGAGTCATCAAATGGCTATGTTTTAGGATACACAACTTGGTTGCCTTGGACCAGCTTGTGGAAAATGATGTCTATAGGTTCACCCAAAGTGGTAAACATGCATTGTGGCATATTTGAGGTGCAAAGTCTTTGTTTTCCATGCGGGACTGATATAGCATTTGTCTGATTCATAGGACCTTGATAGTTGTGTTTATACGATGTCCCTAGAGGAGGATAGATAGGCACACCTTGAGGGCACATGTTTTGCTGATATGTTGGTTGAGGATACATGAGAGTGGGTTTTTGATACATGGGAGGAGGTTGAGGGTACATTTGTGGCACTTGCTGATAAGTCTAGGTAGGTGTACTAGGACTAGCTACCACAAATTGAACGTGTTTGGTGTCAGTGGCTCCATCTGTTACCATGTTTTTGTTCTTGTTCTAGTATCATGATAGATCATTGTTATGTTTGTAAGGCTAGGATTATTTGTAGTGCTTAATGGTACCCTCTTCTATGAGACCTCGTTCAAGGTCCATACCCTTGATTCTAATATCATGATAAGTTTGTATATAGTTCATGCGCATGTGATAGGCAAGCTTAGGATGAAGGTTGTTAATGAATATTTTGATAAGATGTTGTTCTGGGGGTTGGTAAGACAACATTGTGGTGAGCCCTTGCTAGTGCTAAAGATAATTGGCCAGGCTTTCACTTCCCTTTTGTTTGGAATTGCATAGGTCAAGGAGTTTTAGTTCATTTTTGACATTATGTGCATATTGGGCCACAAATGTTTTAGATAATTCCACAAAAGTAGAGACTATGCCATAAGGGATTTTGTAGAACCATTCAAGAGCAGTTCCTCCCAAGATTTTGGGAAATAGTCTCATGAGGAAGTTATCACTATAGGCCACTTCTTGACAGGCCATGTAGAATTCTTTCACATGACTCACAAGATCACCCTTCCCCTGATATTTATCAAATTTTGGGGTCTCAAAGTGCTTAGGGAAGGGTATAGCAGTGATGGATCAATCAAATGGATAAGGACACACTCCCTCAAACTTGAATGTTTTAGCTTATGTCCTAGCTTTTAGCTCCTTGAGAGCATTCTTCATTTCCTCCCATTCATGATTGATTTGTGAGGGAGGATTATTGATTGCGATTGCAGGATTTCCTTGAACCTAATACGGATCGAATGGAAAGTATGGAGGATTCTGTGAGGGATATTGTGGTGTTTGGTAGGGTTCTTGTTGGTCAATGTATACGGGTTGTTGTGGTGGAAGTTGTGTTTGAGTGGAATACTGCAGTGGAGGAGGTGTTGGCACTTGATAAGATTGTTGCAACTTTTGGAAATATGCTTGTATTTGTTGCAGCATTAGATAGGTACGATGAACATATTGTGCACCTAAATAGGATGGAGGATAAGTGTTTTGTGGTAGAATGCCCCAAGTGAGAACTTGTTGTGGAGGGGGAATTTTTTGTGAGGCAGCAAAATATGGCATGGCTATGTAGATGGCAGAATGATTTTTTTGTTGTTGCATGGGATGGATAAAAGGATTAACAAACTATTGCGGTGGCTGTGCCATTAAGGAATTTTCCCCCTACATTTGTGGTTGTGGTTGTTGTGTAGTTTGGATAGTGGGCTGTGCAGCTATGAAGGGGTTGACTGGTTATTTTTGTTGTGCTTAGGATGTGAATGGATTGGTGATTTGTTGTTGTTGGATAGGTTGTTGTTAGATAGGTTGATGTTGTTGTTGTTGGATAGGTTGTTGTTGTTGCTGTTAGATAGGTTTCTATTGGATAGGTTGTTGTTGCTATTGTTGGATAGGTTGTTGTTGTTGCTGTTGGATAGGTTGTTGTTGCTACTGTTGGATAGGTTGGATGGGAATTTGGGGTACAAAAAAGGATTCATGGATGGTTACAGTATGGGGGGATTTGGGTTGAATAATGTTTGAGGTGGAACTGTTTGCATTCGTTGTGATTGTGTTGCTAGTGGAGTGGGAAAAGTTGACCCTTGCAAAAATAAGGGTTGGTTATAGGCATTGGTAGGTGGCATGCCTGTGGTGAAGAAAGGTGGAATAGGCATGGAGACTTGGGTGCTTTGATGTTGTGAATTGGTTGTAGCACTTTGAACGAGTTGAGTAGGAATGGGTGGAATGGTGGTTTGTTGTGTGCTAATTGGTGGTGGTGGAAAGTTTGCAATGAATGTTGGGATTTCTTGCAAAAGAGGAGCGACTATGGCTTGCAGAGGTGCTTGCATAGTGATAGGGGGTATTTCTTGTGCTGTTGATGTGGCATCAGGAGGCTGGGCTCCTGAGGTAGGTGCGGGTGTTGTGTGTATGATGGAAGGTGGAATGGAGGGATGAACTACTTGCGTGAGAAGAGTTCCCACTTGTAGGGCTCGGTGAAGTGGATCAAAAACTTCATTTCTAGTGGGATAGGGATGTTCCCCTGGAAGTGCCATACGTCATGTAAAAAGTGTGGGTATAATCCAAGGTGGAAGTTGAAGTCCTTGTTGTTGGATGTCCAAGAGTACCTGGTTGCTGTTATGTCCACTCATGGAATTTACCATGTGGACAAGTGTTAGATGGTTGATGAATGTTTCCATGGTACTTAGAGTGGGAGTTTCATTAGTGTCTACCGAGATATTTTTTATTTGATCATTGGGCTGAGGCGCATAAGTGACCATGGTGTTGGTATTGTTAGTCATAGGATTAGATGAGCTAGCGGTTGTTAACACTTTTTCTTGCAACACTTACCTAATGACGACAGTATACCTCATCTACTTTAATGCAACCTCTTTTAGGCAAGAGAAAGGCTAATTCTAAGGATTGGATAATATCCTTCTTTGTTTTTTAGCTCCATAGACTCAAGTAGGTATTACCTTTTAAAGATTACTGATATTTCAACCTATGTATTTGGTGGATTATTTCATTCACTAGTTATGCACCTAAAACCTCACTGTAACAACTTATAGAATACTTTAGAGATTGCAATGATTAATTTGAAATAGAGTATTATAAGCCAGGCTATGGTTTTGATAACATGAACCAATGAGACAAGGATTTGCATCC
>MU223571.1:410929-422479 GCA_018584345.1 Thuja plicata | reverse complement strand
TAAGGAATCAACAAAATGGACAATATCCTGCTGATATGAGTCCTTAATGAGTTCAACTCATTTGTTCTAAAAACTAGATAAAATTGATTAATTTGTGTATAACTGAATGGAGAAAACACTTGTTCAGAAAACTCTAGATCAGTGCCTATTCCTTGGGCAAAGAGTCAATGAAAACATATGCCAACAAATAAAAAACACTAATGCAATACAGAATAATGCCTTACAAACTTGATACAATCCAGATTGGATGCCTTACAAACAATCTACTCAACTCAATACTTCATCAGATCTTCACAACTATGTCCTACTCTCTCAAACCATTTAAAAAATTTAACTCTCTCCTTGAGAAAGACTCACAAATGATTAGACACACTACTTTGTAGTAGGCATATTTTAGATGCCTTACAAATGAACTATACTAGAGCATAAACCACAGTCAAAAGAGACAAGACAAGAATGAGTAGGAACTACACTGTATTCTCATTAATCCAAGTTGTTTCCAGATATCCAGACAATAAACTCAAGAACTAAACATGAAAAATAAGTATGCTTTACAAATAGAAATCTTCAAACCAATGGTAACTTGTACTAAACCAAGGAAAGATAGGAACAAGAACAAGACTAGGAACCAAAATAGGAACCAGAAATCAAAATGCTCAAAATAGAAAAGAGAAGAGAATAAATAGAAGAAGGAGAAACCCTAAAAACTATGTCTGGCAAACACCTGTCCTTCTCTCAAATCTAATTTTCACTCATTTCTCCTTTTCAAAACATATGACTCGATCTGTCTTTCAAAATCTTATTTTATCCCTTGCAAATATCCATTATTTTCCACTGAGAAATCCATAAAATCTGATTCCATCTACAAAATATCTTTAAAATCTAAGAAAATATCTACTCAAAAAGCCTCCTAGAAAGCTCCAACAATCTGATTTTTTCAATAAAATATATGTGCATTTTTTCTTATCCCTTTGTGCAAATCTAATTTTGTTTGCCCCTTCAAAATCTGAACTTTCTTTGCCTAAGAAAATCTGATTTTATCCTCTGAGAAACCCTCCGGGAAAGCCTTGTCAAACTTTGAAGTAAAACATTTTATAGAATATGCAAAAGAATACATTTTAAATCCTTTTAATCTTTTAAGTTTATGCATTTTTTGTCTTTGAAAATATTCACATTACTTTAATATGACCAGACTTCACCAGTTTTTGACAAGTGGCACATGTTGATTCACTGTTATAAACTAGTCTTTTAACTGTGCCTTTAACCCTGGTTAGCTTTTCTTCTTGGTCTCCAAGTCTCTGAATATTTTTACTAACCATAGTTAAATCCGGTGACCATGCGACCAACATCACTCTCCAAGTCGCCAACAAATTTCAACTCAACTGTCAACCTTAGGCAACCTGGCAACTAGCATCTGGTGGCTAACTCCATCTGGCAACCATGCGATCGGTGGCTAACTCCTCATCGGGGCAGTCATCTTCTCCTTCTGGCAACTTCATGACTAACCGCTAGCGGTCAGTTGCCAAGTCTCGACGGTTTATCCTTGACATCTCCCAACTGCGTGACTAACCACTAGCGGTCAGTCACCAAGTCTCCATGATTATCTCCCTTGACGGTCAACTTCTAGTGACTTCGTGATAGGCTACCACATGTCCATTTTCACCACGTCATCACCACAATCTCAGCATCAACTGTTCTGCAAAATTTCCTTACCTTCAAAATTTGGGCATAGAAACTGAGGCATTGGATGACTGGGCACATGTGCGGATAGCCTCCTCACCTTTCTTCAAATTCATATGTTTGTGTTTTAGGTTATAAGGATTTCGAAATCCTTTTGAGGCATGAATGTGGGATAATTGGTTTCCATGTTTTAAATTCATTTTTGAATTTTAGCCCAAAACCTAGGGGTTTTCCCATGCAATCATTCCTCCAGCTCTCAAGGGCCTGCCAAGAGCCTCTGGGCTCTCTTATTTACTAATAAAGTATGCATTTTAGTATATAAACACTAAAAATTCCCCCGCATAGGCAATATGGGACAAAACACCATTCATGTTTTCAAGTTTTTTGAGAGCCTCCTGTAGAAACTGCTCATCAATGGTGTCATATTCATGTTAAAAGAGACCGTGAACATCTATTAATGGTTTGGGTGCCCCTCTTCATGCTTTCATATTTGTTAATTTTTACAACAAACATCTTAAAAAAACCTCCCTGTATTATACTCTGCGCAGCTTTCCAGATTGGGGTTGCAGATGCCAATCTTTATGAAATGTATATAACTCTCCACCAAGATTTAAAGCTGAATCCTTTTAAGCTTAAAAATCTCTATACCTACCATTTACATTTTAATACCCAATCAAATTCTTCATCTTAGCGCAAGGATTGATACTGATTGTTTTAGTTTTGAATGCTGGAAAAGGTTGTGGAATTTGGCTTTACACCTGCCGCTTGCATTGCCTGAAAGTTTTAAACTTATTAAAACCTCCATCAAGACCTATCACACTAGTCATTAATTCCGAATGTTGCACAGATGTTAGGATTTACACCAGCATGGACTTCTACCTGCCAATAGCATTTACTTCAAAATGTATATGTTTAAAAAACTTTGCACATTCCCAAGCTTCTTTTGCAAGGTAAAGAAATAATTTGTTTTGTTGTTTGACTGCCAAAAATAGCGCATAAACTCTAAAGGATTCACTCTCCCACTTCCCAACTGAGATGTTGTGCAAAGGATTGGTAGACTTATCCTTTGTATGGTTTTAAAAAACTTTTAAAAACTCCCAGAATCAGCGCAGACCAGCATATATATTGGAAAAAAGTTTTAAAAAAATCTTTCTTTGTAACATTGTATAGAAGCCTCCCCCACTTTGCAATGTAGATCTGGCTCTCCTCTGTCTTCTAATACCAATGCTTTATATGTTTTAGGCCATGTGCAATCCTATCTCTTCTGGCACTGGCTATGGGATTGAAAGTTTTGAATTATTTTGAAAATCCATTTTATATTGCACATACCTTTTCAAATGCAATTTTAAAAGTACCATCAATTGTGCCATATGAAAGATTGTTAATATAAAGCTTGTATGGATTGTCAATGGAGTCTCTGGAATTAAACTGTATCATTGGTCTTCTACTTCCTCTACGAACCTCTAGAAAGTTTACTCGTAAATAATCATCCTTCAGTTTCTTAATGCCCCCTTCATGTTAGTCTCAAGACTTTCCCCTTATGTTGTAACACATTTAAGGCTGAAAATATTTTTCTCATTTGTAATTGGAGTAGCCTTGCCTTTGGAAAGATCACTATAATAAAGAGCAATCAGAAAAATTTCAAAATATACATATAGATTTTGCCTAAAGTGCAATATGTAAAGGTATTGAATCAACTTTCAGGGACAAAATGACTCAAGTTCAAAAGAAGGTTCCCCTGAATTTTTATATGTTTTGCGCCAAGTTTGTATCTGTGGCATCTTCTTCCATTCAAATCCAATACTAAGTCATCATCTCGTATATTGGTGGGCACTCAATAAATGGTATTTAAACTTATAGTTCTAATGCCTCAAATATACTTTCACCCTTTTAGGTACAAAATACTATGCAAATTATCTCAAGACATCAAACTAGGAACTTTACAACCACTTTTGCAAACTGAACCTTTTAATGGCAATTGGCTTCCAGAATTGGTCTCAAAAATTTACTGAAACAAGAAATCTGACCCTGTCACTTGGCCAAATGATTCATTTATCATCCTTAAATACACATGTAGAAGAAATTCACTAGATTCATCCTCCGGTACAATATGCAATTGATTGAACTTAGCTATTCATAAAATAGTGCAAATGTAAAATGTTGAGTCAACATAAATCTCAACCAGACCAGTCTTTGCAAAATCACTAAATCATGCTCTGAAATTTAACCATCAGGTCAAATAGTACATTCATATGCCATAAAAATGGTCTCATAATTAGATCCTTGAAAAAAAATTCAGACAGAAAGATATCATTCTTGCAAAATGGCCATTCTAAAAACTTAATTCTGTTTTGCACTGCAGACTGAATAAAATACCTTTGATACTAAATTTGCAAACCCATTAAATAGATCCTTCAGAAATTAAAATTTTGGAGCCTAATAGAATTTCATATGTAGAATGCAAAACCTCAGTTATCTTGTTCTGAAAGAAAACAATTCAACTGATACCAATCTGCAAAGTTAGCACACTAACACTTTTCTGAATTTTAACACAGTGAAAAAGTAGAAACTGAATCTGGAATTAGCATGGAGAAGTAATCAACCGGATTGGTCAAAGTTTGGGAATCTTCGAATGAGTTCAATCCTAGGTTTAAAATATGAAGGAAAACTCAATTATTGAAAATTTTCACCCGGGTATAGATTTTCAAGACCTCAAAGTGGACAACTTAGTAATTCTATACTTGAAAACTCAGGAAATCAGAATTATTCACCGACGGAATGGTTCTAGAGAACTTGTCATTTGATTTCATAGGGATCTGCAAACTAGAAATATTGATTCCTTTTCATGCCTACAATATCTGAGAACACACCATGATGTCATACCTATCCATCTGATCAAAGATAAAGGCTTTCAAAGTGAGGTATTCATAAATCTGCATTCAACAACTTCTGGAAACTTAACAAAGTGCCAACGTAATCAGACTGGTAAATTGCTCAAATGGATTCATCATGATCTACGATTTAAAACATAATCTCTTTGATATACATGTAACACATTCCCAAAGTGATGGCTTATGAAACTCAATAGGGTGCAAGATATTCAGAAACAAACTAGGCCCCGGACAACAAAATGACACTAGCAAAATGCAGATTTAGGTGACCCCCTCAAAATGACTACTCCCTAAACATGTCAAAATTGGAAATTAGGAGCTGGAACCCACTGCATATGTCAAATGAAATTCATTGAAGCATTTTCCCTATTTTTACCTCATGAAAATCATCCGAGTACCCTTTTCAAGCATTCTAGCTGAGCCTTCTCACAAAATTTTCAAGGGTACTTACTTTGCTTATCTGAAAATTTAACATGGTCACTCCAAATTTGTTCCAAATTTGAGAGGACCAATAGTGGCTCTGACTAAGGATGGTTAAATTCAATATTATACTGAGAACCATAGATCTCTGGAGTAGCAGACCACCCCAAAACATAAAAATTAGATTTTACCCTTTCTCTTTCCTCTTTTCACTAACACCTCTCAAAACTTTTCTCTTTTCTCAAAATGGGGAAACCTCTTACTGAAAGAAAACACAAAAATAAAAATGAAAGCAACTGTACAATATGTATATTATCTAAAAAAGGCCCAAAGCCCCAAAACTGAGATCAACTCTTACCTCTATCAAACACAAAGTTCCCTGCCCCATGTTTCAAAAATATGATAACAGTGTCACTCTTATCTATTTCGTCCAATCCACTGTCATCCTGTATCAACTCATCACATGACAACAAATTTTCATATTCTTCATATGAGCTTCTATAAATATTAGGCAAATTTTCATCATGAAAAGTTTGTGGCATATATGTGTCACATTCATTAGATAAGAACATACTTTGATATCTGTGACTTTTATCATCTTTCAGCTGTAAACCACAACTTAAAAACTCACCATTCAACTGAAAATAGGGATACTCAACCTCTATCACACTTGTTTGGAAAGCATCATCAATTTCATTCACATCCATCATTTGCCTCTCAAGCAAAGTCAGAGAAAAATCATCAGAATGCATATGATCAAACTTAGGACATGGAGCAACAACCTCTTCATAAAAAATAGGAGCACCTTGCAGCTTATCATCATTAAACAAGCTCAAAGAAAAATGGTGGGTGGGAGGGAAAATACCAGCACATTTAATTTCTTCCTTTGAAACTTGAGCCACTAATTGACCATCATTAAATAGTTCAAAGGAAGACTTAGAATCAAGACAAGATTCAAAATCCACACTATTCTCTAAATCAGTACTCAACTCCATATTTAGATTTTCCACATCTACTGAATCTAAAACCACACTGAAAACCTCATCATCTGATAAATCAAACTAAATTTTATTGTAGCCTAATGAAGGAGTGCAAGAATAAATAGTATCACATATGCCCAAATCAGAATGCACTAATTCACTTTCCTTGTCAAAATCAATATGCGCTGGACATGAAAGTTCAAAGGTTCTATTCCCTGAATATCTGAGATACTCAAAAGATAAAATCTCTGCAATTTTTTCACTATGAAGGGAAAAATAGTCATCTTCTTCCTTTATCTCCTTACTATATTTTTGCATGATGCTGCAAATTTCTTATTTGTTGGAGCCTTGTAGTGAAACCTCTAAAATCATATCTTTTTGTGTAAGGTCCTCACTACAAACACTTATTTCTGCATCATAATCATCTTCTTGCTTCTTGCATATATCTTTCTCATTGTCTTGCTGTTCATAAAGCTTTATGTCAATATCATAATTAGTAATACATTTACCAGCAATAGATTCTTCATCATCACTAAACATATATACATCTTTATCACTCTCAATATCATTAAATTCAGACTCACTGTCAGATTTATCATTAGCATCTTCAATAATCTCAGAATTTTCAGATTCACTATGATTTCTTTCAACATCAGATATATCTTTAGAAGAAACATCTTCTAAACCTTTTATCCATTCAATAACTTCCTAAAAAAATTTTGCCCTCTGAGAAATTGGTAAGCTGCATGTATGGGGAAAACAAAGTTCAACAAATAAATCAACCCATACAGACTCCTGAGGACAAAAAATGATACCGTAGCCTTTTAGCTTATCAACAAATCTTGTAAAAAAAACACTTGGTGATTCTCCTTCCTTTCTGCTCATGTGTCCTTGCCAAAGTAACACCACACTTTCTTCAAGAATTCACTTCAACATATTTATCTCTACTTTGATAAAATCAAACTTTGATATAGGATCTTTTAATTCAGATATGTCATGTTCATCACTGTGCTCCTTGTCCTCATACTACTCTACATCACTAAGCTGCTCAAAATGACTAAATATTTTAACAAAAGAAGCCTCTAATGCTTCCATGGATTCTATTGAGCCATGAGGTAGGTCCTTAAACCAGTCTCTTGCAATGTCAACTAAGGATATTACAAAAAATTTCATCAATACATCCTCATGTGAGATATTATGATTGTCTACCAAATCAGCAAATTTTTCTAAATGTTCTTCAGTTGATTGTTCATCACAACCAGTAAACTTTGGTAAACATTCCCTAACCCTTGATGGAATATGGTTTGGGTATCTGGGGATACCTTCAAAAATGATTACCCCAAACAAATTACTACCCCTCCAATCATAAGAATATGACATCTTAGCAGTCCAAAAGATTACAAACTGCCACTCTCATTTATTACATATCTCATTCAGATTTTGCAAAAATGCAAGTAAAAACTTGAAATATATAAACCTCTTTTTCAGCTGATTCCTTTTTTCTTTAGTGCTGCAATCACTTGATAAGGATAATTATTTAAAACTTTGTGAAATACCTGGATGTACTTGAGCTATTTCAAAATATGTGCTTTGAGAACACCTTTAAATCAACTTCAAAACATGTAGAACATCTACTGTTACTGTCACTGCAAGTCTGCCTTTTTTGAAATCTTTCTTCAATGTGCACACTGGTGCAAATCAGAGATTAGAGTTGCCACTCACCATTAGTGAGATTCTTTTGATACTATCTTGGAGAAACTAAAAACTTCCAGACACTTTGCAGCAAACAATAGACAGACTTGACTCTTTTATAAAACATAAGGAATATATCCTTTCTTTTTTGTAACACATGACTCTATAACTGTCTTACTATTGACTTACTCCAGAAATTCTGATTTCTTTAATAATATTTATATACTTAATTCCCTAGCGGAGTTACTAATTTTTTAAGCGACTCAGATGGGCAAAACTCCACTGTAACTTGGTTCAAACTTTTAAAATAGCACCAGACATATTCTGAAATTCTTAACAAGACTTTATAATCTCTATCCCCAACAGAGTCACCATTTTGTTAGAACTTTTTCTTGCAACACTTACCTAATGATGACAGTATACCTCATCTACTTGAATGCAACCTCTTTTAGGCAAGAGAAAGGCTAATTGCTAAGGATTGGATAATATCCTTCTTCATTTTTGAGCTCCACAGACTCAGGAAGGTATTACCTTTTAAAGATTATTGATATTTTTGCCTATGTATTTGGTGGATTATTTCATTCACTAGGTATGCACCTAAAACCTCACTATAACAACTTATAGAATACTTTAGAGATTGCAATGACTAATTTGAAATAGAGTATTATAAGCCAGTCTATGGTTTTGATAACATGAACCAATGAGATAAGGATTTGCATCCTTCTTCCTTTTGTTTTGAGTAGGGATAACCTAATGATTCACTCTCTAAGGAATCAACAAAATGGACAATATCCTGCTGATATGAGTCCTTAATGAGTTCAACTCATTTGTTCTAAAAACTAGATAAAATTGATTAATTTGTGTATAACTGAATGGAGAAAACACTTGTTCAGGAAACTCTAGATCAGTGCCTATTCCTTGGGGAAAGAGTCAATGAAAACATATGCCAACAAATAAAAAAAAGTAATGAAATATTGAAGAATGCCTTACAAACTTCATACAATCTAGATTGGATGCCTTACAAACAATCTACTCAACTCAATACTTCTTCATCAGATCTTCACAACTATGTCCTGCTCTCTGAAACCATTTACAAAATTTAATTGTCTCCTTGAGAAAGACTCACAAATGATTAGACACACTACCTTTTAGTAGGTATATTTCAGATGCCTTACAAATGAACTATACTAGAGCATAAACCGCAGTCAAAAGAGACAAGACAACAATGAGTAGAAACTGCATTGTATTCTCATTAATCCAAGTTGTTTCCAGATATCCAGACAATAAACTCAAGAACTAAATATGAAAAAGAAGTATGCTTTACAAATAGAAATCTTCAAACCAATGGTAACTTGTACTAAACCAAGCAAAGATAGGAACAAGAACAAGACCAGGAACCTCCACAGGAACCAAAATAGGAACCTAAATTTAGAACCCTCAAAACAGAAAAGAGAAGAGAATAAATAGAAGAAGGAGAAACCATAAAAACTATGTCTGGCAAACACCTTTCCTTCTCTCAAATCTGATTTGCAGTCATTTCTCCTTTTCAAAATATATGACTCCATCTGTCTTTCAAAATTAGATTTTATCCCTTGCAAATATCCATTATAATTAAATATTAATTAAAGGCCTATATTTAATTAATTGATTTAATTGTTAAGTCTTGATTTAAATAATTGAGATTTAATAAATATTAAATTCAGTTAACTGTGATTGATTGGGCATAGTTGATTTGTTGAGTATTCTATAGTTGCATGATTAATTGATTTATTTAATTGAAATTATCTCTCATGCATTTCCAATTAAACACTTTGCTTTCATATTATAAAGTTGAGTTATGCATGTGCTTTAAGTGAAAATTGAAACTAAAGGAATTATTTTAATTAATAATTAGATAATTTATTTTCCCATTAGGGTTTTCACTTTTTGAAAACCTAATTGCTTGGTTTTCTATATCCTTGGATTGAAAGTCATTTTGGAGATTATTCAATCAGGGGAGAAAGGAAAATCAGGTGATGAAGGATTTGTGAAAGCTTGAGAGCATTTTGGAGCATAATTTAGAAATTCATCTTGCTTGAATTTTTGCATTGTGTTTCTCTCATCAGTTATTGAGGTAGGGTCTTGCTCATGTCAATTCTAGCTTTCGGATCCCTGTCTTCCATGCATCCAAAAAACTAGGACCCTTGTGTGGTCATTCCTTATTTTTATTGTGTGTTTTGATGATTAAAATTGGGATATATGTCCTTGGATCAATTTTGTGCTTTTATTCATGTTTGCATGTCAAATTTGTGCTTGTGGGCATAAAGGGTTTCATTTGTACGTGAAAATGGGTTTCAGTTGAAATGAATCAGTTTTCTAAATTGCCCTTAGGGTTTCAATTAAGGGAAAAGTCATCTTTGAATGAAAATGTGGTTATTGTTGAAAATGTGGTTAAAACCCTCAGATCCATGGTTGCCTCACCTTGAAAAGTAGGAAGCTTACCTACATCAGGTGCTTGTCGAATCTGTGATCAAACCTGCAAGAAAACAAGTTAAAGGAGTTGATTTACATGCTAGAAAACAAGAAAATTATTCATGAAAGAAATAAATCAATTTAATATTAAATTGTAAATCCCTGTTGTTATTATCAATTTGCATGTAAAAATAAAAGAAAAATATGTGTTTGCTGAAAAATAAATAATAGAGAAAAGAAATTAAAAGAAAAATAATATTAATAGAAAAGGGATTTGTTTTATAAATTAAATTTCATGTTATTTAAATTTGAGAGAAATTTAAATTAAAAAAAAATAAAATATAAAAATACATTCCATTTTAAGAAAAGGAAAAAGAAAAAAATAAATTAATTAATTAAAAGAGCTTTTATTTTAATAAACAAAATAAAAATCCATGTTATGCGTATCTATTTATGTTAGCTTCTTTTAATTTAATCTAAATATGTCCCTATAAAATAGGGCAGCGCCTTTTTAGGAAGAGGAAGTTAAATTTATAATAAAAAAGGGAATTAATTACTCCCACTTTTCCATCGTACCATCCCATGTAAAGTGGTAGTGGGCACCACTTTATGTGTGCCGCCCACCCACTTTATTTCATTTGTTGCATAGTAATTTTTATTGAGTATTATATTTAAATTAGTTTATGAATTAAGTTTATCTAATTTATAAATTAATTCATTATTTTATTTAATTTAAAACTTTGGTAATTTTTTTAAAGTTGGTTTATTTATAATTTAAAACATTTATTTATTTTGATTTGTTTTATTTATAAATGGTTTAATTAATTGAATAATTAAGTTGTTTTATATTATATATATAATTTTTATTAAACTTAATTTATATTAATATATAATAATTAAATTCATTAATATTAATAGTTATTAATTAATAATATTAATAATTATGTTAGTTACTTTTGTTGTAATTATATTTGGATTTTAGTTATCATTGATTATTGTTGTCTTTCTAGAATCGTCTTTACCATGTCAGGATGTGTTTTTTGAATGAATGTTAAATGATTATGTGCATCTCTTCTATATGAACTATTGTGTGTCGATTGTCTGTTGGGGATTAGTTGGCTATCAGGAGGTAAATCCAGAGGTTTTTGGGGTTTTAGTTATGTGATATTTTGTATGTTTCAGTGCATGATCATGATGTTATCGATTTTGGATCTCGATCTCTTTAACCCAACATGAGTTGTCTCAACTAGTCCTATGTGTGATCATGTGATGTTATCTGTATGTGGTATTGGTTGATTGAGAACCAATAGTTCTTGTGTGGGCAAGAACCAGATGTTAGAGTTTTGATCTTGTTTTGATATTCTTTATGATTCTCTAGGGGTGTATCCCTATATGAGCAGGAATCAGAGATGAGGTTTGTGTTTTACCTTTGTGAT
>MU223571.1:390492-401164 GCA_018584345.1 Thuja plicata | reverse complement strand
GTCATACACCTCCACCCCCAAGACTACTCTTCCCTCCCAAGGGTGAGTGAGTCTTGATACTCCCATTAACAAAACATGCAAAGAAAGACAAAGGAAAAACTTGCAACAACATCAATCATCACAATAATAACAAGATCCAAAGCATTCAACAAGTCCATCAAGCACAACAATAAAGATATATCAAGATCACATAGTTTACATGAGAGAAAGAGAGTTGCATAATGTCCACAACCTAAGATCCAAGCTTAAGGATGAAATTTGAAGAAGAGCTCCCTTTTAGCCAAATCCCTCCTTCCCAAAATCTCCTATTCTAGCAATGTCCCTAAACTTAGGGAGTGGGTGTTCAAACTCCCCAACTTGGAGAGTTCCCACTAAAAACCCCTCTAGAAATCTCATGGGGAGTTCTCTCATTGGTCCCTCTTCCCTACACTCTTACACCTTACCAAAAAAAGAACTCAGAAGGGAGCTTCCAAAAAGGTGAATCATGTCTTAACACTAATATGGAATGGTGTTCTACCCAAGTCAAGACTCACAAGAGTTTATTTTCGTCTAACTTGGGAAATCAACTTTTTGGAAGGGTCACATGGTCAAATAGGGGCTATCCTAGGTTTAAAAGGGCCCTTAACTATTGGTATAACAAGTGGGCTACCTAAAAATGACCCCAAAACACCCTTGGACACTCCATAACCCCTCTAAAAATCCACTCTAATAGTAATTTCGAAATTTCAATGAGGTGACCACACTCCCATCTCCCAACCCAAGGTATGGATATGGGGATTCACCAATGTACTAATCTAGGTAGGTGGACAACCATTCCCAAGCTGACATGTCATGGCCTTTGGTAAAAACAAAAGTGTCAAGTGACACACACAAAATTTACACATCACTAAGCCATGTCATATCCACTTAGGAAAACTAACAAGGAAAATAAGTAATACATTTAAAGATTATGCTACCACACCCATCCACATATGTTTACAAATAAAATTATGAAACAACAAGGTTTTATCTTTCATTAGACGCAACCTTGGCTCAACTGAGTTCACAATTCCCTTTGTTTGGTTCCCCAAATAAAATACCATGGTTTCTTACCTGCACACTCAATTCAAATATCAGTAGTCTGAGAAAATAAATATACATCATAAAGAGATAAGAAATATTCAAAATATAAGGACATCATCAATAGACTAAGTCATTACTAAAGCTCACAAGATTACATAATTCTCATTTTAAGTATTTGTCATAAGGTAAAATTTGCATTGCAATAAATTGAAATTCAACATTTAAATCAAATAAATCCAAATCTCATCAATAACCATAACATAATCATAATGAGTTTCCAAATCAATGGTCTCAGAATAAAGGTTCATAATAGAAAACATAATATAGTTTATAAGGTGCATCATAAAGCATCATGTGTCCATACATCCAAAATAACCAAATCCATGGCATAAAGCTTAAAGTCCATAATGTCTATAGTGCATCAAAATCAAAGTATCATATACTAAATCTATCATAAGCAGAAAACTGGAAAAACTACGATGGGGTTCGGGGTGAGGCCTCACAATATTTTTGATCTTCGCAAGAGGGAAGAGAGCATAATCCACTAACACTCACTTAAAATTAAACAAAAAAATATAGCTAATTAGTCTAGGTGCCTAAAAAAAAGACTAATGTAAACATGATCATTTGTTTGATGTAGATTCGAGGCAACCTGTAAGATAAATGTGAGTAGTTTTGAGTTTTGCGTCTTTGACAAGCGGTGCTGCAAAACAATCAGTTTGTAGTTTCAAGTTTATCCTTTTGAAGGCATTAAAAACACAAGAAATACTTAACACTTCTTATTACATGATAAATATCACTTAAACAGAGCACAGACACTGATTCAAGGTGCAAACGCCAATTCTATTTTTTGCCTAAAAATGACAAAAAGTGGAAAACAGGCTAAAAACACAAAAAAACTAGAGAGATGTTTATACCAATTGGAGATGTTGGTTTACAGATTGCAGACACCGATGTAGGGCGTAGACACTAATTTGTGAATCATAGACGCCAGCTCATGAACTGGCATTTGCATAGCTACTGATTTACCTATAAACACAAAAACACAACAAATAAAAGTCACTTTTCTTCTTTCTAGTCTTTAATTAGATCAAAGTTACCCATTTAGAGAGTATTAACACAACTTAAAAGATAGTGTTATTTTAACCATTATCAAAATGTATTCTCCCAAATGAAAATTTGGCATAATCTCTGGTTGGAAAATGAATCTCTGCTAAAAAATAGAATGATAATATGCCAAAAACTAGTAGGAAAACCAGAAATCTTGATAAATCAAAAGATTGTGTTTGCAAAGCCTTAAACTAGCTCTCCCAGGCGGAGATGTTGATTCAAAGCAGAGACGCTAGTTCAACATAGATGCCAAATGGCAGTTCGGTGAGAATCGACATTTGCACACACGCCTCTGCATGAAACATAGACGTTGATTGGTGTTCTGGGCAAAATTTTAAGAGAAATAAGACAAGTTAGAATTTTAGGGACGTGGGTCCTAGTGGGTGTGCCAAAATGTGTATGAGAAATATTTTTACTTGTTGGGAGCAAGCTCAAACATGCAAACGTTAGTGGGCTAGCACATAAATCATTTCAAAAGCATATAAGAGAACAAGAAAGCAACAAAGAATACCAAATAACATCAGATAGAGCTTAAAACAAGTAAACAAATGCACCCTATTCTACTCATTTTGATTTTCTATTTTAGATTGATGTAGGTGTACTCTCTCAAACACACACAAAATACAATGAATACCAATGTAAAGCAAGATTATCAAAACAAGACGAAAGATTCAAGAGCTAGTATGAGGAACTAGTCTCAAATCTTCTTCAAGAAGATGATATTCTAAAGCTAGTCATAAAGATGATATTCATATGCTACATAGAAACTAAGATTATTTCACCAATTTAGAACCTAGCATGTGATTTATAAGTGACTTAAGCATGAAAAGCATAAAAACTAGAAACTAAGAACACTAGCATAAAAAAGGACTATGAATTCTAAAACAATTCTAGCATGATAACAATGCAAATTGAGAGATGAAAATATGAGAGGAGAAGGTCTCTATTTATAGATTTTTTGGAGAGAGAAAGGGTCTTGGATGAAGTGGAACCTATGTGGAATCCACATAAGAGCCACATAGGAGACACATGAACTTGAAAAGATGGCCAATTTTGAGTCAAAATTGACATTAATATTGAGTAGCTCAATATTTCAAAAGGGGAGACAAAGTTGTAAGAGGGACTTAAAGAGGAATGGGTGCCCATTTTGGAGAGAATTTCCCCATGTGTGTGAGCATTCCATTAACCTTAAAAAGGTTAGGAATCACCCATTAAGCATAGTTATAGGACAGTTAGGTGTGGAAGCATACTTAGGAAATGAGGTGATGGGAGTAGGGTAGGAATAGGGTAGGCTTTAGGGTAGGATTAATAGGCTCCTAGCTAGGGTTTAGATTATAATTGAAATTGAATTTGAATAAATCATTCTTTATAAGAATTAGGGAAATGGAGGATTTAATAAATGTAAATTTATTAAAATGGGATTTTGTGGAGGCAAATGTATTTAAATAAAATACATTAGAATAGTATTTAAACTATTGATAAATTCTAGCAAATGAAAGCTATTTAATTGATTAAATTAAATAGTTAGAGGAATAAGAGGGAAAATAATATTAATATTTTTGGGTGTCTACACCTGTAATGTCTATAAAGCCTCTTGGGTTACTGGATCACCACCTACTAATTCCAACTATTTTCCAACTTGTTGTTGCTTGTTCCAAATAAAGAAATATTTGAATTCCTTTGTCTCTGTGAAGTTTTCATCCTTGACGAATTCCTCTTGATGCATCAACCTCTCATCTCTATAGGACCTAAGAGGTAATTCTTCTTCTTCTTCTACATCTTTTTGCAGTTTCATCCCCGCCCTGATCTATTTTCTCAATAAGTGATCATAGGGATTGTTTCCAGTTATCAGAGCTCTAATTCTATCTATCTTTTTCTCCCTCTTCTGAGAAGGTTCCCCTATTTATACTCACTATTTCTTTTTTGGGGGATCATTTGTTACTTCCTTATCAGGGACCTCAGTCAGGTTAATGATATTTTCTTCTTCTACTACTTGTTCTTCAACAATTGCTTGATCAACTAGAAGGGGGCTAGGTTCATAGTACTCATTACTATCATCATCATAATCACATGATGAATGCCATTTTTGGCCTTTCTCTGGAACTTCTAGTGCCTCTTCAAGTTGTTTTCATAGGAAAGTATGAGACTCAATCATAGCATCTAGCCTTTTCAAATAATGCATATCAGGGAAGAATCCTCAAAATTTTAAACCTTTTCTTTTTACCTTCCTTTCCAGGTCCATAAGTTCATTGAACTTAATTTATCTCTTATCAACCTCCTCATCCTCTAGAATATTTCTAATTAAATCCTCCTCCATGCACACTTCATGTTCTTTGGTGTAGGGGATAGTTGATGTTAGCAATTTCTTAGCCCTGAGGATGAAACCCTTTGTGTCAACATATCTATACAAGGCAACATTCATCCTGTAATGGTTCATCTAGTTATTAAAAGGGTCTAGAGCCCTCTTTCCAATAGTAAAATTGTAGATCTTGAACTATCTGGGGGTAAATGTACCCTTCCTATGTGGTGCTAGATGCTCCTTGTTAGTCAAAATGAGTTTTCTTATGAACTGCATTGTAGCTATCCTCGGTGGCACATGAAATGGAAATATATGGGGAGGGTGGGTACATCCATACACCCTTATCAGTGTGAAGTTACTCCCATAGTAGAAGTCTCCCCAATTATGGTCTCTTTGCCACTTGTCTTGAAATTGGAATGGCCTCAATAATTGTATTACCTTAATAGGCAACCTAGTCTTATCAACAACTAAGCATTTAATAATTGGATAAACTATCCAATTTTTAGAAGAACAAAACTCTTGTTCTCTAGAGGTATAGTTCCATACTCTGAGCCAGAATTGAACAGGGTTGGCCTGACCATGATGAAACCTATGTGGTTGTAAAAAATGACAATTCATGATTGGGAAATTATAATACAAGATCAAATGCATAAGGACTGAATAATGCATAAACTTAGGGTGATCCTTTTTACTCTGTATGTCTACAAAAGTTTGATGCATCTGGTCTATGATATATTTGATGTAGTCATAGTTAGAAGTGGTATGGAGGCTCTGCATATCTAGCACCATCATCAAAATATCTGAGGTAATCCTCTCTACCCCAACATCTTTTCCAAGCACTCTGCATAGTGCATATGCTATATACTTGATGTAGAAATTTAGGTCTTTGTAAAAATATGGGGCTACTCCTAGAAAAGGTGCTATATATGTTTTCATCTTCTTAGGAACATGATGTTCCTTAATCATCTTGGTAGCAATGCCAGACTCTGGTATATCTATTCTCTAGGTTCTTCAAATTAATTTTAGTGGTCATGGGGTAGTAGACATTGAAGGCCTTCATGAAAGAATTTTGCTCCAAAATAAGTAGGGGTTTTCCGTCATATCTATTAATTGTCTTGGTCAGGGTATCATATCTACTAGCCAATTCTAAGATGAAGTCAACATCTACAAAAATATTATGAACTATTAGCCTGGCTAATCCACAGGTCCAAGGGTTTGAAATTGGCATGGGCCCATCACTATTGTTTAAGAAAAAATTAAACAATGAATATCCTAAGGAACCTAGGGTCTTCACATCCCTAATGTAAGACAAATCATCAATTAAGGTATCGAAACTTACCTTTCTATTTTTTCTTGATCCTGGTAACAATGTGAGAAATTCATCTGAATAATTTCTCTTTCCTTTTGATTCATCATCAACATCGTCACTTCTACCACTGGTGGATGCCATACTTTGTGTCTGGCTCAATTCCCCTTTTGTTTTGTTTTCTATACCCCCTTTTTACTGATATTGAAACAAATCTTCTCGAAAACCCTCACCACCAACTGTGAATTCCTCTGCAATTTTGAATTCAATCACTGAAAATCACTATCTCTGTCAAATTCTGAATCAAGAAATCACCTTTCTTAATCACTTATTGCTGGAGAATCAATTTTTTCTCAAAAATTACTCAAATCTCTATAAACTTCTTTCCTCTAAGAAATTGGAAGCTGGTAAGAATAAAACAATAACATACAAGCTTACTTATAATTGAGAATTCAATGTAGATGTCTCCTCAAACTTGTAAACTTACAATTCAGTCATTTTTGTCATTAGTTTCATGCACTGTGATATCAATTTTTGGTTCTAGCCATGGCATTCAAACTATTAGGTAATCAATTTCTAATGAGCACCTTTTCATATAAAACCTTGTAAAATTTGAAAAGAGATCAAATTCAAATCTGATTGGCTGCATTAACTCATATTATGACTACTTTTGCAATTTTCAAAATCTCTGTAATCTGATTGGTCAGCAACTATCTATGATGGCACCACAAAAAATTCTTTATTTAACTCTTTTTTTCTTCTAGCGACCTCGTGACTGAGTTATCTCCTTGTTGCTTAATATTTTTGCTAACTGTAGTTCCTTAGTGAGACTTAGTGACTGTCGTTGGATTGAACTCTTGATCAATGGTTATCTCCATGTCTCTTAATATTTTAACTTAACCCTTCTTCTTACGGAGACATCGCGACTAAGCATCTTCTTAACTTTTTTTCACCTTAGGTCACATCTAGATACTTGGTGACTATTGTTTCTCTATGTCGCTAAACCAAATCCCTAACTCATGTTTTATCTAGAGACCTCACGACTAAGCATTTTAGTCTCTTAATCATGTGATTATTTCATCTTTGTAATTTGCATCTAGAGACAATATGTCTGCTGTTAATTTAGATTTCTTCTGTATCTAAGAGTTGTTGCTAAGTATTTTAATCTTCCTCATAAACCCTAATCTTTCATGAGACTTAGCGAAAAATGAATGTGTGTCTTACCTTTCCTTCTTTTCTCTTAATCACTTGATCCTACTTGAATTTTCAACTTTGTATCGCGACTACGCGACTATTGTCAAATCTTCCTTCATCCAATGGCTGTCACTAAATCTCTTGATTTTTTACTTAACTCATCTTTCTTCACGTAACTACATGACAAAATTTTTATTTAATCTGACATCCAACCTGGGTTTATCTAGATACTTAGTGACTATTGAATCTCCATGTCACTTGATGATTTGTAAACTACAACTTTGATCAAGAGACTTCATGGTTGCTATTGAATTATAGCTAATATGAATGGTTGTCGTGTAATCTTGAGTTCTTTTACTTAACTCACATTTGATCATGAGACTTGGCAACAATAGAAAAAATTTAACACTTTAAATTATCTCATGAGCATAGCTTACATCCGGAGATAAAATGACTAAGAAATCTCAAAGTCACCAAATAAGATTACTAACTCTGATTCCATCAGGAGACAAGGTGACCACTATTAGCTTATAGCTGATATCAATGGTCTGTGCCAGGTCTCATAACCACTGCAACATATTCTATTTCATTAAGAGACTACATGACTAAAGCTTTTCGCTAAGTCTTGAGATCATAAGGAATATTTGTTCTTTCTTATTAGACTAAGTGACTAAGATATAAGCACATGCAAATAATTCCAAACTTAAGTCATGAAAATTTAACATGAAAATAGAACCATCTTGAGAAACTTTAGGGATTTTTTCATTTCAAGTGGAAGTAACCTTAGGGATTAGGGTTTTTTACATTTTTCAAACAAGTTTAGGGATAAATCATCACTTGCAGAGATTTGTAATCAATTTTAGACATGATTTCTAACCTTCTAGGCATAGGTATGAGAGATATTTCAAAAAAATTTAGGGCAAACTCAAAAACTAGAAATACAACCAATAGTGGCTCTCTCTGAGGATGTCTAAACACAAATTTTATGATAAGAATCCTATAATCTCTGGTTGCAGACCCTTTATTTGACGCTGACTAAACTAAAGTTGAAAGGAAACACACAACTGAAAGGGAAACCACTTATATAAATATGATACAAATTTACTTACTTGTGCATGAAAACTAAAGATTTTCAATTGAAAAAGGGCTTCAAGAATTTCCCATGCATAAGTAACTTGAATTCTTCTCTGTTCATATTCTTCAGAAGATAATAATCTTTGCCAAAACACTGAGAGATGACAAAATATCCAAGCCAAAATGACTCAAACTTCTTGTGCTTTCCTTTATCTTCTACTCTTAAATTCCATTGCAAAACAAGATCATCTTGTTGGAATTTTTTGTCACTAGCCCTTTTATGAAACATATATTTCATCTTTTGTTGTAGCTTTATGTTATGCTTCTCGCTATCCTTTCTTATTTCATCCAATTCTGTCAATTGCAATACTTGTTCTTCTTGTATAAACTAATGTACTGGTAACAAATTATTAACAGGAAGTCTTGATTTCGTACCATATATAAGTTTGAATTGTGATTTTTATGTTGCCTTTTTAACTGTTATCCTGTCAACCCATAGGGCTAACCTTAATTTTGTATGCCATGCTCGCTTGTTCTTTTCAAGAGTCTTTTTTAAAATCTTCAATATGCTTTTGTTACTAGATTCAACTTTTCCATTTTCTTGAGGATGGTATGGGGATGAATATGATATCATGATCCCATACTTCTCATAGAACTCTTTTATCTCATCTGACCTAAAACACATGAGATTGTCCATTACTAACTTTATAGGCACACCAAATCTAGTCAGTATATTTTCCTTCATAAATTCAACAACCTTACTTGTTTCCCTTTTTGCGAGTATAGCTTCAATCCACTTTGTAAAGTAATTTGTGGCTACTAGTATCCAACTGTGTCCACCACAAGATTTTTCTGAAAATTCTTATATGAAATCAATTTCCCACATACAAAAAGGGGCTTCTGCACTTACAAGATTCAGTAAAAGAGCTCTTTAAAATTTAAAACTTTTTTTGAACCTTTGACATGGCTCACATCTCCTAACATATGCATGTGTATCTTTGAATAGGCTAGGAAAAGAATAGCTATCCCTTAGGATGTTTTGGGCAGTAGTCTTGGTAGAAAAATGGCCTACACAGACCCCAGCATGCATTTCATTTAGTATTTTCTCATATTGACTTTGATCTAGACATAGCAATAATACACCATTTCTATCTTTCCAGTATAAATATCCTTGTTCTAAGGTGTATCTTTGAGGCTGTAATCTGAGACTTATTTTTTGATTATCTATCAAGCATTAGGACACTTGGCATTTTTTTAAAGAAAAATACAATGTCAGTATAAAATGGTTGTTTTCCTATAATTGTAATTGTCTGATCATGTATTTCTGTATCACTTATTTGTACTAAATCCAAGTTTTCCTCTGTCATGAGCTTTTCCAGACCTTGACCTCTTACCAATTTTGTAATGTGGATTTCTAGATTAAATTCCTAGATTTGGTTGATCCACTTACATCTTTTTCCAGTTACTTCTGATTGGGTAAGAATTTCCTTTACTGTTGCATAAGGTACATATGCCAACACCTTAGCAGAAACTAAGTATGGTCTAAGATATTTTAAAGCCTTTACTAGGGCATATGCTTGCTTTTCCATCATTACATAATTTAGTTCTGTAGCCTAAATGAATTTTCTAAAAAGGCTATTGGATGTTCAAACCCTTCATCATCCTTTTACAGAAGAACAACAACAATAGTGTGAAAAGATGCAAAGGAGAATAAAGAGGAAGGATTACTATAGTCTAGTGATTTTAAAATAGGTGCTTATTGTACTTCCTTCTGTATTATTTTAAATACAATTTGAGCTTCCTCATTCTAGTAAAATTTTGCATCTTTCTTTAGCAACTTGATGATTGGTTTGACAACCTCTGCAAAGTTATCTATAAATCTTCTGACAAAGTTTATCTTCCCTATTAAAGATTGTACTCTTTTTATATTTTTTGGAGTAGTAACCTTTTAGATAGCCTCTATTCTTTCAGGGTCTATCCTGGCTCCATCCTTGGACATTATATGTCCTAGTAACTTTCCCTCTGTAACTATAAAATGACATTTTAAAGGGTGTAGTGAAACACCATACTCTAAAACCTTATTAAAATTTTTATCTAGGTGCTCACATGTTGGAAACAATTGTTTAATTGTGTATTGTCCTTGATGTTACACAAATGTCATATCAGTCATCAGACAGAGTCTACCAAGCTCAGAATGTTCAGCAAGGCAGTTGACAGAGTCCACCGAGCTCAGTCGGTAATTGAAGCAATTTACAGAGTCTACCGAGCACTCCAGAATACTATATCGAGAAGTTAGTTACTACTAGGCTCTCTCGGTCAACAAAGAAATTCAGTGCTTACCGAGTTCAGTCGGTCATCAAAGAATATGTGATGGAAATTCAGTCTTTACCGAGTTCAGTCGGTCATCAAAGTATATGTAAAGGAAAGTTAGTCCTTACCGAGTTCGCAGTACTTACCGAGTTCAGTCGGTTACCAAAGGATTTTCGCAGAGTCTGCAGTATTCACCGAGCATCAGAGAAATGTTTATGCAGCCGACTAATGTAATATTTATTAATTGAAACTTGTATATGCAGCCGACCAATGTAATATTAATTGTAACTTGTAATTGGGCCGACTTGATAACCTGA
>MU223571.1:336140-383547 GCA_018584345.1 Thuja plicata | reverse complement strand
AGAAGTGTGTGAAAATATGAAGAAGCATATCAGAGCAGGATTATGTGAATTCTGATGAAGGATTAGAAGTATCCTTGAGGTGCTGCAAAGATAAATGTGATCAGTGAGGATCTATTGGCGCAGAACATAGATCTGTATCAGCAAGATAAGTTGTATTAATTCAGATCACTTCATTGTTGCTTTCTAACCATTGTAGCAGTGATACCGAAATCTCTTAACAGAGTTGGTCTAACAACCATTTTGTAAATCCTCTAACAAGGTGACAATTCAGTTGAATTTCTCTAAAGACCTCTCACAAGGCCACTCCTAACAGTGTGATTAAATCCTCTAACAGGGTCACACCTAATAGTGTGTTTTGTAACCTTTAACAGGGTTGGCTCCTAACAGGGCTCACTTCAGAAGAGTGAAAATCAGTAACTAGTTGCATTGGTGGTTTTCCCAAATTGGGTTTCTACGTTATATCTGGTGTTACTTGTGTCACTTGTGTTTATGCTATTTGATTTATGCATGTCAATAACTGTGGATGTTTAAAAGATAATGATAAGTTAATCTACTGAGTAACAGTAATATATATTGAAGAGATCTAAGGGACTTGTGGATTTATTTTTGTGATAACTGATTCACCCCTCCCCTCTCAGTTACTCCATCCATATTTCCAACACTCACAATGATCCCCTGCTTTCTTAGAATACGCACTTAAGTTATCTTGATAAAAAACCATGAATAGATCAATAAATTCTTTAAATGCCACATCCATGGCTCTCTGGAAAGTTTTTCCTACATTCATTAATCCAAAGGGAATTATAACATAGACATAGGTTCCCCATGGAGTATTAAAGGCAATCTTGAATTTCTCTGATTCTTTCACAAGCACCTGGTTGTAATATGAGAATCCATCCATCATTGATAGCAATTCACAAATAGTTACTTTATGGAACATTTATTCCATATTTGGTAGAGAATAGTTATCTTTTAAGGAATCAATATTCAAGTTTCTGAAATCCACACAAAGTCTTATGTCACCATTCTTCTTTCTTACTGGCACTAAGTTTGAGACCCAAGTTGAGTGTCTGATTGGCTAAATGATTCTATCATCTTTTAACTTCATCAACTCCTATTGCATCTTAGGAGCCAAAAATGGATTAATAGGTCCATTCTTCTGTCTAAATGGTTTCATGTCAGTTTTAAGTGGGATTTCATGTTGGAAAAGATCCTATCTATAAGCCTTAAGATCTTCATATGACCAGGAAAAACATGCTTATGTTTTCTTAGTAATTTTATCAAGTTTATTCTAACATGAGGGTCTAATTCTTTTCCAATTTAAACTAGTTGACGAGTGGTTTGTGAACCCAAATTTATTTCTTCTAAATCCTCAACCTTGGAATTGCTTATCCCTGATGTTTGTTCACTTTGATTAGTAAAAAATGCCTCTAGTTCTACCAACCCCTTAGGAATCGGGTTAGAACTAAGTAGGAAAACCTCATCCCCCAATATATACTCCTTACCATCAATTATTTCAAGTAGATTGTTGCAATCTATATGCTGGTCTTCATAATGGTCAAGGCACTAAAGAAATCTAAGGATATTTTGGTCATCCTAAAACACTTTCCAGTTGTAAATGTTATCTGGGACAATTGGTCTTCTTTTCACTTCTAGAATTGATACCCCTTTAATGGTCATTTCATCAGTCTTCAAGGCAACATTAGCTAAGAAATCTGTCATTATATTTTTAGACCTTTCTATCCAGTTTATATTAAAGGCATAAAAATACTCTATTTGATCCCAAATAGCATGTATATACATTTTTAACCTGTCATTCTTTACAACATATTTAGATATCACCAAGGCTACCACTAACTCCGAGTCACCATATACTTTCATACATTTTATACCATGTTTAGTAGAAATTTCTAACCCTACAAACAAAGCTTCATACTCTGTTGTATTATTTGTACATTGAAAAGATAGTAGAAAAGAATACTTGAAAGTGGTACCTGATGGAGATATAAATAGAACTCCAACTTGTGACCCTTCTTTAGAACAAGTTCAATCAAAATAAATCTACCACAAACCATCATTCTCTATAGATAACTCTTTCACCAAGGGATTAAAATTTTCACACTGGTGATCACTCTTTTTAATTTTGAAATTGTCTGTGTCGATGTCAACATAGTAATTAATGTTAGTATATTCATGCCACTCAATCATATGAGGTGTTCTTCCTTCTCTAGATACCTTGACATTATTTCCAGAAATATTGAAAGTAGCATATGATAAATCACATTATATACTACCTCCCATCAAAGCACTCCACTTTCTTGATAGGAGCATACCATAATGTGGTGGATTGTCAACAACAAGTACACTCATTGTCAAAACTATATCAAGGCATACAACCAACTTATATGGCATAGCTTCAATGGTAGAAATGACCGGGACTTCTCTGGAATCCATAGCTTGACACCTCCCATGAGGAGTATCAACTTTTAGTCCCATGGGTTTCATGATTTCTATTGGCATAACAATATTTGAAGCTCCTGAATCTATCATACAATTTTTTAGCTTCTTACCATTTATCACCAATGATACAAAAAATGGATCAAGAACTTTTGGAGAAGTTGTATTTAGAAAAATTTGAGGAATCTCAGATATCATCACTTTAGGTTATTTTCCCTTGTTATTCATTTTCTTTTCAATATGCTCTATATTTTTAACTTTCACTGAGGGTACACTGTTTAACACTGATAAAAATTTCTCCTTGTGTTCTTTTATTTTCATCATATCAAGGAATGGGACCTTCACTGTCATTTGAGATAAGAACTATCCCATGTGTATTGGATTGTATTTTATATCTAAGGCTTTAGGTTTTTCCAGAGTGATTTTATTTTCTTCTGGCTGAATATGCACAACAAGTTCTTCCCTCTTAGTTTTCTTATTTTCCATTTTAAGGGAAGCAGAACTTGCCTCTGGCTCTTTAGCTTTTTCTCCATGTACATCTCTTTTCTCATTAGCTTTGTTTAATACCTTGACCTTTGGTTTATTTTAATTTTCCACAGGTCCATCTTTCTTAGGTACATATTTGGCATCTATTTTTTTCTTTTATAAAGATGCCTAATGTTTGACTACCAGCATAACCCACCACTTTGTTCCTTAGGTGATACTTGTTCCTGGCTTTGTTTACTAAGTCAATAGTGATTCTATCCTTTTTTTCATCAGAGGATTTTCTTACTACTAGAGATTCCTGACTATTATGGGCATGACACCTTATGTAATCATCCCTTTCTTCTTCCTCACTATCTGACAGGACCTATTGCAGGTGGATTTCAACATTTCCTTGCGAGGAGCCATATATGTCATGATTCTCAATTTCTTCATCAGAATCCATATCATGACAAGAATATGCATTATTCATATTATAATCACATGCATCATATTCATCCTTATCTTGTTCCTCATTTGATTTTAAATCTAAGGAAACAACACAAAAAACATGATTGTGTGGTGCCTCATAGGCCTCACACAAAAACTCATCATTGCATATGTGAACAATATTCTTGTGCAAAGGATCAGGGGTCCTATTATCAGTCTTATCTTTTCTAGGTGGATCAATAAGCTTACCATCCTTGAATTGGGTACCATAGGGGTAATTTTTCATCCTATTATGTGTATGGTAAGTATTATTATAGGATGGTTTATTGTTTTGTCAAGCCCTATAGTCTCTGTACTTGGGTTCCTTCTGATTACTTCTATTAAGGCGTGGATCCTCTCTTACTTCCCTGATATTCTTCTATTAATTTCTATGTTCACAGCTATTTTATAGGCTTCTATTAAATTCATAAGGGTTTTTATCCCTCAATGCATAGCCCATTTTTGAATCAAATGCATTAAGATAAGCAGCCAAACATACCTTTTGATCCAGCTTCATCTTTTTGAATATCTTATGCATAGCTCACTGAAATATTGTATTAAACTTTTTCACTTCTCCATTTGAATTCTTCCTTATGTTATTAAACTCATTAAGAAAAA
This sequence comes from Thuja plicata, assembly GCA_018584345.1. Classification (NCBI taxonomy): domain Eukaryota; kingdom Viridiplantae; phylum Streptophyta; class Pinopsida; order Cupressales; family Cupressaceae; genus Thuja; species Thuja plicata. The sequence goes on along the minus strand of MU223571.1, from coordinate 379,521 downwards.
AACCTTCATTATTCTTGTCACCATATTGATCTTTGAAAAGATCAATCAGTTCATCCATAGTTCCTACAGAACCATGAGATAAGCTCCTAAACAATTCCCTAGCATCTTCTACTAGAGATTGTACAAATAACTTCATAAGCACATATTCATGATTGATATTTAAATCATCTATAACATCAAAGCATTTTCTTAAATGTTCTTCACAAGTGACAACATTATTACCTAAAAACTTTGGGAGCTTTTCTCCCATATCTTCTGGTATCACATTAGGATAACCTGGAATGCCAAAGAAAGAAAATTGCTTATACCTTTCTGTCGGAAGAGGAATCCTTTGAAATTTGTATTTTTCCTTGGGAGAAAATAATTTTCTATGATCTTTGAAAGAAGAGGCTTTATTTTTAGATGTTGTAGGGTGCTCTGCATCAGCAAAAGAAATTGTGGTTGAGTGCCAAAATTCAATTTTTTTTTTCATTTCAATGGTAGCAACTTCTGCTTCATCTTTTTCCAACATCTTAGCCATAGTCTCTTTTTCTCTTTTAATTTTTTCAAGGTCAATGTCCAATTAGGACATTTTCTTTGTCAGGTTCTTTTGAGTTTTAGGCTTCTCAACTTCTATTTCTGTAACTTTACTCTTTCCTTTATCTTTGAAGTCTTGAGAACCTAATTTTTGATAGGTGTTGGGAATCTCTTGGTCTCTAAAATACCTCTCTATATTCCTTGTATCTTGATGTCTTAGGGTTATTTTCTTATTCTCATCAACATCTTTCTACTCATGTTTTTTTTTTTCTTTCCATGTTATTTTTCCCTTTTCATTTGTTGAATAAGGGCAAGATGTTTCATGAGGAGTCTTTCTTCCTCTACAAGTTCATCAGAAGGAATTTATTTAGAATCTAAACTAATTGTATTTGTTCCTTCTCTCTCACTATAAGTGCTGGTAACTGCATAGGTGTCTAGTCCAAGTCTTGGGGCTTGGGCTTCTAAATATTCTGTGGCACTCTCTTCTTGACTAGACTGGTTATTATGTTTCCCTCTAGTGCTATTCTCTTCACTTATTAGAGGAGAATCATTGATACTTGCTTGATTTTTATTTTTCCTCCAAGACATCCTATTTTTTTATTTGGTGGGAATGCCACCATCCAATGTATTTTCTGGATTATTTCTCATTCTAGACCTAGTATTCATATTGAAAATATATCACTTGAAACTAATCACAGAGATTTAACTTTTAGGGTCACCACCCAAACTTGGGAAATAATGAATACTATTAGAATGACTTAGGAAAATTTTTAGCTATAAAATTGATTTATCTTTTGAAACTAGATATTTTGAATACTTCAAATCAAGACTTTACAATCTATATTCCCCTATAGAGTCACCATTTTGTTGGTTCCTTTTCTTTCAACACAACCTTGATATGACAGAACACTATGTGCTTGAAAACAAACTAATATTTCATACAAGAGAAAGGCCAATTGATGAGGTATTTAGATAATATCTGGGGATACCTATTATTACCTCCTTCCTTTTTGAGATCCACTAAATCAGGCAGGTATTACCTATGAATGATTATTGATTTACTGTATCTTTTAAGTGGATTATCTTCTTACTTAGTTTGCTGAATTCTTTAAATGAATCAGGGAAAAGATGACTTTGAAAATGATAAGGAACATCATAATACAGAGTTTAACAAGCCATAGTAATATTCTGATGACAAAAAATAGTGAGGTAATAAGGATTCTCAACCTTCTTCTTTTTTAGTTCTTGATGAACCTAAGGAAGGATAACCTAGTTTGATTCTCTCTCTAAGGAATCAGTAAACTAAATTGTATTCCTTGAACACAATTACTTTGAATGGAATGTATATGAAAATGTGAATGATTTGAATTTTAAAATTTTTGTTGGACAATAATCAATTACTTAGCCAACTATAAAACCAGTGCCTTAACATTGGGCTTATGAGTCAATATCTTGTATAACTCCACAATAAAGTGATTAACAAAATACATGCAAAAAAGATAAGATGCCTTACAAATTATCCTCTTTCTACACCTATATCATCAGATCCTTAAACTATTTCTAAGCTCTCTGGAGTCACTTGAAAATATTAATTCTTCCTTGAGGAAGCTTACAAATGACTGCACAACCACCTTGTGATCTGTATGCTTAAGTGCCTTACAAATAAACATACAAGAGAAATAACAGTAATATAAAGAGACAATCTAAGATAAAGAAAAGAGATTGAAAATATTTGTATTAATGTCTTAAAGATTCAAATACATATATATATATATATATAGAAAAATAATACAAAGGCTCAGACAAATTTTAGTAGTCTACCTTGTAATATATTTCATTGATTTTCAATTACAACTTACAATTCTTTTTTCAAATTTTTTCCAATCCCCTACAAAATGAAAGAATAGAACTATGTATAGGCATAAACCATCTTGGAATCCTTAAGATAAGGATTATACAAGCTTTGGATGGTTTAAAATACCTAACCCTAAAAATATAGAAAGAGACAAAAGACAAGAAAACACCAAGCGATGGGAGGACAAAATTGAAGAATGAGATCTGATATTTCTTTGTCTTCTTGTGGATGTCAGCAACCTTTGTCTGCATATGTTTAGGATAACATCTGATAGTTGTAATACAATTTAGTGACCACCAATTGAGGCTAACCTACACCAATATCTTTAAGATTGCTAACCTTCATGTGCTCATAGAACAGGTGCCATGTGTCCCCTTTACTCTTCATCCATGACATCCAAGTCAACTATTACAGGATTCTTTTTTCTTGGGCTTTGTCATGATGTACCATGTTGTCACATTTTCCTCTCTAGGCCAGTCCAAATTCTAAATAATTTCCAGTTGAGCCTTCTTCCTTTCCCACCTAGCATCTGTTATGCTTTTAACATCTGTGATGAACTTATTACAATTTTTTTTTGCCTTTATTCCTTCATCCAGAATCTTGTTGTATCTTTTCATATCTAATTCTTCTTGATCAGATATATAAATGTCCTTACTTGCAAGCACATTATCAAATTCTGATCCCCATAGCCCTAATGGCTTGATTTGATCATATTTAGTTCTAATGTGAGGTATAAAACTATTGTAACTCACCCCAAACATATTTAACCTTGCCTCAATTTGATTTTATTTCCCTTCGAAGAAGAACAATGTAGCCCCAATCTGCTCTATCTCTATACCAACCAAAGTTACTACTTCTAGAAAATCTGATCTTAATGGTTGTACAGATGCCAACCTCTCAAAAAGTGATGTCCTACTAGACTAGGTTGAATAGTGTGGATTCAAAATTGTCAAAACATTAGTGAATTTTGCTTGTAGGCCTGGAAAATTTCCATAGCCTCCATACACCACATCAATCTTGTCTTTGATGGTGTCGATTCTATGCTGAAAAAATGAAGTCAATGACCCCAAAACAATATTATTGTGCTCTGTGACTCCTAGCTCTATTCCAGTAGCTATCTCCCCTGTATCCTCCTTTTAGATCTCAATATCCATTACTTCTTTTGGCTCAATGGGAGTAGGCTATGTCACTTCTAGTAGCTATTTGGTAAGATTAGATATGAGTTTCTCTTGTTCTATGATCTTTACCAATGCTATCTCCCTATCCTTAACAATATCACTAGTGAGTTTTTGTAATTTTTTGAATAGTTGAACTGTCTTTGCCTCATTGAGCTGGGAAAAATGAGTCAGCATTTGGGATATTTCCAAATCCCCTATATACTGGAGTGTCCATATGATCTTATTACCTTCCATATTTTATGGAATATTTATAAGGGTTGGATTTTAATATTTAGGAGCTAAGGTCCACATTGCAAGTACCTAGGACTTAGGGTTATATCCAAACCCTTTGATCATATCCCTAATCTAAGTCTCTGATGACAATTTGACATCAGGTTGTCTTCTTATTTGATATATTATAAAAGATGAAGACAAATCCCAACATTCTACAAATAATACCCCACTGGCCTTGACCGGTTGTCTTGCTTGTTCTGGTGTAATTTCCTTGAATTCAGGATCATAATCCTCCAATGTTTGTAAATCCTCTCGGGTGAATGGATCACCACTTGATAATTGCAACTATTTTCCAACTTGTTTTTGCTTGTTCCAAATAAGGAAACCTTTGAATTCCTTTGTCTTTATGAATTTGTCATCCTTGAGGAATTCCTCTTGATGCATAAACCTCATATCTGTATAGGACCTAAGAGGCAATTCTTCTTCTTCTTCTTCTGCATCTTTTTTTAGTTTCTTCCCTCCCCTCATCTAATTTCTCAATAAGTGATCATAGGGCCTATTTCCAGTTATCAAAGCTACAATTCTATCTATTTTTTCTCCCTCTTCTGATAAGGTTCCCCTGTTTCTACTCTCTATTTCTTTTGTGGGGACTCATTTTTTACTTCCTTCTAAGGGACCTCAGACAGGTCAATGATATTTTCTTCTTGTACTACCTGCTCTTCAGCAATTGCTTGATCAACTGGAGGGGGGCTAGGTTCATAGGACTCATCACTATCATCATCATAATCAGATGATGAGTGCCCCTTTTGGCCTTTCTCTTGAACTACTAGTGCCTCTTCAATTTGATTGCATAGGAAAGTATGAGACTCAATCATAACATCTAGCCTTTTCATATACAGTGTATCAGGGAAGAATCCTTCAAATTTTAAAACTTTTCTTTTTACCTGCCTCTCAAGGTCCATAAGTTCATTAAACTTAATTTCTCTCTTGTAAACCTCCTCATCCTCTAGAATATTTCTGATTAAATCCTCCTCCATGCACTCTTCATGTTCTTTGGTGTAGGGGATAGTTGGTGTTAGCAATTTCTTAGCACTAAGGATGAAACCCTTTGTGTCCACATATCTATACAAGGAAACATTCATCCTGTAATGGTTCATCCAGTTATTAATAGGGTCTAGAGCTCTCTTTCCAATAGTAAAATTGTAGATCTTGAACTACCTAGGGGTAGATGTACCCTTCTTGTGTGGTTCCAAATGCTCCTTGTCAGTCAAAATGAGTTTCCTTATGAACTCCATTGTAGCTATCCTCGGTGGCCCATGAAATGGTAATATATGGGGAGGGTGGGTACATTCATATACCCTTATCAGTGTGAAGTTATTCTCATATTAGAAGTCTCCCCAATTATGGTCTCCTGGCCACTTGTCTATATATTGGCATGGCCTCAATAATTATATTACATTAATAGGCAACCTAGTCTTATCAACACCTAAGCATTTAAGAATTGGATAAACTATCAAATTTTCAAAAGCAAAAAACTCTTGTTCTCTGGAGTTATAGTTCCACACTCTGAGCCAAATATGAATAGGGTTGGCCTAACCATGATGGAACCTCTGTGGTTGTAAAAACTGACAATTCATGATTGGGAAATTGTAATATAAGATCAAATGCAGAAGGACTGAATAATCCATAAACTTAGGGTGATCATTTTTACGCTGTATGTCTACAAACCCCTGATGCATCTGTTCTATGATATATTGGATGTAGTCATAGTTAGAAGTGGTACAGAGGCTCTACATATCCAACACCATCATCAAAATATTTGAGGTAATCCTCTCTACCCCAACATCTTTTCCAAGCACTCTGCATAGTGCATATGCTATATACTTGATGTAGAAATTTAGGTCTTTGTAAAAATATGGGGCTGCTCCTGGAAAAGGTGCTATGTATATTTTCATCTTTGTAGGAACATGATGTTCCTTAATCATCTTGGCAGAAATTCCAAACTCTATGGTATATCTATTCTCTAGGCTCTTCAAATTAATTTCAGTGGTCATGGGGTAGTAGATATTGAAGTCCTTCATGACATAATTTTGGTCCAAAATACGCAGGGGTTTTCTATCATCTCTCTTAATTGTCTTGGTCAGGGTATCATATCTACAGGCCAATTCTAAGATGAATTCAATATCTACAAAGATATCAGGAACTATTAACCTGGCTAATCCACATGTCCAAGGGTTTGAAATTGGCATGGGTAGATCACTATTGTTTAAGAAGTAATTAAACAATGAATATCCTGAGGAACCTGGGGTTTTCGAATCCCTAATGTAAGAAAAATCATTAATTAAGGTATCGACACTTACCTTTCTATTTTGGCTCGATCCTGGTAACAATGTGAGAAATTCATCTGAATAATTTCTCTTTCCTTTTGATTCATCATCAACATCATCACTTCTACCACTGGTGGATGTCATACTTTGTACCTAGTCATTTCCATTTTTATTTTGTTTTGTATATCCCTTTTTACTGATATTGAAACAAAACTTCTCAAAAACCATCTGTGCCAACTATGAATTCCTCTGTAATTCTGAATTCAATAACAAAAAATCACAATCTCTATCAAATTCTAAATCAAGAAATCACCTTTTTGAATCACTTGTTGCTGGAGAATCAACTTTTTCTCAAAAATTACTAAAATCTTTATAAACTTCTTCGCTTTGAGAAATTGGAAGCTGGTAAGAATGAAACAATAACGGACAAGCTTACTTATAATTGAGAATTCAATGCAAATGTCTCTTCAGACTGGTAGACTTACAATTCATTCATTTCCGTCAATAGTTTCACACACTGTGATATCAATTTCTAGTTCTAGCTGTGGCATTCAAACTGTTAGGTAATCAATTTCTAATGAGTGCTTTTGTATATAAAACCTTATAAAATTTGAAAAGAGATTAAAATTAAACTTGATTGGTAGAATTAACTCGTATTATGGCTACTTTTCCATCTATCAAAATCTTTATAATCTAATTTCTCAGCAACTGTCCATGATGGAATCACAGAAAAAGTCTTTATTTAACTCTGATTTACTTCTAGAAACCTCGAGACTGAGTGATCTCCTTGTCATTTAATATTTTTGCTAACTATAGTTCCTTACTGAGACTTAGTGACTATCATTGGATTAAACTCCATGTCGCTTAATATTTTAACTTAACCCTTCTTCTTATGGAGACATCGGGACTAAGCATCTTCTTAACTTTTTTTCACCTTGGGTCACATGTAGAGACTTGGCAACTATTGTTTCTCTATGTTACTGAACCAAATCCATAACTAATTTTTTATCCAGAGACCTCGCGACTAAGAATTTTAGTCTCTTAATTGTGTGATTATTTCATCTTTATAATCTAAATCTAGAGACAACATGACTTCCATTGATTTGGATTTCTTCTGTATCTGATGTTTGTCACTAAGTCTCATAATCTTCATCATAAACCCTAATCTTTCATGAGACTTAGTGACAAATGGACATGTGTCTAGCCTTTCCTTCTTGTCTCTTAATCACTTGATCCTACTTGAATTTTTAACTTTGTATCATGACTACGCGAATACCCTCAGATCTTATCTTCATCCAATGGTTGTTGCTGAATATTTTGATTTTTGACTTAACTTGTCATTCTTCACGTGACTGCATGACAACACTATTTTTTTAATCTGACATCTAACCTAGGTTTATCCAGAGACTTAGTGACTATTGAATCTCCATGTCACTTGATGATTTCTAAACTACAGCTTTGATCAAGAGACTTCCCGACTACCATCGGATTATAGCTGAGATGAATGGTTGTCATGTAATCTCGAGATCTTTTACTTAACTCACATTTGATCATGAGACTTGGTGACAACAGAAAAACTTTAACACTTGAACTTAACTCATGAACATAGGTTACATCCGGAGATAACATGACTGAGCAATCTCAAAGTCACCAAATAATATTACTAACTCTAATTCCATCAGGAGACAATGTGACCACCATTAGATTATAGTTGAGATCAACGGTCTGCGCTAGGTCTCATAACCACTTTAGCATATTTTGTTTCATTAAGAGACTACGCTACTAAATATTTTCGCTAACTCTCAAGATCATAAGGAATATTCGTTCTTTCTTATGAGACTAAGCGACTAAGATATAAGAACATGTAAATAATTCCAAACTTAAGTCATGAAAAGTAACATGAAAATAGAACGAGCATGAGAAAATTTAGGGCTTTTTTGCATTCTGAGTGGAAGTAACCTAAGGGCTTATGGTTTTTGACATTTTTCAAACAATTTTAGGGCTACAGCATCACTTGCAGAGGTATGTAAACAATTTTAGACATGATTTCTAACCTTCTAGGCGTAAGAATGACAAGCATTTCAAAAAAATTTAGGGAAAACTCAAAAAATGGAAATACAACCAACAATGGCTCTCTTTGAGGATGTCTAAACACAAGTTTTATGACAAGAATCCCAGAATATCTGGTTGCAAACCCTTTATTTGATGCTGACTAAACTAAAGCTAAAAGGAAACACACAACTGAAAGGGAAACCTACTGATATACATATGATACAAATTTACTTACTTGTGCATGAAAACTAAAGATTTTCAATTGATAAAGGGCTTCAAAAATTTCCCATGCATAGGTAACTCAAATTCTTCTTCATTCATATTGTTCAGAAGATAAAAATCTTTTCCAAAACACCGAGAGATGACAAAAGGTCCAAGCCACAATGACTCAAACTTCTTGTGCTTTCCTTTATCTTCTTCTCTTACATTCCATTGCAAAACAAGATCATCTAGTTGGAATTTTCTATCTCTAGCCCTTTTATCAAACATATATTTCATCTTTTGTTATAACTTTATGTTTTTATTCTAGCTACCATTTTTGATTTCATCCAATTCTGTCAACTGCAATACTTTGTCTTGCATACTGTTAGAAAACTCTAATTGATCTTCTTGTATAAACTGATGTACTGGTAACAAATTATTAACAGACAGTTTTGATTTCATACCATATACAAGTTCAAATGGTGATTTTCCTATTGCCTTTTTAACTATTATCATGTCAGCCCATAGGGCTCACCTTAATTTTGTATGCCATGCTCTCTTGTTCTTTTCAAGAGTCTTTTTTTCAAAATCTTTAATATGATTTTGTTACTAGATTTAGCTTGTCCATTTTCTTGAGGATGGTATGGGGATGAATATGACATCATGATCCTATACTTCTCACAGAACTCTTTTATCTCATCTAACCTAAAACACATGGCATTGTCCATTACTAAATTTACAGGTACACCAAATCTAGTTAATATATTTTCCATTAGAAATTCAACAACAACCTTACTTGTTGCCTTTTTTGTGGGTATAGCTTCAATCCACTTTGTAAAGTAATCTATGGCTACTAGTATCCAACTATGTCCACTACTGGATTTTTCTAAAAAATCTCCTATCAAAATTAGTTCCCCACATAGAAAAAGGGGCTTCTATACTTACAGGATTCAGTAACAGAGCTCCTAAAAATTTTAACTTATTTGTGAGCCTCTAACATGGCTCACATATCCTAACATATGCATGGGTATCTTTGAATAGGATAGGCCAAAAATAGCCAGCCCTTAGGATCTTGTGGGTAGTAGTCTTGGCAGAAAAATGACCTCCATATACCCCAACATGCATTTAATTTAGTATTTTCCCAGATTGACTTTGATCTAGACATAGAAATAATACACCATTTCTATCTTTCCAGTATAAATCTCCTTGTACTAAGGTGTATCTTTGAGCCTGTAATCTGAGACTTCTTTTTTGAATATCTGTCATAGCATTAAGACACTTGGCATTTTTTTAAGAAAAATACAATATCAGTATAAAATGGCTGTTTTCTGCTCTGTTAGGAGAGGGTTTCTTAGTCTGTTTAGTCTCTCTTCAACATGTTTAGATCAGTTTCCAATTTTGGATATCTTCTATGATACTTTTCTCTTCTTTGCATAAAAGTGTTCTCTTTCCTTACTGTTTCTAGAAGAACATCATTGTAACAACATTTTTATGAATGATCTCAGCATTATTATTATATCATCAAGTTGTCTCCATTTTTCTTGTGAAATCATATAAACTAGGGTATCAAGGGTGTTTTAGTTTTGTCTATTAATTGATCAGTAATAGAGTTATTGAAAGGATAACTATGATTAAGATTTTTTTCAGATTTGTATGAGTTGGAACATCAAGGGTGTTTCCAATCTTGTCTTTCTAATGGATGTCGGTTATGTACTCTCTATTTCCAAGGTCTCTTTCAAGGAGAGGGTTAAATTCTTTGAGTAGAAAGTTGCATGTCTGAACACACAGGTGGATCAATAAGTAGAACTTGATTGATACGGTTTGTTTTATGTAAGGCATATAAACACATCAGACAGAGTTTTTTTCCCTTTGTTCATAATCTCTTTGCAAGTGTATGTTTGACTCCATTGCCCATAGGATAAGGCACTAGTCTATGCAATATTTGATATGTTACAGAGATCTATATGTAAAAATCTATTTGAAAAACCATTTCCATTCCATATTGTTAAGAGTTAGGTTTTCTCTGGTTTTCAGACTTACTTTATGAAATCTAAATATTGTATAAGATTAGAGGTAATATCAAGGTATTAGTTACCTAAGAGTCTAAAAAACCATTCCACAGTTATATATGTGCAAGCTTGTAGTTGTCATAAAGGAGTCATATATGTGCAGATAAGGAAATACCCACCTGAGTGATGTAGAGCTTGAAGAAGAAGGAGGATCTTTTTCAATCCTCATCAATTAGCCTTTCTCTTGCATAAAATAGGAATTTGCATTCAAGTATACAAGTATACTATCATATTAAGGTTGTACTGCAAGAAAAAGTGCTAACACCATTATAGTAGAGGAATATAGAAAAAAGGTATATCACTAAGTAGAGAAGACAAAAAAAAAAGTAGCACCAAAATATTATATAAAATACTTAATTATAACAATTTAATTGTTGGTTAATATTATTTCTAGAAAATCTTGGAAATAATTGATTAGATTTATTTTGCACATCCATTAATTTGATTTCAACAAATTTACCATGTTTTATTATGAGATCAAGCACTTTTTTCAAAAACATAAAAAAGACAGCTTTCTTTACCCAAGAAAATTAAATTTTATGTTTTAAGAAAATAAAGATTCTTATTCTATTCAAGAATTAGCAACACAAAAGTTGGGATTGGCATGTTGTAATGGTTTAGTTATAGCACTATTGTTCTTGTCACAAGGTTCAAACCCCACTAAAGTGCTAGTATTGAATGCTTAAATGGAAATGAGTTCCTCCTTTTCTTATCTCACCAGTTAATTATCAATATTGATAGTTTTAAATAAATTTGTGTTTAAAGATTACATTTAAAACTAGAAATGAAATTAAATTAATAAACATACAATAGGAAAAGGGGATCGCATAAATGGGCTATTTTCTCCAATTTATATGACACATTGGAATACTAAACTATCTAAAGATAAATATGATTAATAACAATTGGTATGAAAGATGCCAATTCTATATCTATGCTTGAAAGAATTTTATTCATTTTTTTCCTTAGAATTGAAAAGAAAGTAATGATATTAATATTCAAAAGACCAAATAATAATAGATACGATCTAATATAACTCAAAAAACTAATGTGAAAGGGAATGAAGAATAATTGGAATGCACCTAGAAATAAAATAGGAGAAATGAGTTTTCAAACTTGTATTCCCAGCTATCAGACTCCTAGAATGACCTATAACTACAGATCTGCTACTTGGAGGATGTAACCTAACTTCTCTCCAAATCAAAGATCAGAATGCAGGGAACTGTTGTTGTATAGAGCCTAATCAGACTTGAAGGTTTATTTCTCCACTTGTATCGATGAGGTTTTCCTCTTGATTTTTCTATGGGGGTTTGGGGCTAGTGCCCCCAAGATCAGGTCAAGGGGCAGTACCCCTTACAGGGTCCAAGGGAAAAATCTCCTAGCATGATCCCTATTTTGTAACTAACATAAGTCTTATTACAATGACTTAGAGTTAGGTATTTTTGGATGATGAAAATTTGGTAGCTTCTTGCAGTGGTATTGAATTGCAAGGGATTGTAGATTGTAATTAGGTTGATTCATTGGATAACAATATTGGACTCTATGTTTTATGGATGTAGCCCAGGATTGGGTGAACCACGTTAAATCATTGTGTCTTCTTGTTCTATTTCTGTGTATTTCATTCCTCTATTTTATTTTTTATAGTTACATACAACTGTTAGATATATGTATTTTATCCCTAACAGGAACATGGTGGAAATGGAGATATGTACCTAGGATATGATGGAAATGGTGACATGTGCCAAGTGTTTCTGGCTAAATGTTTCATAGATTTCCTAATTGTTCTTGATCTTCTCAAATCTTATCTAATGAATCCTTAACCTATTCCTACACAAACAAAATGGGGAATAAGGTTGGCTAAATAGGTTTTTCTTATTCAAACCCTTGTTTGTAATTTACCTTGAAAATGAAAATAAGTTTCATAAGGAAAGATGAAATAGAGATGAGATTCAAATTGTAAATCACCTTACACCTTTAGGGTGCAATGCTTCTTTGTATGTGATCACAAATTTTGATGAAATAGATTTATCCAATAGAAAATAATGAAATAAATTCATTGAAGGATGAATGTTTATAGTTTTCCACAATGATTTATGAAGAAGAAGAATGATTTCTTTGAAAGATTGAAGACTTGGATGCTTGAATACTTTGACAATGCTCTTGAAATATGAGTTGTTGATTAATTATTGATCATGAATGCTTGTACCTCATAATAAATAATAAAAATAGGAGAGATAGGGTTTTTTTATACCCAATTAATCATTTAAAGATTTAAAATTTATCCAGGCTAACCAAAAAAACTTTTCTTCCACTAAAACCTTAGCACCAGGCTCCTCATGAAATTTGGCAAAAAAACCTAGATATATGAAACCATTGGAGATACCTACCAAGGACTTGTTTCCATTGGTTTCATGTCCCATGAAGAATGGGACAAAATTTGGTCCATAAACCTAGTATATAGGGTAGATGCATGAAAAGAGGAATCAAGTTATTATGATTTCGATATAGGCCATGAAGTTCAAAAATAAGGATATAGGGCCTAGGTGATGAAATGAATTATTTTATTAGAGGAAAATTAGAGGGTCACACTTAGAAATAAGGGCCAAACTTCAGTTTCAAATAAATTGAATCTATATAGGACTTATAATGTTAATTTAAATGTCCAATAAGTATTAGGAGAAATGAAATCAATGTGAGAACCCATACATACAAAAATGGGGCTCAAATGAGAACCAAATTAAGGGTTTATAAATTTTAGGATGGTACACTTAGCCCCAACTTTAATGGGAGTATGAGTCCACCTTATTCTTGAGAGAGAGAGAGAGAGAGAGAGAGAGAGAGAGGTTATTGCTAAGTTTAAGGATAAAATCCCTGAAACTAAGGATCTGAACTTGTACATTTGTATGCAAGGACACATAAAAAAACAACAAAAAACCTAAATATTACTAATATTCTAAGTCAAATTGTTGAAGAGACTTCACTAAATAAAATATCTCAATTTCTAGAATCGTGCTCAAAAAGGTATTGCAAAAGCATAATTGGTCACCTAAAAAAAGAAAGAGAGAACATCAAAGATATAAGAATCCATGATCCAATCAATTAGCAAAGTGTTTGATGTTATGGAATTATGGATGAGAGATAAAATACAACCATGGATGACATGGGCTAGCTAGTTTTGTTGTTCTAGGTAATCCATTAGAGAGAAAGAAAAAATAGGAGAGGGGAAAATGGTCTAGAAAATTGTGTTATGCTAGTTCCACCCATAAAAGAGATGTGATGAGGGAGATGATTTTAGAGTGCATTTATTAAACTCATAAAAAATTATGTGAATGAGAGGTTGAATGCTCTTGAAAAGTATGTTATGCTAGTCAACCCATGAAAAGGATAGGTCAAATGGTCTATAAAATTATGTTATGATAGTTAACCAATTCTAAAAATGTATGAAAAGGAGAGGTAAAATGGGATAACAAGTTGTGTTATGCTAATTCAATCAATCCTAAGGATAGTTAAAGAAAGAATTTTATCCAAGGAAATTCACCAAAAGTGTATAAAGGAGCATGATATAGACCTAGAAAGTTGTATTATGGTAGTGTACTCTACCTTAAATGCTTAAAAAAATAGTTGTAATGAGGAGGCCATATATTCCCCCCTCTAAGATGGAAAATATAACTATTTTTACATCTTAAGGAGAAGAGAAACAAGGATAAAGAACCTTTAACACAAAGGAGGTATCCCACAATAAACACCCATTCCAAGACAAAGAGGTCACAACTCCTATGAGTTCAAGAAAGGGAAGAATGAAAAAATATATCATGCAAGAAGTGTAAAAAGGATCCTTTTGAGGATGCTAAAAAGAGATTTGGGAAAAGGATGGAAGAATTCACACTTTTTTCATTTCTAGGTAAAGATATTCTTGAGGAAGGATGACACCCTTTTAGCCCCCAAGGTAAGACATTATTTACCATGGAAACCCAATTGTGAACAATGAAAAGGTTATGGTCATTGATGCATATCTCTTCTATGCAAGAGAATCCTTAATGTAAAACAACATTTCTATGTAAGATTAGATATCATATAATAGACAAATTCTTCTTAATTAATGGAAAAGTGGATCCTTAGAGATGATGAGAGAGATTTAAAATATTAACCTTGGCCCCCAAGTGTAGAGACAATAATAAAATTAGGAAGGACTACTATGTTACTCATAAAATATGATTGCATCATGTATGACTATGCACCCCCAAAGGATATGGTGACAATATCACATAGTGTGTAGAAACAAAATAGGAACTTAAATGTTATTTAAATAAATCAAGATTAAAAATTAGTTCATTGCAACTTGTTATGTGAATGATATCGAAGTGAATGAATTTCTTTATTTTGTAATGAAAAGTGTTAAATTAATTAGTATAATTGTCATGATATCAATGATACATGAAAAGGGAGCTTCTCAAGATTTTTATTATGCTTCTTTTTCCACTCAAGTGGAGTAATCGACTTAGTACAAATAGGGTTAGACAAAATGATTTCTTGATTAAAGGTATACATAGAAGAAATGTTAGATGGTAAAGGAGTTAAAAAAGGACTAGGTGAATCCTTCCATGGGTTTATCATGAATCTCAAATATATTTTTTTCACATCCTAAACTATGTGGAATATTGGTAGTTGAATTTTCTAAAAATCAGGTTCAATAAACGACACTCTAGGCCCTCTTTTAGGGATTTTTCTTGTATGAATCACAATGCTTGAAATGTCTATTTGAATCTTATTACCTTCTAATCCTGATTCAGAGACAAGAAAAGCCTAATTGCTAAGGACTAGATAAGATCCTTCTTCATTTTTGAGCTCCACATATGCTCAGGCAGGTTTTACCTTATAAGATGACTGATAACACAGTATTTGTTGATGTGGACACTGATTTGATATGTATCTTTATTGGACCAACTTATGAATTATCTTGCTGATGATCAAGCATAACCATAAACAAGATATTACCATGCAAATCATAGTTATTAACATAACAATAACCAGTGATACAAGGATTCTTTTCATCCTTCTTCCTTTTCTTGTAGGAGGGTTAACCTAGTGGGTTCTCTCTTGAAGGAATCAATAATATGGACAGTGTCCTGTTGACAAAGGTCCTTTATAAGTTTAGCTTATAGGTTCTTGGTAACAGAGTATTTAAATTGATTAGGTTTTGATAACTTAAAACATATGTGACACAGATAGATATTCGGATAAATTCCTGAACCAGTGCCTATCCTTTGGGTTGCAGAGTCAATAACAAGAAAAGAAACTACATAAACAAGGTACACTGAACTGCCTTACAGATCAAACAATTAGGGCAGCTTGCCTTACAAACTATCTTGTTACCTCCAAGCCACTATATCAAATCTTTAACTAAATAGTATGCTTCCTGAAACCATTCACAATATTTAATTCCCTCCTTGAGAGAAACTTGTAAACAATTAGATGGTTACCTTATAACCAGAGTGTTACTGAATACCTTATAAACCTTAACACAGAAAAGCATGCATACAAAGTAAAGAGAAAACAGTTGAAAAGAATAAAATTGCACCGTATTTCATTTATGTAATCCAGCTCATTTACACATGAAAGGCTTACACAGCTTCAAAAGATACACATGAATCAGAATATCTGAATTCTGTTGTATATTATCTCTTCTTTACAAAATGTTTCAAAAGATCAAAGACCCTTAACTATTACAAGTCTTATCATATATATAGACTTCTAGACCATCTTGGGATCCATAAGGATGCAACAAGCTTCGGGTGGTCTCAAAACCGTAACCCTAAAGATGTAAGATAGAGAAAAGAGAGAGAGAAGAGAAACGACGAGGTGACCAAGTCAAAAAGGTGAAATCTGATATCTTTGTTATTCTCCTGACCTTGCGACTGTAATCTGATTTGTAGGTGGCCGCTGGTATAGTTATTATAAAGCCCTGGTAGTTGTTCTCGTCGGCTCACCTGTATTTCTTTTGAAATAACTGTCCATCAAGTCCATGAACAGTGCAGCAACATGTTTCACCCTACTCATCATCCAAAATCTCCTCCTCTACTGCAGGTTTCTTTTTCTTTGGCATTGTCATGACTTCCCATGCCTTTACTTCGTCATCAGTTGGCCAATTGAAGTCTTGAGTGCTTTGTACCTGTACTTTCTATCTGTCCCATCTCTGATTGGTGATGTTGTTTACATCAAGGAGGAATTTGTTGATGTCTATCTCAGCCTTAAATGCTTCATCCAGTATTAAATTGAAACCATCAACATCAACATCCTTTCCCAAAAGAAAAGCCTCTTCACTAGGCATTTTAGTATCAAATTCATTTCTCTAGGCATCTATGGACTTTACCTTTCATCTTCTCCTTTTAAGGCAGGGATAAACCTATTAAAGTCAGCTGAAAATAGACTTAACTTAGCTTCTATCTGGTTTAACTTTCCCTTGAAGAATGAGAGAGAAATATTTACCCTTTTGATCTCATCTTCTACCTCTGTCACAATTGGAGGAAAATCTGCCCTAATGTTTTGCAATGATGTTAACTTTTCAAACAGACTCGCTCTGGCAGACCACTTTGTGAAATAGGGGTTCAAGATTAGAAGATACCTTAGTACTTCCGCATGCAATGTAGGCAATTTTTTGTATGTATTTATCACAACATCAGCTTTCTCTTTAAGGATCTCAATCCTATGTTGCAATATGCCTCTTAATGCTTTTAATGCTATGGCATTCCCCTTTTCTTCGTCATCTTTCTGTTCTACAGCCTCTTCTGATCTAGGCTTGTCTTCAATTTGCTGAGGTGCTGGCACATATACTACCTCTGGTTTAGCCTCCAACTGATCAGTTAATATCTTTATCATTTGATCCCTTTGGTATAGCTGTATGTGGCACAAATCCCTATCTTTGGATAGTGCACTTGTTTCTTCCAGCAGGTTTGTATATCTCTCAGACAATTGCTTTGTCTTATCCTCATTCAGCTGAGCCTAGTGTGTCATTATTTGAGAGATTTCCAAATCTCCTGTGTTCTGTACTAACCACACCATCTGGTTCCCCACCATGTTTTCTTGTATGTTCACCAATTGGGGCTTATGCTCTTTGGGGCTCAAATTCCACATAGCAAAGGCTTGTGACTTTGGGTCATACCCAAATCCTTTGATCATGTCCCCTATCTTGTCTTCACTGACCATTTTAAGGTCAGGCTGCTTTCTTATTTGATATATGACAAATGCTGATGCCAGATCCCAGCCTTCTGCTAACAAGATGCCACTTCCTAGAACCATCTTCCTGGCATCTTCAGGAGATATATCTTCAATCTCAGGGTCATAATTTTGCAGGGCTACAAGGGCATCATTTGTAATTGTCTCCTTCCCATCTACAAGTAACTGGGATTTTAATTTTTCTTCCTTGTGCCATCTGAGGAAATCCTTGAATTCCTCTGTCTTGACAAAATTGTCATCACTCAAGAACTTTTTCTGATTTAGCATCCTTTCATCAACACATGTCCTTAGAGGGATCTTAACATTGTCCTCTAGATCAGGCATCTGTTTCTTGCCTTTCCTAATTGCTTTCCTTAGGTTGTGGTCATACAACCTGGTACCTGGTATCAAGGCCTTAACCTTGTCATTTTTCATCTTCTGGCCCTCTCCTGAAGGTTGGCCCAATTCTAGCTTCTGCCTTTTAGCTGCAGGTTCTTCCAAATCATCTGGCTGTGTTGCAACAGTCAGGTCTATGATGTGTGGCTCTTCAGCCCCTTGCATCTGTGAACTCTCAGCCATTTCTTGTTCTTGGGCTTGTTGTGGTGGTGGAGACAAGTAAGGTCTTGCATAGTCACTGTCATCCCCATTGTCATAATCTGACTCAGAGTGCTCAGGAGATTGAGCACCTTTCTTGGCGAGGATAGTATCCAACTGTTCTACCAACATGTCATAATTGTCAATCATGGCTTTAATTCTGTCAAAATAATTAAGACCAGGATAAAAACCTCCAAAGGATAGCCCATTCCTCCTTATTTGTATTTGCACTTTTAGCAACTCTTGGATCTGCAACCTTTTTCTATGGATGTCATCCTCATCCAAGTTATTTCTTGTAGCATCCTCCTCTATGCACTCATAGTGCACATTTGTATTTGGAATAGTGGGAGTGTACAATTTTCTGACTCTTGCCATGAAGCCTTCTGGATCTATATATCTGTAAGGGGCTGCCCCCATCCTGAATTTCTCTAGCCACTGGCTCACTTCATCCATGCAATTCTTTCCTATTGTGAAATTGGCAATCTTGAATTGCCTAGGGTTTATGGTCCCCTTCTTGTGTGAAGCAAAGTGCTCATTATCAGTCAGCATTAGCTGCCAGATGAACTCCATGCTAGCTACTCTCATGGGTACATGATAAGGTAAAATATGGGGTGGATGAACACACCCATACACTCTAAGAATGGTGAAATTTTCTTCTAAATAGAAATCACCCCAATTGTGATTTCCAGGCCAATTCTCAAGATATTCACAGGGTCTTAATAGCTGTATGACCCTTAAGGGAATCCTAGTCCTTCTGACTGCCAGACTCTTTATTATTGGATACACTATCCAATTCTCAAAAGCACAAAAATCATAGTCTCTTGAAGTAAAATTCCAAACCCTAATCCAAAACTAAATAGGATTTGGATGTCCTTAAAACATTCTTTGTGGAGACAAATTTTGGGGCTCCATGATTGTGAAGTTGTAGTACAGGAGTAGGTGCATTAACACTGAATAGTGCAAGAACTTAGGCTCCTTTTCCTTAGGGTTTTTCAACTTTTTCTGTGTAGCTATAAACCCTTCATGCATCTCATCGATTATATGCTGGATATAATCATAGCTTGTGCTGGAGTGAATCTCCTACAAGTCCAAGACCATCATCAAGATTCCATGACCTATTCCCTCAGCATCCCCATCTATTCCTAATACTCTGCAAAGAGCATAGGCATTGTATTTCATATAGAAGTGCATGTCTTTGTAAAAATAGGGATATGGTCCAGGCTGAGGAACTATATTATCTCTTGTTTCTTGTGGCATATGCTTCTTTAATAAGCCTCTAGCAACACCAGGCTTATTGCTATATCTTTTCTCTTTCTTCTTCATGTCAATTCTGGTTGACATGGTGCTAAAAAGGCCAAATGCTTGCATGAAAGAATTTATATTTAACACAAGCAAATTAGTGCCATCTTCTCTCTTGATGGTCTTTGTTAGGACATCATAATGGTTAGCCAAGTCTAGAAATAGGTCAACATCAAGGAAAATATCAGGCACTAATAACCTACCAAAACCAGATATCCAAGGGTTTGACACAGGGATAGGTTTATCAAAATTTTTGTAAAAGTAGGTAAACAGAGAATAACCTGTTGTTCCTGGGGTCACCGCATCTCTGATGTCCTTGAAGTCATCTTTGAATTCAGCAGCATCTATCTTTCTATTTTGAGTAGACCCTAGGAGCAGTTGTAGAAACTCATCTGAGAAGCTGTGTTTTCCCTTTTGCTCCTCTCCACTACCTCCACTAGTTGATGCAACGCTCATGGTAGTACTCATGTTTGAAAGCTCTTAAATCTCTGATTGGATGATATTGAAACAAATCTAAGATCACAACTCTCTGTAACTCTTAGAAATTTCAATCACTATACAACACTGCTACAACTCTGAATATCACCTTTTTCTCTAAAACAATAACTTAGCTCTGAAATCGTAAACTCAGTGAATAAGAATGAATGCACACTCCCCTGTTTATAGCCATAGGATTCAAAGTACATTTCTCAAAGTTCAGAAATGTCAGTTTTTCCATTAAGTTGATATGTCGTGAAATATTCAAAAACCTAGCCGTAGTTGCGCTAGGTGACAGGAAATCAAATTTAAATCATAAAATTTTTGGTGCAATCATAAAACGGTTAAGACAGCTGACATGGCATTTTCTAATTCATTCTATGTCATCAATCTCAGCTACCTTTTGTACATAGTAATCAAAAATTCATGTATCTGATTGGCCGCCGGGTGATCTCCTCTATCACGTCATCCACTTGGCGCCGCTTTTGTAAATCCTGTTATCAGGCGACCTCGCGACCTCATAAATTCTCTTTGTCATGAGCGTTTTCTCTTAACCATGGTCTGATCTCCAGATTAGGCGACAATGTACTTCCTTTACCTCGGCTAACCCAAGTCTTTTCAGCGATTAGGCGACTATAGTGAAAATCTAAGTCGCACAGAGTTAACCTTAACTCAGTATCCTTCTCCAGACTACGCGACAAGCCGTTGTTCTTATTTTTCATGATTATCTCTTTGGTCACTTAGTCAGGAGATCCTGTGTCTTTACCTTTAACTTGAAGCACGTGCCCTTTTCTGTTCACAGTGACCTCGTGACATACCTTAATCGCTTAGTCGGAAGGACTTTTCCCTGGGGCACTTTTATCACCAGACTTCGCGACCACCGTCAGATCTCTTTACTTCTTCATCGAATGGCTATCACATAATCGCCATATATTTGTTCATGCCCTTTATTCATCAGGAGACTTTGTGTGATCCATTTCCTTCTTCTGGCGACCTCCTGACAACCACTAGCTCTGTGACAGATGTCATCTTTCCTTTTGTCCATGTAATACTTTCTAAATAACTGAGTCATCACCCCTTTTTTAGCGACAACCCGACTGAGATATTTTACTAACATCAAACAGCTAGTCGCGAGGTCAGGAATGTTATCTCTTAACCACCATTTAATCACGAGATTACACGACTGAAGAAAGAGCTTAACTGTTTGACTGAGCTGATCTAGAGACCATGCGACATGAAGTGAATCGCAAAGTCGGAAGACATTTCTTTGACTTGCTAATTCTTCTCGCGATCACCCGAATGAAGTGGGTCCCGTTCATTTCAAAGCTTTATATTACAAAGTTCAAGCAACAACCCGACTAAAAGGAAATCGCTAAGTCTCGAGACACTGAGAGAATATTCTGTTTCTTAACAAGACTACGCGACACAAGGCAAAAGCGAAGTCGGGAGATGATTTAGCATATTCGATTTTAGTAAAACGATTAAGTGACCTGACTTAAAGCACATGTCTTAAGTAATTTGAAAAAGGTAACGATGAAATACAAAGACATGGCCTAGGGTTTCAAAATACATCATTTTAACACTTGGTTGCTAGGGTTTTAGCAGGGTTTTGACAAATTGGGCAAGGAATAAGCATGAAAACCTGAAAAATTTGCAGAGGGGAAGGCAAGGAACAGAGCAAAATAGCAAAAACGAGAAATACAACCAACACCCTCTAAAGAGTCATGTGTTGAAATTAGAAACTTTTTATTCACCTGTAAAAGATGGTATACAGTATAATGGCACCCAATGATTATATAAAAGAGCACATGTATGAGAAGAAGTATGTTTAGGATGATAAGTTATGTTTTGTTTAAATGGTGTAGGAATAGAAGGAGAATCAAATTAAGTTTATAAGAAATTTTGTATTTTATCATTAGCAACAAGGATATACATGATGTTGTTATAGAAAAACACCTCTTTGCAATGAAGTGTTGAAGGGATAGTGTGCATGTAATGAACCTATGGTCTTCCTAAGATAAGGTTATAATTTAGAGCATCAGGCATGGCATGAATAGGTGTGGGTAAAATAACATGACCTACTTTAACATACAAAGTGATAATACACAATCTTTTTAAGAAATATTGTTAAAGCCACAAATACGAATAGAATCTAATTTTATTAAAGAAAATTTTGAATTTATATTATTTAACAAGTAAATGCCACAAACATTAATATTTGAGCCATTATCAATTAATTTTATTTGAATAAGATTACCATTGATAAGGAAAACAACTGGGAGGGAATCATGTTGATCTTGAGTTTCTTTAGGAGATAGTTCTTCTTGAGAAAATAAAATTTTATATTTCTTATCTATCACATTCATGCATTCCATGATGGAAGTTATATTGTCTTTCCTAGTGGGTGGGTTAGTCATATTTCTCAAGGATTTTTGTAACACTTCATGATATGTAGGTGAATTTTGAAGAATCTCCCAAATAGATATCTTAGTAGGATTAGCACAAATTTGTTCTACTAAATCACACTCATTTCCTTGATATTTTGAGGAAGACTGGGTGTAGGAGGAAGAAATTGTTTCTAAGTACTAAGAGAAGGAGGAAAAATTGAACTTGTAGGTTGTCTATTTTTTATTGTGTTATTAGTGTAACAAATTGCATGATAGCTAGGTTGTTGAGAACCTTTAACCATAATGACCTTTTTTTTTTGAGGTTGATGTGTATCATGATGAAGGTGGACAACAACCTTAGTATTATGACTACTCAAAATATTGACAACATTGAATTTATCAAGCTCTTTATTTTTCATAGGTTCATCACTAGAAGGGAGAGCATGAAGGAACATACTCATTATATTATTCTCTTCTTCCAAAGAATCCTTATTAG
The DNA here is from genome assembly GCA_018584345.1 of Thuja plicata. Taxonomy (NCBI): domain Eukaryota; kingdom Viridiplantae; phylum Streptophyta; class Pinopsida; order Cupressales; family Cupressaceae; genus Thuja; species Thuja plicata. The sequence continues at coordinate 356,645 of MU223571.1, read as the reverse complement.
TGTTACAATATTTAGAATAGGGATTAGCAACTTTCATTATTTGACATCTCTAAAAGGGATGCCAAAAGAAGTCAAGATGATATTAAGAAAGGTATTTATAATGTCATCCTCTTACTCCAAAATATCCTAAGAAGGGGGGTACATTCTAGGAGAAGGATCAATATCATTCATGAAGGTGTCGTAAAATCAACTGTAATATCATCATCTTTTACTGTCATGCCCAAAAGTTAGGCAAAAACACACAATAATTTTTTTTGAACATGCTAAAGGATGGATATACTACCTACAATGTGACATCTACATGAAAAATGATGCAAAAGAAAAACAAAAAAAAGAAGGGTCATACGAGGTAGGATAGCTCTCAGATCTATCCTACAAGGATCCCTAAGCTGCAAGCTTCGATCAAGATGCAAATCAAGATAGTTGACCAAAAGTCAACCTAAGTTGACTAAAAAGTCAACTATGCACTGATAAGCATGAAAAGATGCTACTAGGGTTCGCTAAGTGCTAAGGAAGGTTTACACACAAAAATCAAGGTAGTTGACCCAAAAGTCGTGAAATTGAAATCCTAGGTTCTAGAGGGTACAACGAACACCTCGTACAAAAATTTGGATGGTAGGAGGAATTTTGACCATGGTTGACCAAATGTCAACCATGCAAGAAATCAGTCAAAGTTGGCGATGCTACCCTTAAAAGGGTCATCATGATAAAAATGGGTAGCCTCTACTCTCTAATTGGTAAATACCTTGACAGGCTTGATAACTTAAAACAAATAGTTTAACTAAAACAATAACATTTTAAACCTCAGAATAAAATATTAGCAATATTCCTAAATTTGAAATTAAACGCCTAACATACAAAAGACTAACACCATATAGAAATTAACAAAAGGATAATATTTAAATCCCATCTTAACTCAATTATAATAATATTTAATAAATAAAATCAATACCAGTTTAGAAAAAAATAAATCTATTTTTAATTCTTATAAAGAAATCTATTTCCTTACAAAAATCAAATCCAATTAAGATCTAACTTTATTAAAACAATTTTATAATGAAAAACCAAATCTAATCTATTCATAAAATATAATATGATCTAGAAGAATCTAATTATTGGAATAATGGAATGGTGTGTACTAAGAGGGGAGGGGTGAATCAGTAGCCTTAAAACTTTTTATCAATTAACCTTTAATCGTTTAGTAATTAATTCCTTACATTACCAACCATAGATTCTATTCTTATCTTTATGCATGTAATATCAAATCATAAACTTAATTTTCATGTAAACATTCATGAAATGTAAGTACATATGATACAAGAATGGGTATCATAGAAAAGAAATGTTAGAGGGTAAAAACTATGGTGGGGATGAAACCCACAAAGCTTCATTATCTGTAGAATGGAAAGTGTTAGTTAAGGTTACAAGTTTGATCACTTTTGATGATCTTACCCTATTAGGAGTAACATTTTAGACTGGTTAGGTATACTTGGTTAAGAGATTTAGCAACACTGTTAAGTGTGCACTCGGTTAAGAGATTTACATAAGGATTGTCAAATCCACTTTCTTAAAGGATTTCTTCTATTTGCTACACTTGTTAGAATAAAGTAAAAAATACTTATTTACTTGATTATGTGCAATCTTGAATTTTTGAGTACAGATCCTTTAAGTTCACAATATGATGCATCACCTATAGTGATTGATTAATACCTTTGTTCTGCTTGGTATCCTTGAATCTTGTTCTTCATAACTGATTTCATCTTTTGTTGTCCTTGTGCATAAAACTCTATGTCTGATCCTTAGATGTGCTCTTCAGCTACAATCATCATCACACACTTGTTCTTATTGATTACACATCTACTTATACAATTAATTGACCTAAATAGGTTTCACACTTTACAATGATAACTCTTTGATCAAAGGTTTACAACTTGACCTTGATCTCGTAGTTTGCATGTTTACAATCAGATAGATTGACTAAAACAATTACATGTACTTTAATAGTCCCTCAAGAAATGGTTTTAAAGATAAGATTTAAAGCTAAATATAAAAAATTGTTTTATCTTACGTGTAACTCAGATCCACATTTCTCATAATTAAAGTTGTCTCTTAGTAGACTGGTGCTCAGGTTTCTCTGTACTCTTTCCTTAGTGATATCTCTATAGACAATCTACTTCTTGATTTTCTCTATAGACTAAATGTCATATTTCACTGTGAACTTGTTTGTCAGGTTCCTCTGTGAACTATGTTGTTAGTTTACACTATAACCATTCTTTTGGTGAAAACTGGTTTCGGTGTTCACTTGTACTTTAACATTTTCAATGTTCTTTGTTTGTTGCTATGTTAGGTTGTACTATAAACCTATATTTTAGTGATCATGTTACTTAGCTAACAAAACTATTTCCTTTGTATAATAATGAAAAAATATGATCATCAATATCCCCCTTTGACATTAGTATCAAAAAGTGATATGTCCAAAACTAAAATGTTTAGTATATACACCGTGTGTTTACCTTTTCAATATGATTCCCCCTATGTGTATGCCTTGGTATAGTATATATACATATATATACACTTACCTTTATACATATATTTCCCCCTTTCATCATTTCCCCCTTTCACCTTATCACACCAAATCATTTTCCCTCTTATCATATAAATTCCCCCTTTTTTTATAATAATGAAAAAGGTGTAACACTTACAATTTTTCAAAAATGTGGGAATGGGATTGTTGAATGTCCTCCATTTTCTTCTCCCATTGTTCTTTTAGGTACTCAAGGGTCATTATTTCTAGGGTGATCATGGCATGCATATCATCTATGCTTTATGATGTAGACATTTCTGGGGTGGTAATCAATGATCTTGCCAAAGTCATATGTTGTTGCAGTAATGTGAGATTTGGTAGTAGTAGAGCCTAGAGCTCGGTTACCTCATCGATGAATTTGAATTCTGCCTCTTGAATCTCAAGTCTCAACCTTTTTTCTTCCATACTCTTGTCATAATGCAACTTGAAGGTATTGTCATTGGTTGTGAGACCTTGTGCACTAGCATTAAGATTTGCATCTATCTTTGCAATCTTTTCTCTACTATCCTTAGTAAATTTCTCTATGGTGCATAACTTTTGAACTAAGGTTATAAATTCTGAAAGAATTGGTTCCAATGTATTGACTAGTTTAGATAGCTTTACCTTGTTCTTTTCCACTTCATTTTTTATTTTCTCTATCAATTTGTATTGGTACTTCTTCTCTACATGTTATTATATTGCCTTCTTTGCATCTACATTCTGTGATGTGATGGTGTCAATAAGAACTACTAATTGATCAATTATTTGGGCACTTTGATCAATGTTAGTTTTAGGTAAAATCTACAATAGTATATCCTTTGAAGTTTCTGGTACTTGTGTGTTCTTGTGCTCCTTTTTGAGCTTAATGTGTATAGATTTCCCTTTACAAAGTTCTACGTACTTTGTAAGTGACTCTGGATCCAATATCCTTAGATCAAAGGCATGTATTTCTATTATCTCATCCACGGTGACTAGATTTTTATTTGTTTTCTTCTTATTATTTGAAATAGTAGTGGAAGAACTTGTATGTAGTACCATAGAAAGTTCCTTTTCTTTGTTTGATGTACTTGGTGAAGGCTTTGGAGGTGTTGTGCCTTTATCCTGCTACTCAATGTCTACCTGTCGGTTGGTTGTAGACATCTCTACATCAACCTTATCTTTTTCTATAGCTTTCCCTTCCTCGATATCCTTGGCATCACCTTGTTTTTCTTCTTCACTTGTACCTCTTTGTTCATCAATTGTGCTTTTATTCTCCTCAACACCCTTATCCTCAGGTATGCTTGCAACACGGTTGGGTGACTTCTCCTTTTCTAAGATGATATTGATACCTGGTATCAATAATGGCATTTGTCCTGGTATATTAATCTATGTAGCATCCATTGATGTGAGCTATTCCTTGGTTTACTTGGTGGTAATAGTGACATCTTCATCTATCTTTACCTCATCAAAAATATTACTTCCAGTGATATCTATGATAGTTGTATCCTTGATTGTTTCATCTTTTGTATCCCTTAATGATTGCAAAATTTGTGGTATGTCATCCATGGCATTGTTTTCCATTATTGTTAGATCAAATCAATTGACATCCTTAGTGTCATTTATTAAGATGTGTTCATGGCTCGGTGTTGCCTCTTTCTCTTCACTGTGAGGCTTCCCGATCAGTGCTAATACTTTTTCAGGGCTTGTATACTCCTTAGGTGGATTGAGTCTCCTCTGCAAGTATCATCACTTTCTTTTTCAAGCTCTATTAAGCTTACATGTAGTACTTTGTAGGCTCCCAATTTTTATGAGAACTTCATTGAGTGCTTCTTCATCATTTCATCAATTTCTTCCATCTTTGACTCAGGTGGCATAATTGAAATGAGGGATCTTTCCCTTATTTGTCTTTCACTATTCAGTGTATATGTCCACCTTTCTAACAACATGTCTTGAAGTTCTTGTGGCATCATCTTATCAAACTGTACTGGTACATATTTGAATGTAATCATTGCTTGAATGATCAATTCTTCTATCTTATTCTAATCCTTGGGAGATAAGGTTATCCATTGTCTAACCTTAGCATGTGATATGCCACCTACTTTGGCGATTGATGCAACAATCTCATCAATTTTCTTGGCAACTTTACCCTTTGCAGGTGGGAGAGCTTGTCCACTCTCATCCTGCATAGTGTCTTCCTTATCTTCCTTACTTTATATTAATCTCCTTCTTCTCTTTGGTTTTAATGTTTTCCCAGTTTGAGTCTTTCTTTTATAAGTCCTCACTTGTCCTTTCTTGACAGGTGGTGAGTTTGTAATTTTTATAGTTTGACTCCTTGTCCTTAATGCATCATTTGTCCTTGGTTTCTTTGGGGGTAGTGCATCAGACTCTGTTGATTTAGATTCACTCAATTGCTTACCTTCACTAACAGGTGACTGTCCCTTGGTGTCATCTTTTTGTTCGGTTTCTTCTTCATTAACTGACAACTTCTTTTCAAGTGTCTTTACCATTTTGGTCTTCTTTCTGTCTAAATTTTTAATAACTAAGCCTATTTGATTCTGGCCTGAGCTTCTTCATAGGTGAAAAATCTTGGTAATGATTTGTCTAGTGGTTCATTCAATAATGCTTCAATATAATTTGCATCTTGATCTTTTTTTATCTCATTATCAAGTGGTTCTAACCATGTTGTCCTTGGTACAGTTGGTTTGATCAAATTTGTATTGATGTCCACCATGAAAAAATCTCATCTTTATATTGATCTACTAGTTGTTCTGGTATCCTCATCATTTTCTGCATTCTATCTTTGTGTCCAGTGAAATATGCATCCATAACTAATGTAAAGTTGTCCCATAGTGACTTGATAAATTCACTAATTTGAATTGTCACTGGTCAGGTAGTGTCCCAATTGACATTACCAATAGATGGGAAAAAGTATTGAAAGTAGAAGAATATACACATGAGTAGTGAGCCAAACTTACATGAATTAGATTTTTCTTATCTAATGGTCCTCATGTTACCCTCTAGTTCCTTTAGTAGAAGCTCTGATAGATCCAATTGTAGACCCTACTTCACAATCTTATGGGTAGTGTCAACTACTCCGCATGCTATGTTGTTGAAGCAGTCGGAATGGAATATCTTGTATCCAAATACACATGCACTGAACTTCAGTTCTTGATTGGTGATGGATTTTATCTTTAAACCTCTTCCATCCCATATTGGACCTATCATCTTTTCTATGTCGGGGCGAGGAGGATGTTTGAGTTCTTTTTCCTTGTTGGTTACTAGAAAACTGGTCACTGTGTGTATTACATCCTTAGTGATATGTTTGGACTCATTGAACCACATCTTTTGGTCATGTACCTAACTAAGAACTTTCTATATCCACTAAATCTTGAACTCCTTTGGGAACATTAAGGCATTTGTCAGCCCTTTCACCTCAATGTGTTTATGTCCATCTTTGATGTTTTTGTCTGTGCAAAGATTCTTATAATCTTCCTCAAACTTGATATCTTTTATCTCTAAAATACTAGAGTAGATATATGATCAGACATCCTCGACTTTCAAAACCCTAGGTGGTATGCTTGAGAACGCACTAGCATTGTCAGGTTGTGAAGCAACCTCGAGATAGAATTTGTACTTAGGCTCTTCACATGTAGAGTTCTTGATCAAATTAACCTTTTTATCTTTGGCATTCTTTATCTTGGAGACACAAGATGTGGTTTCCATTTGTTTCTAGAAATTAGGGCTTTTTATTTAAACAAACTATGCACTCAGTGAGTCTTAGTTACTGACTTGATCTTTTGTAGATGCTGAAATATTGTGAATATGCTTGTGAATCACTCTGCAATCTGGTCGATATTGGTGTCTCTACTTTTCACTCTAGATCACTTGATGAAAGAATAAGCTCTATGTTTCCCTTTTATAGATGATGCCCTAACTGGTGCAATTAATGTTTTACCTACTTCTTGGTGGTCGAAGATGAAGTTTCTCGGGTAACATACAAACTTTATCCTCGGTGAGAATATGATGCTCAGGGTCAGTGTCAACTTGGTTGCACTTTTTATATGTTTACCAATGGCACTCGGTATGTAGCAAAGACTTCATTGTATTTTTACATGATTACCGATGATGCTCAGTTTACATTATCAACTTGTCTTTTATGTGTAGACCAATGATTCTTGGTATGCATTGACCGATGTGATTGGATTTATAAGTTCATAACAAGTAATACCATAGTCCATCTTTATTCATGCTAGTTTGGAATATTATCAATTTATAATGGAACTGATGTAAAATATAGCTTGGTATAGTGCAATTCCATACTTACTTGTTCTACTTAGGTGGGGGTGGTGATATCACCAGATCCATTGGATAATGTATCACCAATTATATTGCTTGGTCCAACATCATCTATGTTTGTATCTTTTCTCCACATTTTGTTTCTCATGTTCCTAATGTCTTCAATGGTATTTCCATTGGAAAAATTACTTGTCTCTATCACTTGGTCTTTGCAATCCTTGCTTAGATTACTAACCCTATGACAATGTAAGCATGCCATTTCGGGGCTAGTCCAGCTTCTAGAACTTCTTATCCATTTTCTCATGCATTTTTGAACTATGTGACCATATCTACCACATGTTGTGTAATTGTTTTTGGCAAGTTTAGTTCCTAAGGAAGCATGACTTGATTTGTGTTGTCAATCAGGGCAACAAAGTCATACTTAAGTTCTATCATAAAAGGAAAAATAAATAAGTGTGAAAATAGGGTAGACAGACAGATATAGAGATCAGTACATCAGCGCACATGTTAGAGATCACACCAGAGCATGCGTTCTTAGGTATATACTCTATGGTGTATATACATGCTAGATCTAGACACGCCGAGTATGAAACATCTGTACATAAAATTTACAGGTAGATTAGTTGACCTGCAGTCCAGGAAATAGAGCATGAAAGCTGACTATAGTTTTGATCAGCGTGAATGATTTTGTAATGTAATGGCTAAGCACCTTTAGTTATAATTTTGTATTCATGTAATTAATGATGTAGTAAACACACTTAGGCTGAATTTTTTGGAAGCATTGTATATTTTTGTTTTAGGGCCAAATAATTATTATTTTTAGGTCACGCCTATTCAGATTTGAAGATATAAGTATGTAATGTAAAGTTATGTTACAAGCGTCGATTACTGTGGAAGAAGAAGTTACAGAGGGACAGTATAATGAAGTCAGAAGATGATATAGCTCTTTAAAGAGTAAGATAATTCACACATATAGGGAACTAATCAGACAATAGTGTCACCATAGCAGTTCATTTTGATATAGTGCATATCAACATTCAGAGGGTTTTATCCTTCATCTTATTGGGCAGTGAGCCTAGGCAGTGAGCCATACACCCCTAATAGGGTTATTGTAAAAGATTCCTAACAGGGTCAGACCTTTAACCAGGTCATTGTACTTAATTTGTAAAGACTACTTCTAACAGGGCAAAGGAAATTTAACAAGTTCATTATAGCTAGTACAATATTTGTGGGTACTAATCCCCACCAGAGTTTTCCTCTGATCAAGGTTCTCCATAATCATATCATTTGTTAAGATTCTTTGAATGCATATTTGTTTCATGGTCAATTGGCTGAAATATAATTAATAGATAAAAACTGATTCACCCCCCCCCTCTCAGTGTTTCTAACAATTGGTATCAAAGCTCTGGTTCTCTGAAAGAATGTTTAACCACTTGAGGAGATCATGGACTCAGCTGAAGCAAAACATTTGAAAAAGAATCTCAAAGTAGCTCTTGAAGATCTTTATAGATCTGAGAAGGAAAATGAATAACTTAGATTGAAAAATGATGGCTCTCAAATACTTATTAAAAGGCCAAGAAAAGATCTAAAAGATTGTTCTACAAGTGATCTAGGACAAATGGTCAAAAAGCTTAATGAAGAAAATAAATCTCTAAAGGATAAACTTGAAGATCTGGAGGAACAACTTACAGATAACCAAAACACCATTGAAGACAAGATCAAGGAAAGAAAACAATTGGAAGATGAACTTCTGCAAGAAAACATGAAAGTCTTGGAATTGGAAAACATGAAGAAAAAGTTGGAAACTAAATTAACAGAAGCAAAAGACAAGATTGATAAACTTCACACAAGTTCTGATTTAATTCAATCCCAGCTCAATGCAAAAAGACAAAAAGGGAACACTACTAGTCTTGGATTTAGTATAGCACAAGATGAGATCAAATCATTGCAAGACAGAGAGAAAACACTTGAAACATCTTCAGAAGCTAAGAAAGTTGAAGATACTACAGAGGTTATATCTGAACCACCTAAAAGAGAAATCAATAAAGTTAACAGAACTTGTTATGCATGCAATAAACATGGGCATTTGGCAAGAGATTGCAAAGAGGTAAGACCTTTTCAAGGTTATTGTTACTCCTATAATAAGTTTGGTTATAGGCCTATACAATGTAGAACAAGTCATAAGAATCAACATCACAGAAGTATGAATCAAAACAATCAAAGAAATCAACTCTCAAGAAATTTGTAGAACATTACATGTTAGATATGCAACTACAATGGACACATAGCAAAGCACTGTAGCGTGATGAGAAAGAACATCAGACCTCCTATAATTTGTCACACATGTGGAAAGGCTTGACATATCACAAGGTTTTGCAGATCTACTGTTGGTTGTGTTCCAGGTTTTGGTTTCTTTCCCTCGGCTTTGTGGTTTTCCCTCTCCAAGTTTTAGGTTGTCAAGTCTAAACCTGTGAAAAATATCCCAAAGGCTTGAAACCCTAGCTCTTATTCAATGTTCAAATTTGAAAAGAAACCCTTAGGTCTTGTTCGCTTATGTTTCTCAGTTACCTTTTTGCTTCACTTAAGTCATGAGTTATATAGAAATCGCTTAGTCGCATAACTTAAAATGGAATATTCCTTTTTATCCCCGACTTAGCAATTAGCCTTTGTCACGTTGTCTCATACAACATCAGAATATTCCTTTTTATTAATGGACCTTGTGATTTCTTTGTGTTACATGGTTGTGGGATCATTAAATAGGCCTAAAATATATGAAGGGGCCCATAGATAGGTCAGGAGGTCACAAGAAGTTTTTAGCAGTCAAGGTTTTATCGCGAGACATTGTGATTTCTTTGTGTCGTGCAGTCGCTAAATGGGTCAGAGGTTAAGTTTGATTTGAAAGCTTTAGTCATGTAGTCTCAAGAAAAGATGTTAGTTAAGTTAAATCTTCTGAGACTATGCGACTAACCTTTTACAGTTTGGGATAAAGCGCAATTGAGTTGTCACCAGATAACTCAGCTTTGAAATCATGAGTAGACATGTGTCAAGAGGTAAGTGGACTTCAAAGAGTGATCGCATGATCGCTTAAAGGTAAAATTTTATTCAGTGACTATGAGACTTACTAAGGGCTTCTATTTGTCATAAAGTCTTAGAAGATTTTAAGGGTATGAGGAGTTATTTGGCGATTAAGTGACAGCCATCAGATGAAGTTATTAAAGATCCTACAGTAGTCACCAAGTCTAAGAATAAAAGAGCCTAAAGAGAAAAGTCCTCATGACTCAGCTGCTAAGGGTATGTCACAAGGTCGTCAGATAAATTAAATGGCAACATACCTTTGTCACATTGTCTCAAGAAATTTTGGTACTTAGCATTTGTATTTCAGGATCGAACAACTAAGGGCAGTCGCACAGTCTAGAAAAGGAAAGATGACATTTGGAAACTAGGAGATAACCGCAAAAGTTAACAGTAGTAGTTAGTCACATAGTCTCAGAAAAGAATGTGGGTTAGTGATAACCATTGGTGACTTTGATTTTCCCATTGTCACGTGATCACCAAATGATGACTATGGTTAGCAAAAGTATAGAAAGTGATGTAGTCGCTATGTCTCTAGAGAAATCATGGGTTAAGGATTGGGGTCAGCGACAGAGAAAATAAGTGCATTCGCGTGGTCGCTTGATACCAAATTTTATGAAAAGGCGGCAGTATCAAATATGTCAGTATGAATCATTCATCGGCCAATCAATTTTTTAAATTTTGATTACTGCGCAGAAAAGGGTAGATGAGATCTATGACAGTGGGCCAATCCTGGGATGACATGTCAGCTCATTTGAATTTTATAAGGTTTTATCGAGGATTCAGTTTTATGAATTTGATTTTCTTGTCAAGCTCAGGAAACTACGGCTAGGTTTTCAATCATGTTCGCAGTATGTTGAATTAAAGACAAAATTGATGTTCTAAAAATCATGAGCTATGTACTTCAAATGGTTACTATAAGGAATTGATGGTCTATTCATTTACATTCACTTTGCTTTCAGAATTCCAAAATGTGAAGAGTTAATTTGTCTAACAGAGTGAAAATTCAAAGAATTGTAGGGTTTTCTATTGTTTAAAGCTCATTGTTTCCAGAGAATTGTGCACAGAGCAGTCTGTGAATCTCAGTGATAGATTTGTTTCAATATCAGTAAAGAAAAGGAGGTTCAAGCACTATAGACATGAGAAGAGTGGTCAGTGTAGCCTCGATCAGTGGTGAAAGTGAGAAAGTAGAAGACGGGGCCAAGGGAAAAGTAAATTATTCAGATGAATTCCTCAGACTCCTTCCGGGTTCGAATCAGAACAAAAGAGCAAATTCAAATGTGCTCGTTGATGATTATCAAGATGTTAGAGATGCTATTACTCTAGGAAAAATAGGTTTTTCTCTTTTTAATTATTTTTATAAGAGCTCTAATAAGGCTATTCTAGTTTCAAACCCTTGGACCTATGGTTTAGCCAAATTGCTTGTTCCTGATGTCTTCATAGATGTAGAATTGTTCCTAGACCTGGCCAGTCATTATGATGTTTTGTCCAAAAAATCAAAAGGAATGATGGCACTACCCTATTGATATTGAACAAAAATTCATTCATGCAAGCCTTCAGCTTATACAGCACCATGTCTACCATAATTGACATGACAAAGCAGCAACAAAGATATACTTTGAAGCCTGGTATTGCTAGGAGCCAGTTGCTAAAACATATGCTAAAAGAAGTGAGAAAGTGTTTAGATCCTATGTGTGGGACCAGCCCATATTATTACAAGGATTTACACTTCTACGTCAAGTATGTTGCCTATGCCCTGTGTAGAGTGCTAGGGATAAATGGTGATGCAAAGAAGATTAGTGCAGGCATTTTGATGATGGTGTTGGACCTACAAGAGGTCCACTCCAATACTAGCTATGATTATATTTAGCATATCATTTAAAAAATGCATGAGGGTTTTATTGCAACTCAGAGGAAGATAAAAAACCCTAAGGAGAAGGAGCCCAAGTTCTTACACTACTCTATTCTTATGCGTCTCCTATTGCATTTCAATTTTTTTATCATGGATGTTAATAATTTAGCCCCTCAGAGGTTCTACCAAGTAGGACCAAATCCTATCCAATTTTGGGTGAGGGTTTGATATTACACTTCTAGGGACTATGATTATTGTGCTTTTTAGAATTGGATTGTGTATCCAATAGTACAAAGTTTGGGGACCAGCAGAACAAGAATCCCACTAAAGATTAAGCAACTGCTTAGGCCATGTGACTACACAGATAGATGGGATGGAAAGCATAATTGGGGTGATTTCTTCTTGGAAGAAAACTATACAATCATTAGGGTATATGGGTGTATCCACCCACCTCATCTATTACCATATTATGTACCAGCAAGAGTGGCTGAAATGGATTTTATATGGCAGCTATTGTTGACAGACAATGAGCATTTTGTGCCACATAAGAAGGGGAATTTGACCCCTAGGCAATTCATAATTTTTAGCTTCACAATTGGCAAGGGTGCTATCGATGCAGAGGGTCAATGGTTGGAAGGATATAGAATGGGGGTAGCCCCTTATAGATATATTGACCCAGAAGGTTTTATGGTAGGGTAAGAAAATTGTATACTCCTACAATTCCCAATACTAATGTTCACTATGAATTCATAGAGGAAGATGCAACAAGGAATATCTTAGATGAAGATGATATTCATACAAGAAGACTGAGGATTCAAGAGCTGTTAAATTTTGAGAAACAAATAAAGAGAAATGAGATGGCTTTTGGGGGTTTTTATCCTGATCTCCCATATTTTGGTAGGATTAAAGCCATGATAGACAACTATTATGTGCTCATAGAACATCTTGATACTGTTCTTGAAAAAAAAGGTGCCCAAGAACCTGATCATTCAGAGTCTGAATACAATAGTAGTAGTGACAGTGATTATGCACATCCTACTAGGTATGCTCCACCACATCAAGTTATTGCTGAAGTGCCACAGCTGCAAGGAGCAGAAGGCCATATTGTGGATTTGACAATAGTGACCCAACCAGATGATATAGAAGAACCTACTACAAAGAGGCAGAAATTAGAGATAGGTCAGCCTTCAACTGAAGGGAAAAATAAGAAGAAAGATAAGGCTAAGGACTTAGTACCTGGCAATAGGTTATATGATCATAACCTAAGAAAATCAATTAGGGAGGGAAAGAAATAGCAACCTAATTTAGATGATGAGGTTGAGTTTCCTCTAAAGGCCTGTGTTGATGAAAGATTGATTCATCAACAAGAATTTTTCAATGATGATAAGTTTGTGAAAATTGAGGAGTTTAAGGACTTCCTGAGATGGTATAAGAAGGAGAAAATAGGAGCTCAACTGACAGTTGATGGTAAGGAGACCATAACTAATGAGGCATTGGTGGCTTTGCAAACTTATGATCTTGAAAATAAGGATATCTCACTAGAGGATGCCAGGAAATTGCTACTGGGAAGTGGAATACTATTGGCTGAGGGCTGGGATTTAGCATTTTCCTTTATAATTGACCAAATAAGAAAATAGCCAGACCTCAAGATGGATAGTGAAGTTCAGATAGGTGATGTAATAAAAGGATTTGGGTATAGCCCAAAGTCTCAGGCCTTTGCAATGTGGAGCCTATGCCCAAAAGATCAAAAGCCCCAAGTGGTGAATATTTAGGAGAATATGGTGGGCAGTCAAATGGTGTGGACAATGCAAAATATAGGGGATTTGGAAATATCCCAAATCATGACACACTGGGCTCACTTGAATGAAGACAAAACTAAACAATTGTCTGATAAGTGTAGCACATTAGTAGAAGACACCAGTGCATTGGTGAAAGATAGAGAGTTATGTAGAATACAAGTACACCAACATGATCAGGTGATAAAGAGACTAATGAAAGAGTTGGAAGAAAAAATTGAGGTGATGTATGTACCTATGCAACCATAGCCCCTACAAATTGAAGACAAAGCAAAGTCTAAAGAGGTGGTTGAGGAAAAGGATGAGGAAGAGAATGGAAATGCAATTTCTTTAAGAGCATTGAAAGGTGTGTTACAACATAGGATTGAAATCCTAAAAGATAAAGCTAATGTTGTACTCAATACCTACAACAAATTGCTAGCTTTGAATACTAAGGTGATGGGATATTTGGCTATCCTAAACCCCTATTTTACTAAGTGGTCTTCTAGGGTGAAATTATTTGAGAAGCTAGCATCTTTACAAGTCCTAAGATCAAATCTTCCAGAAATAGTGACAGAAGTTGAAGATGAGATCAAAAGAGTTAATATTGCTCTCTCATTCTTTAAGGGCAAATTGAATCAAATTGAGGTAAAATTAAGCCTCTTCTCTGATAATTTTAATATATTTTTTCCTTTGTTAATAGGAGATGATGATCAAGTAAATGCCTTAGATGCTTGGAGGGGTGATTTTGATAGCAAAATGCCTAGTGATGAGGCATTTATTTTAGGAACAGATGTGGATGTAGAAGGGTTCAATAAGATATTGGATGAAGCTTTCAAGGCAGAAATTGACATCAACAAGTTTCTAGTAGATGTCAAGAATATTACTGATGCAAGATGGGATAGGCAAAAGGTCCAAATATAGAGTACTCAGGACTTCAAGTGGCCATCAGATGATGAGGTGAAAGCATGGGAGTTGATGACTACACCCAAGAGAAAGAAGCCAATAGTTGAAGAAGAAATCTTGGATGATGAGTAAGGATGACTACTTGGTACCTCACTATTGATGATAAAGAGGATAGTTATTGCAAAAGGAGAATGTAGGTAAATTTAAAAGCACAGTCATCTAGAATTGACATAACTACTGCCATCTACTATGTATACTATTAGATTCAAGTCGCTAGATCAGGAGAAGAATAAAGAATATTTGTTTCCACCTTTTTGACTTGGTCATTCCACTGCTTCTTCTCTCTCTTTCTTTTTGTCTCTTCTATATTTTTAGGGTTAGGTTTTCTGAGACCATCCAAAGCTTGTAGCATCCTTTTGAAAAGGATTCCAAGATGGTTGAAGATCTATATATATAGAAGAGAGTTGTATTATTAAAAGAAAAGAGGATGAAATATATTAAAAGAGAGCAGTCTTTCTAAATCTGTGTCTGTGTTCTTTCAAGCTTCAAAAGCTTTTTCATGTATGAAAGAAGGATTACATCAATAAAATATGGTGCAATTTTACTCTTCTTTATTGTTGTCTCTTTATTTCTTGTGTATGCTTTTATATGCTTAAGATTGTAAGGCATTCTGAAGCATTTTGGTTACAAGGTGACTATCTAATTACTTGCAAGTTTCTTTCATGTAAAGAACTAAGTTTTGTGAGTAGTTGCAGGAAGCATATCAGTATTTAAGGATTTGATATAGTATTTCAGAGGTAATCAGATAATTTGTAAGGCAACTTATCCTAATTGCATGTAGGCTGTAAGGCAACTTATAGTATTTTTTTTCTGTGAAACTTCAAGCTTTTGTCTCTATAACCCAAAGGATAGGCACTGATCTAGGTCTGAGTCTGGTAATCTATCATCACCAAAGTTTTCAAAACATTCAAAATTATTTCAAACATACCTGTTACTAAAATATATGACCTGAACTCATTAAGGACTTATGTTAGTAGGACAGTGTCTACTTTGTTGATTCTTTAGAGAGTGAATCATTAGGTTATCCCTCCTAAAATTAAAAGGAAGAAGGATAAAAATCCTTTTCTCATTGGTTTATGTTCTCAAAACCATAGCCTGGCTTATAGTACTCTATTTCATATCAATCATTGCAATCTCTAAAGTGTTTTATAAGTTGTTATAGTTAGGTTTTTTGGTGCATAACCAGTGAATGAAACAATCCACCAAATACATAGGCTAAAATATCAGTAATCTTTAAAAGGTAAAACCTACCTGAGTCTGTGGAGCTCAAAAATGAAGAAGGATATTATCCAATCCTTAGAAATTATCCTTTCTCTTTCCTAAAAGAGGTTGCATCCGAGTATACAAGGTGTACTATCATCATTAGGTAAGTGTTGCAAGAAAAAGTGCTAACATCCAAAACTCAGAAACAAGAGAATCCTAAAAAGTCACTATTTGAAGAGAAAGGAGAAGTCAATTTTGTCAAAGAAAATGAAGATTCAAGGAAATTGTGGGTTGAAGTTAAGAAGGACAAAAATGTTGAGTAAGTAGTTGATGCATCCATAGTGGATGCACCCTCTACTTCTACTTGAATAGACCTTCTCGGTCTAAGGGGGAGCTAATCTAGCTCAGGACCCCTGTGTGGTTGGTGTACTCACTTCAGAGTATGTGCCTTTGGATTCATGGTTAAAAGCATATATTATAGCCATATGTTTTCACGCATTATCTAAATTGCATCAGGATCAAAGTTTGAAAATCACTGTGTATGGTTGCAAGCATTAAATTTGGTAGATTATATAAAAAGAAATTCATGGTTGATCATTTTCACATTTACATTCAAAGAGCATAGAAATTGAAGAGCATTGGAGTAGTAAGACTTCTAAGCATGAAGGCATAAAAGTTTGGCAGTTGGAGCAAATGGATAATTAGTTCGAAATGGAGCCCTAGCTGTTGCACCATTTTAGAATTTCATGGAAACCCTACATAAGAAAACAACAAGTAAGTATGGAGACCCCAGCTGTGTTTGATGTAGTAGAGAGGAAGAGGTTCATATTTAAGAAGCATCCATTCAAATCCATACTGGATGATGTGGAAGGGGCTTTCTCCAAAACCCCGCTTGGCATTGTTCACGTGGAAGATATCCGCACGTACATATACTATAAGAAGGAATCATTAGGAGATGATAATATAGCTTCTCATATGGCATCTATGTTAAATCTAGACTTCACATTGAAGGATGAGTTCGTGCACTTACAACATAACCCTATTCTTGAGTATTCGAATGCGCATGAGTTTGAAGAACCAGAATGGGTGAAAATTTTGTTAAGTAGAATCCATGATGATCTTTTCTGGATTAGAGATGTCCCAGTTCACATTACTACTAAACTAATCCATCACTTAACTAGACTTCCAATGACTAGACCTATGCTTTCCACTGGAAAGGATGTCAAGAAAAAAATTGAGAAAGTTTGTTTCTCTAGGAGTGATAGGTGCGGAATGACAGTTGACCCTATCAAGGAAGATGACATTAAACTCATGACAATGATACTTGGATACAAGTTTCATCATACAAGCAAGTTGAATAGTGTCTCTGCAAAAAAAATTCTTGCAGCTATCAGAATAGTGAAGGAAAACACCGAATACAACCTATGTGAGATCTTGCATGGTCAATTGATTGACAATATCAGAATCATCAAGCATGACAAGAGCAAAACTTTTAGGTTTGGATCTCTAATCATCTATTTGTATCACCACATTGTTGGAAAGGTTGTAGACCTTTATCTAGACAAAGGAAAACCCATAATGACTCAGATATCTCTTAAAGCCACAGTAGAAAGTAGTGCAAGAGATAAAATGGATATGGACATAA
Source organism: Thuja plicata (assembly GCA_018584345.1). Taxonomy (NCBI): domain Eukaryota; kingdom Viridiplantae; phylum Streptophyta; class Pinopsida; order Cupressales; family Cupressaceae; genus Thuja; species Thuja plicata. The sequence goes on along the minus strand of MU223571.1, from coordinate 339,294 downwards.
AGATATTTAGGGTCAAAATGCATAGTAGGTTTAGACTATCTGAGAAGATAGTTGAGAAATATAGGGATACAATATGGTTTATGGTAGAGACAGATTGCACATGCATGGAGGTTGTTGAGCCAAGAACTAAGTGGATTAATCCAATAGGGTATGAAGTAGAAGACCATGTGTTAAAAGGATATGGGCAAGTCTTATTGCCAGCACCTAAAGACCCTAATGAACCTAGATGGGGCACTTACAGAGAAAAGATAGAGAAAGTGGATATTGAACTACAACTTTTTGTTAACAAAAGGAAAGCATTCAGAACTACATCCAACATTCAGAGAAAGCATGGAGTCACTCAAGAAGATTTGGACAAGGCAAAAGAAGCCAAAATCACTAAAGTTAAACTTGAGAAGACTGATAACACTCAGAAGAAGAAGTAGAAGAAAAATGAGGAGAATACCACTGCGCCTACTACCACAATTGATCTAGATACATCTCCACCTTCTGTACCTATTAAGAAACCTAGAGGAAGGAAGGAAGAAGCTACAAATCATCCATCCTCAAGAGCTACATGGAGCACAGTAAAGAATGTTCAAGCTCCTCCTGAGGTAGGTTTTAGACCCAGTCTAAATATCTTGAAGAATATGATTATAAATGAAGGAAGATTGGATACACTTTCCAAAGTCTATGAAAAGTATCAAGAAATTGATAAAACAGAGATACATTCTATGGTCATATCTCATATGCTCAAGTTTAAGAAATCAGTTCTTGAACTTAAGATAGTAATACCAGATAAATTATGGAACATATTAGAGATCATGAAAGGACATGCTATAGAAGAGGACATGAATATTAGAGAAGGAACTTTTGATACTCTTCTTCCTATCTATTCAAATGATGAGAAGGCCACTCTGTTAGATCTAGTAAAGCCTTATTTCTGTAGTAAGATAAGAACTCTAGAAATTATGAATAAAGGGTATGAGCAGGTTGGAAAGGAGACTGAAAAGGCATTTGAACAAGTATTTATGGATAGACATATGTATCCACCAACGGTGCCTATAGAAAAAGTTAGTCTAGCTCCTCCCAAATAGGCTACAGAACTAGTAATTTAGGCTGCACCTATAACAGGTCCACAGGATTCAGCGCCCTCTGTTGGTTGTATTTCTTGTTTTTGCTGCTTTGCCTGGTTCCTTGTCTTGCCCTTTGCAAAATTTTTCAGGCTTTCATGTTTAAATCCTTGCCAAAATTGCTAAAACCCTGAAAACCCTAAGTTCTCAAGTGTTAAACGATGCATTTAAAACCCTGGGTCATGTCTTATGTTTCGTCATTACCTTTTTCTATCACTTAAGACATGTGTTTTAGTTATGTCGCCTCGTCGCGTTACCCAGGGCGAATATTCCAAATGATCTCCCGACTTAGCTTTTCCTTTATGTCGCATAGTCTCCTTATAAAACAGAATATTCCTTCAGTGTCTCGAGACTTGGCGATTTCACTTCAGTCGGGTAGTCGCATGATCTTATGTTATAAAGCTTTGTAAGAATGGGACCCACTGCTCAGTCGGGTGATCGCGAGAGAAGTCAAAAAGTCAAAGAAATGTTCTCAGACTTCGCAATTACTTCATGTCGCATGGTCGCCAGATCAGGTCAAGGCAAACAGTTAAGCTTTTTCTTCAGTCGTGTGGTCTCGAGATCAAATGACGGTTAAGAGATAACAGTCCCGATCCTGTGACTAACTATTTGATGTTAGTAATTTCCTTCAGTCGGGATGTCGCCAGAACAGGGCGATGACTCAGCTTTTCAGTATACGTTAAGTGGACAAAAGAATAGATGACATCTGTCATAAGGTAAGTGCTTGTCGGGAGGTCGCCAGAAGTAAGAAATAGATTAAGCGATAATGAGACTAAGGTATTCTTGCCTTTAGTCGCAAGGTCTACAGATAATTTAAGGGCATGAATGATCCTCAAGTGATTAAACGATAACCGTCCGATGGAGGAATTAGATGATCCTGTGGCAGTCGCAAATTCTGGAGAGAAAAGTATCCCAGGGAAAAAGTCCTCCTGACTTGGTGATTAGGGTATGTCGCAAAGTCGCTATGAACAGAAAAAAGGCACATGCTATAAGTTGAGGTAAAGTTAAAAGTATCTCCTGACTGAGCGACTAAGGAGATAATTGTGAAAGGTTAAAAACAACGGTTTGTCACCAAGTCTGGAAAAGAATGATGAGTTAGGGTTAATTCCTCGCGACTTCAGTTTCACCGTTGTCACCTGATTGCCAGATGGACTTGGGTTAGCCAAGGTAAAGGAAATACATTTTTGCCTAATCTGGAGATCAAACCTACTTAAGGACAATGGCTCACGACAAAGAGACTTAATACAGTCGCAAGGTCGTTTGATCACGAGATCTAAAATGTGGCGCCAAGTGGATGACATGACAAGAAGAATCATTTGGTAACCAATTAGAGGATAGAATTTTGATTGCTGTGCACAAAAGGTAGCTGAGATGTATGCTAGAAAATGAATCAGAGGATGACATGTCAGCTATCTTAAACTTTATATGATTGCACCAAGGATTTAAAATTTGAATTTTGATTTCCTGTCAACTTTGTGCAACTACGGCTAGGTTTTTCAAAGTTTCACGGCATGGCAACTTAATGGCAGAACTGACATTTCTGAATTATGAGCCATGTACTCTGAATCATATGGATATAAATAGAGGATTGTGCATTCATTCTTGTTCACCAAGTTTTAAGATTTCAGAGCCAAGTTGTTGTTTCAAAAAGTGATATTCAGAGCAGTTGCGGTGTTTCCAAAGTGATTGAAATTTCTAAAGTTACAGAGAGTTGTGCTCAGAATGACAGTTGATATTGGAAATTAGATTTGTTTCAATATCGTTCTAGATAGAGAATTAAAGTGCTTGCAAAGATGAGTAGTGCTATGAGCATTGCTTCTACGAGTGGAGGCCGTGGAGAGGTGTTGGAAATATGGATGGAGTAACTGAGAGGGGAGGGGTGAATCAGTTACCACAAAAATAAATCCACAAGTCCCTTAGATGTCTTCAATAAATATTACTGTTACTCGGTAGATTAACTTATCATTGTTCATTAAACATTCACAGTTATTGACATGCATAAAACAAATAACATGAACACAAGTAACACCAGATATAACGTG
>MU223571.1:285035-325321 GCA_018584345.1 Thuja plicata | reverse complement strand
TTTCTTTCAAGGAGAGAATTAAATGTTGTGAATGATTTCAAGGAGCATACTACTTTGTTTAAGGATCTGATACAGTAGTCTTGAGGTAACAAGATAGTTTGTAAGGCAATCTATCCTAATTGTTTGAGCTGTAAGGCAGTTCAGTGTATGTTATTTCGGTGATATCTTTGCTTATTATTGACTCTGCAGGCCTAAGGATAGGCACTGGTTCAGAACATTGTCTGATTATCCATCTGTGTCTGAGATATTCCAAGTTATCAAAACCAAATCAATTTAAAAACTCTGTTACTAAGAACATACAAGCTGAATTTGTTTAAGGACCTCTGTCAGCCGGACACTGTCCATATTATTGATTCCTTGAAGAGTGAATCTCTTAGGTTATCCCTCCTATAAAGAAAAGGAAGAAGGATGAGAATCCTTGTATCACTGGTTGTTGTTATTCTTATAACTATGATTTGCATGGTAATATCTTGTCTATGGATATGTTTGGTCATTTGCAAGATACTTCATAGATTGGTGCAGTAAAGATCCATAACCAATCAGTGTCCACATCAACAAAGACTGTGTTAACAGCAATTTTAAGAGGTAAAACCTGCCTGAGTATTTATGGAGCTCAAAATAAAGAAGGACCTTATCCAGTCCTTAGCAAGTAGCCTTTCTCTTGTTATAAGGAAGTTTTCTGTCATCTTAAGGTTGAGGTACAAGAAAAAGTGCTAACAAATTGGCGACTCTACTGGGGACTTAAGAGATTGTAATATCTTGTTGAAGTGTTCAGAAATCTCTGGTGTTTTAAGGTTTATAATTTATTCCAGTGGTTCTTTTCATACTAACCCTTTATAGTTTTTCATTCATCCCAATTTATTGGGTGGCGACTCTGAATGGAAATCTCTGAGATTAGTGCAAAGATTATTAAATGTCTTACAGAATGAATACTAGGTCAAAAACAAGAGCTAACCTAGAAAGGGTTTTAAATGAAGGAATCCCATCATCCTCAAGAGTGGGAGCTTCTTGGAGGAAAAAGAAAAATCAAGATACTATGGATGAGACTCCTTTAAGAGGTGAAGAAATAAATGTCAGAAAAGATAAGAATACTGTTCAGCAATCTCATGATGGAAATACTTCAGATTATGAAGAGGCTGCTGAAAGAGTATTGGGTACTCCCACAACCACTTCTACTTCAAATGAAAGAGAAGAAATTACTACACCCAGTTCAGACTCAGAAGATAACCCTTCTGATATGTTGGATAATGAAGAGAAGTTTATTTTAAAGCAGTTGGCTTTAGTCCAACAAATGAAAAAGGAAAGAGAGATAAGAAAGAAAAAGGATGATCACAAGGATCTTGACAATGATAGAAGAAGACATTCTAAACACCAGACTACTAGGGAAATAGATAAGTCTCAGAAAAACAAATAAATATCTGTCACTCAAAAGGCTTCTACTGTGCAAATAGATAAGGGTAAAAAGAAGATGGGTGAACAGAGAGATAAAGATTCTAAATCTCAGAAACCTATTATTGAACAAATGTCCAAATTAGAGATTGATTTGGAAAAATTGAGAGTTGAGAAAGAAACCATGGAAAAGATGTTAGAAAAATCCTATATGGAGGCTGCTACTATTGAAATGAAAAAGAAGATTGATTTTTTACAATCTTCAAAATATTCTTTTTCTGGACCAGAGAAGAATACATCTTCTAGAGGGAAAATTACTAAGGCTAAAAAGGATGATAGTTTTCAAAGAAAACCATTGCACAATGAAAGGTATAAACAATTTGATTTTTTTGGTATCCCCAGATACACTAATGCCTTTCCTAAAGATGTAGGTGATATAGGAGAAAAGTTCCCAAAGTTTGCTGGTAATAATGTGATTTCTTGTTAAGCACACTTGAAAAAATTCATTGACTTTGTTGATGATTTAAATATCACCCATGAGGATGTATTAATGAAACTATTTGTTCAATCCCTTGTTGAAGATGCAAGAGAATGGTTTAGAAGTCTGGCTAATGGCTCTATTGTTTCCATGGATGAGTTGATTGAATTGTTCAAAGATCAGTATGGAGATAAAACAAATAAAGGTTTTCTATTGAATGAGTTCAATAATATTAAGAAGAATTATAATGAACAGGTTACAGAATTCAACATAAGATTTCAAAGGGCCATGCATAAATTGTTTCAAAAGATAAAGCTAGATGAATAAATTTGTCTAGCAACTTATTTAAATGCTTATGATTCTAAAATGGGATATGCTCTCAGGGATAAAAACCCTAGGACTCTTACTGATGCTTACAAAATAGCAGTAAATATTGAAATGAATAGAAGAGTGTCTGGTAAGTTGAGTAGGAGAGATGATCCTAGGTTTAGTAAGAGCAATCTGAAGGAACCAGAGTATAAGGAATATAGAGCCCCCCAAAACAATAAACCTCTTTACAACAATAGTTATAATCCTCAGAACAGAATGCAAAATCATCCTTATGGAACTCAGTTCAAGGATGGAAAGCCTGTCGGTGCACCTAAGAAGGAAAGATCAGACAATAAGACTCCAGACCCTCTCCATAGAAATTTAGTACATTTTTGTAATGAGGAGACCTGGTGTGAAGCTTGTGATGCCCCTCATAATCCTAATTTTTGTGTCATCTCTTTGAATTTAAAAGCAACAGAGGAACAAGAAAATGATGAAGGGGAACAATGTGATCATGGCATGACCAACACTTATTCATGTCATGATACTGATTCAAACAGTGAAGAGGAAAATCATGATTCCTATGATTCACAGAGAAGGGTTGAAACTCATCATCAACATGTCCTATCTGACAGTGAGGTGGATGAGGCTGATGATAATATTAGATGCTATGCTGAAGATAGCCAAGAAGTTCCTCTTATCAGAAAAGCTTCAGATGAAGAAAAAGCAAGAATTACTGTTGAGTTGGTAAACAAGGCTAGAAGCAAATATCACTTAAGAAATAGGGTGGTAGGAGGAACCAGTAGCCAACCCTCAGGTGTTTTCATCAAGGATAATAAATCAGGCCCTCAATATGTTCCCAAGAAAGAAGAATCCAGAGAAAGTGGGAATAAACACAAGGTCAAGGTCATCACAAAAATTGTAGAACCAAATGCTATACAAGATGAAAAGGACCAAGAAAAGATTATTCCTGTTCAAAAAATAGACAATAGAAAGTTGAAAGGACCATTTCAAAAGAAGTGTAGTGAAGACAATGATGTTATCATTGATAAGTAAAAACTTTCAGATATTTACTATACTCCAGTTGACATGGGTCAATGTTTGTCTCAGATGACAGTTAAGGTACCTTTTCTAGAAATGATGAGAATCAAAGAACATAAAGAAAAGGTGATATCATTGTTAAACAGTGTACCTGAAATAACAGTTCAAGATCCAGTTGATGTAACTGAGATACCACCTATGAATGGAAACGAGGAAGAAATGTTAACATCTGAGATTCCTCAGATATTCTTGAATGCAACCTCTTCTCCAAAGGTGGTGGACTCATTTTTTCTATCATTAATAATCAATGATAAGATGCTCAAAAATTGCATGATTGATTCAGGAGCTTCAAATATAGTCATGCCAGTTGAGATTATGAAGGCAATGGGCCTACATGTTGACACACCTCATGGTAGGTGTAGAGCTATGGATTCCAGGGAATTCCCTGTGATTGGTACTATTGAGGCCATGCCTTATAGATTGGCACTTTGTCCTGATGTTTTCATGACAATGAATGTCCTTGTGGTTGATATACCACCTCATTATGGTATGTTGTTATCAAGAAAATGGAGTGCTTCCATGGGAGGAAGTATACACAATGAATTATCATATGCAACTTTAAATATTTCTGGAGAAAATGTCAATGTTTTGAGAGAAAACAAAACTCCCCACATGATAGAAAAGTATGAGGATACTCATATCAACTGCTGCATTGACATGGATATGGAAAATTTCAGAATGCAAAAAGAAGAACCCTGCTACCAAGATCAAGGAGCTGATCCTTTAAGTCGTGAATTGATCTTGAAAGAAGATGGGATATGGAAAATGTATTTTGATGGTGCTTGCTCAAAAGAAGGATCAGGAGCAGGAGTACTATTGATATCCCCATCAGGTGCAACTTTTAAGTACTCATTTATGCTAGCTTTTCAGTGTACAAATAATACTGCAGAGTATGAGGCTTTATTTTTAGGACTTGAGATTGCTACTAAACATGGTATAAAATGTTTAAAAGTTTATGGTGACTTTGAGTTAGTGATAGCACAATTCCGATCCAAATATGTTGTGAAAAATGATAGATTAAAAATGTATAAGCATGCTATTTGGGATCAACTTGAGATGTTTGATGCTTTTGATATAACTTGGTTAGAAAGGTCAAAGAATATTATGGCTGATTTTCTGGCAAATGTTGCTTTGAAAAATGATGATTTGACCTTACATGGAGTATCAATACTTGAGGTAAAAACAAGACCAGTTGTCCCTGATAACATATATAACTGGCAAGTGTTCATAGATGATCAGGATATTCTAAGGTTCGTGCAATGTTTGGATCAGTATGAAAACCAGAGTATAGATTGCAGTTCCTTGATAGAATCAGATAATGGAAAAGAGTACATCTTTGGAAATGAGGTTTTTCAGTTGAGTTATAATCAAATTCCTAGGGGTTTGGTTGAACTTGAAGCATTGTTTATTAGTAAACAAAATGATTCAGCCAAGATAAGCAATGCCAATGTTGAGGACTTAGAAGAAGTGAATTTAGGATCAGAAAATAGTCCTCAAATAGTTTATATTGGAAAAGGTTTGGATTCTCATGTAAGGATGAATCTGATCATATTGCTAAGAAGGTACAAGAATGTTTTTTCTTGGTCATATGAAGATTTGAAGGCATATAGAGAGGACCTTTCCCAACATGAGATTCTTCTGAAATCAGATGTCAGACTATTCAGACAAAAGCAAAGACCCATCAACCCCTTGTTGGCTCCCAAAATGTAGCAGGAATTGATGAAGCTTAAGGATGCTGGGATAATTCAAGCTATTCGGCATTCAACATGGGTATCTAATTTAGTGCCAGTCAGGAAGAAGAATGGTGACGTTAGGTTGTACGTTGATTTCAGAAATTTGAATATTGCTTCACTTAAAGATAATTACTCATTACCAAACATGGAAGCAATGTTGCATAAGGTAACTGGTTGTGAATTACTATCCATGATGGATGGTTTCTCAGGTTACAACCAAGTTCTTGTCAAGGAGTCAGAACAATATAAGACTGCATTTTCTACTCCTTGGGGAACATATGTTTATATCAGAATGCCTTTTGGTCTGATAAATGTAGGGGCAACTCTTCAGAGAGCCATGGATGTTGCTTTCAAAGAATTTATTGATTTTTTCATGGTTGTTTATTAGGATGACTTAACTCCATATTCTTAGAGGGCTAATGATCACTGTGATCATTTGGGTAAAATTTTTAATAAATCCTTAGAATATGGTGTTTCATTAAACCCTAAGAAGTGCCACTTTGCAGTTAAGGAGGGAAAATTGATCAAACATATAGTGTCTAAGGAAGGGGTAAGAATAGACCCTAAAAGAGTAGAGGCAATTCAGAATGTAATTGCTCCAAAAAATTTAAAAGGTGTACAATCTTTCTTAGGAAAGATTAATTTTGTCAGAAGATTTGTAGCAAATTTTGCTGAAATTGTTAAGCCAATTGTGAAATTGCTAAAAAAGGATACTAAGTTTTTTTGGAATGATGATGCTCAACAAGCTTTTAAAAGGATAAAGAAGGCAGTGCAGGAGACTCTAGTGTTGAAATCCCTAGATTACACTAAGCCTTTCTCCTTGTTTTCATTTGCATCATTCCATACAATTGCTGCAATTTTTCTCCAGAAAGATGAGCAAGGATTTGATCACCCCATAGCCTTTTATAGTAAATCCTTGCAGGCTGCAGAACTTAATTATGATATCATGGAAAAATAGGCCTATGCATTGGTCAAGGCTGTCAAATCTTTCAGGCCTTACTTGGTGTGTGCCAAGGTGCAGGCCTATGTTCCACATTCAGCAATAAAGGATATTCTTACCCAGTCAGAGGTTACTGGTAAGAGATGCAAGTAGATTGCAAGGATTCAGGAATTCAATTTGGAAATTAGTATCACCAAATTGGTAAGAGGCCAAGGTTTGGCCAAGCTTATGACAGAGGAGAAACTGGATCTTGTGCAAACGAATCAAACAGAGGAAAATGATCAAGCTATCACTAGTATAGAGAGAAAACCTTATTATGCTGACATTGTATTTTTCCTCAAGAATGCTAAATGTCCTGATCATTTGTCTGATAATAAAAAGAGGAGTTTGAAGTTACAAACTCAAAGGTATGTTTTGATCCAGGGGGATTTATTCTGGAAAGATAAGAATGGTGTTTTACTGCTATGCCTTGACAAGTATCAATCTGAGAAAGTCCTAATAGAGATGCATGAGGGACAGTGTGGAGGTCACTTTTCTGCCAAGACCACTGCCCATAAGATTTTGAGGGCAGGATATTATTGGCCAACCTTGTTCAAAGATACTTACATGCATGTCAGGAAATGTGAACCATGTCAGAGGTTCTCCAATAAGTTGAAATTTGCAGTTGCTTTGTTACTTAACCCGGTGAGTACTGAGGCTCCTTTTGCTGTATGGGGCATTGATTTTATTGGTGAATTTAAGGAAAAGTCTAGTGTAGGGCATAGTTGGATTCTAGTGGCCACAGATTACTTTAATAAATGGATTGAGGCTATCTACACAAGGAAAGCAACTAGTAAGGTGGTTACTGAATTCTTGTTAGAGAACATTTTGACCAGATTTGGTGTGCCAAATAAATTAATAATGGACAATTCTATGAGTTTCAGATCAGAAGAAATGACAAGTTTCTGTGAGCAGTATGGGATTACTATATCATATTCATCCCCATATCATCCATAGGCCAATGGACAGGCTGAGTCTAGTAATAAGAGCCTTTTAAAGATATTGAAAAGAACTCTGGAACAAAATAAGAGGGCATGACAGACAAAGCTGAGATTAACTCTTTGGGCTGATAGAATAACACTAAAAAAGGCAACTGGTCAATCACCTTTTGAGTTAGTATATGGATTGCAAGCAAGACTACCTATTAACAAATTATTGCCTATTTGTCAATATATCCAAGAAGAACATTTAGATGTTTCTGACAACATGCAAAACAGGATCATGTAGCTGAATGAATTGGATGAGGTGAGAAGAAACAGTCAGAGATAAAATATGAAGCTGCAACAGAAGATGAAATATCTTTTCGACAAGAGGGCTACTGAGAGAAAATTTCAAGTTGGTGATCTAGTTCTCCAGTGGAATGCAAGGGAACAAGATAAAGGCAAGCATAAGAAGTTTGAGTCTTTGTGGCTAGGTCCATTTGTCATTGCAGAAAAATTTGGCAAAGATTTATACTTGTTGAAAAACATGGAGGGTGATCTTTTTGAGTTGTCTATGCATGGACAGTTTTTGAAACCGTTCTTTGAATAAAGGTCCAAGGTGCATAGCCAAGTATGTATCATATTTTCCTTTCCCTGTCCTTTGTTTGTAAATTTCTGTACATATTTCCCTTTTTGCTGTAGGGTTTTTCTCGAGTTAGCTGGTCTACAACCAGAGATTCTGTCGTTCTTTGTCATAAACTGAGTTTATCCAATCCGCAATCAGAGCCACTGTTGGTTGTATTTCCTATTTTTGCTTCTTTGCCTGGTTCCTTGTCTTGCCCTTTGCAAAAATTTTCAGGCTTTCATGTTTAAATCCTTGCCAAAATTGCTAAAACCCTGAAAACCCTAAGTTCTCAAGTGTTAAACGATGCATTTAAAACCCTGGGTCATGTCTTATGTTTCGTCGTTACCTTTTTCTATCACTTAAGAAATGTGTTTTAGTTATGTCACCTCGTCGCATTACCCAGGGTGAATATTCCAAATGATCTCCTGACTTAGCTTTTCCTTTATGCCGCATAGTCTCCTTATAAAATAGAATATTCCTTCAGTGTCTCGAGACTTAGTGATTTCACTTCAGTCGGGTAGTCGCATGATCTTATGTTATAAAGCTTTGTAAGAATGGGACCCACTGCTCAGTCGAGTGATCGTGAGAGAAGTCAAAAAGTCAAAGAAATGTTCTTAGACTTCGCGATTACTTCATGTCGCATGGTCGCCAGATCAGGTCAAGGAAAATAGTTAAGCTTTTTCTTCAGTCGCGTGGTCTCGAGATCAAATGACGGTTAAGAGATAACAGTCCCGATCCCGTGACTAACTGTTTGATGTTAGCAAAAGCAAAAGAAATGGTGCATAACATAAGAAAATCAGTTGAAAACTCCATGCAAGATATGAGCATATGCAAAAATGTCTATCAGGGTCAGTTAGACAAAATTGAGAAGGGAAAACTGGAAATCAACAAGATAAAGGTAAGGCAAACGCAGTTGAGAAATGCACTTGCACCATCTCTAGCAGTTCTTAATGAGAACATAAAATAGATTGATAACACCATATAGATATATAATCAAGGTCCTTGCATGGATATGATGAAAATGGAGAAATTGACATATGCCTTATGCGCGCATCTGTAGACAGTTGATGCAATGAAAGTCTTTTGGCAGAAATAGATTCAATCTCTTCAAGTTATGTACCCAAAAGTCTACATGGAGTAAGTATGTTGAAGACTTACAATTTTTGCACACCTTTGTCATTAATGTCAAAGGGGGAGTAGTATAGCTTGTGTATATGTAGAAAAGTATTTATGTATTTATCATTAAGTATTATGATATACAGTCATTTTTGTATGAAGTCATTTTGAGTAACTTAGACACATTCCTTTGTTGCCATAAATGACAAAGGGGGAGATTGATGAGAATTTTACTTCCTAAGAAAGCATGACTTATTTTGTGTTTTCAATCATGGCAACAAAGTCATACTTAAGTTCTCTCATTAAAGGAAAAATGACTAAGTGTGAAAATAGGGCAGACAAATAGATACAGAGATCAGTACATCAATGCACATGTTAGAGATCACACCAGAGCATGCGTGCTTAGGTATATACTCTATGGTGTATATACATGCTAGATCCAAATGCACCAAGTATGAAACATCTATACAGTAAAGTTACAGATAGAATAGTAGACTTGCAATCCAGGAAACAGAGCATGGAAGCCAACTATAGTTTTGATCAGCGTGAATGATTTTGTAATGTAATGGCTAAGAACCTTTAGCTATAAGTTTGTATTAATGTAATTAATGATGTAGTAAACACGCTTAGGATGACTTGTTTAGAAGCATTGTATATTTTTGTTTTAGGGCCGACTAATGATTTGTTTTGGGTCACACCTATTCGGATTTGAAGATATAAGTATGTAATGTAAAGTTATGTTACAAGTGTTGATTATTGTGGAAGAAGAAGTTACAGAGGGATAGTATAATGAAGTTAGAAGATGATATAGCTCTTTAAAGAGTAAGAGAATTTGCACATACATGGAATTGATTAGATAACAGTGTCACCACATCAGTTCATTTTGATATAGTGCATATCAACATTCAGAGGGTTGTAGCCTTCATCTTATTGGGCAGTGAGCCTAGGCAGTGAGCCATACACCCCTAACAGGGTTATTGTAAAAGACTCCTAATAGGGTTAGACCTTTAACCAAGTCATTGTACTTAATTTGTAAAGACTAATTCTAACAGGGCAAAGGAACTTTAATAGGTTCATTATACCTAGTACAATATTTGTGGGTACTAATCCCCACCGGAGTTTTCCTCTGATCAAGTTTCTCTGTAATCACATCATGTGTTATGTGTTCTTGTGTTAATATTCTTTGAATGCATATTTGTTTCATGGTTAATTGTCTGAAATATAATTAATAGATAAACATTGATTCACCCCCCCCCCCTCTAATTNTCCCCCCCCCCCCCTCTAATTGTTTCTAATAATTTTACCATATGTTGTAATCCCAAACATATGAGTTACCGACTCTTATCAGTTGATAGGCATTTTCTTTCTCTTTTGGCTTCCACGCTTTCCTTTTCTTTTTCTCGCATTCAAGAGATGTGTGCCCATGCATTTTGAATGTAGGACAATATTTTCCATGTAGGATTCCTTGTTTGGTTGTTTCACCTTGGATTTACATTCATATTCATTATGTCCATGCTTGTTACAGTTATAATAATTTTCTATTAATGTAGATGTGGATTTAGGAATACCTTTACCTTTTCCACTGAAAACATTTGAAGTGTGGCATTGGTTTCCATAGTGTTGCATGACTTCTTCCTTGGTCTTGCATTTTTGTAGACATATTTTTTATCAGATTGATTTGATGATTCTCCATGCTCGGTATACCCTAGACCGGTATTGTTGTTGATTCTCCTTTGTCCATTAAGAAAATCATCCATTCTTTTTGAGCTTTTTTCAGCTTTCTTGATCAAATCATTGTGTTGTTGTTGAATCCTTACTTCATGCTTTAGTCTCTCATTTTCTTCTCTTAGCTCACCAATAGCTTCTATTCTCCCATTGAGTTCTGTATTCACTCAGTTTGCCTCATGAATCATAAGAAAAATTTGATTGGTGATCTCATGATGGTGTTTAGTATGTCTTTTTATTTCCGTCTCTCTTTTTTGTAGATTTTTAGTGATCTTCCTCTTGTCATCAATAGCTAATATTCTTTCTTGTTTAGATTTTCTAGCATTATTCATAACATTAATCATCCTTATCGTCTATTTCTCTTGACCGATTTGCAGTATCTTTACCTGATATTTTAGATGTTGATTGATTTCATTCAGACTTGTAATGCTTCCTTCAGATGTGTTTGATGTATTTCTAGATGTAGATCCTGATGACTCAAACAAATTAGGTATCTCTTCTTTATGATAGTATTTTTCATTGGAGCAAGATGCCATAACTTTTCTTTCATCTAGTAGTTCTCTCATCTTGATTATTTTTTCTTTGTATTTCTCATAGAAGATCTATATCTCCAACTTTTGATTCTCAATATTTTTGTCTAGCTTATACCTTTCCATTGTATGATTTTTCTGTTAAGAGATTTAAAATTTTCCAAATAAGAGATCTAGCTCTGATATAAATTGTTATAATAATGGAATGGTGTTTAATGATAGGGGAGGGGTGAATCAGTACCCTGAAATTTTTTTATCAGTTAACCTTTAATCCTTTAGTAATCAATTCCTTGCATTACAGACCATAGATGCTATTCTTATCTTTATGCATGTAATATCAAATCATAAACTTAATTTTCATGTAAAAATTTATAGAAACATTCATTAAATGTAAGTACATATGCTACAAGAATTGGTATCATAGAAAACCAATGTTAGAAGGTAAAAACTGTGGTGGGGATGAAACCCACAAAGCTTCACTATCTGTAGAATGGAAAGTGTCGGTTAAGCCTATAAGGTTGATCACTTCTTATGATCTTACCCTATTAGGTGTAACATTTTAGACTGGTTACATATACTCAGTTAAGAGATTTAGCAACAATGTTAAGTGTGCACTTGGTTAAGAGATTTACATAAGGATTGTCAAATCCACCTTCTTAAAGGATTTCTTCTATTTGCTACACTTGTAAGAATAATGTAAAAAATACTTATTGACCTGATTATGTGCAATCTTGAATTGCTAAGTATAGATCCTTTAAGTTCACAATATGATGCATCACCTATAGTGATTGATTAATACCTTTGTTCTCCTTGGTGTCCTTCAATCTTGTTCTTCATAACTAATTTCATCCTTTCTTGTCCTTCTACATAAAACTCTATGTCTGATCCTTAGATGTTCTTTTCTACTACAATGATCATCACACACTTGTTTTGATTGATTACACATCTATTTATATAATTAATTAACCTAAATAGGTTTCACTTTACAATGATAACTTTATGATCAAAGGTTTACAACTTAACCTTGACCTCCTAGTTTGCATGTTTACAATCAGTTAGACTGATTAAAATAATTACATGTGCTTTATTTGTCCCTCAAGAAATGGTTTCAAAGATAAGCTTTAAAGATAAATATAAAACTAAAGTTTTTTATATGACGTGTAACTCATATCCACATTTCTTAGAATTAAAGTTGTCTCTCAGTAGATTGGTACTCTGGTTTCTGTGTAGTCTTTCCTCCGTGATATCTTGGTAGACATTCTGCTTCTCAATTTTCTCTGTAGACTAAATGTCAAATTTCACTGTGAACTTGTCTATCGGGTTCCTCTATGAACTATGTTGTTGATTTACACTATAACCATTCTGTCAGTGAAAACTGGTTTCGGTGTTCACTTATACTTTAACATTTTCAATGAAATTTTGTTGTTGTTGTGTTAGGTTGCACTATAAAACTATATTTCAGTGTTCATGTTACCGATGGTTCAAAAACCTATTTCCTTTGTATAATAATGGAAAAATATGATCATCAATCTCCCCCTTTGACTTTAGTATCAAAAATTGATATGTGAAAAACTAAAATGTTTAGTATATACACCATGTGTTTACCTTGTCAATATGACTCCCCCTATGTGTATTCCTTGGTATAGTATATATACATGTATATACACTTGGATTTATACATATATTACTCCCTTTCATCATTCCCCCTTTCACCTTATCACACCAAATCATTTCCCCTCTTATCATATCAATTCCCGCTTTTTTATAATAATGACAAAGGTGTAACACTTACAATTTTTCAAAAATGTGGGAATTGGATTGTTGAATGTCCTCCATTTTCTTCTCACATTGTTATTTTAGGTACTCAAGGGTTGATCTTGGCATGCATATCATATATGCTTTATGTTATAGACATTTTCGGGGTGGGAATCAATGATCTTGCCAAGGTCATATGTTGTTGCAGTAATGTGAGATTTGGTAGTAGTAGAGCCTGGATCTCGGTTACCTCATCTATGAATTTGAATTCTTCCTCTTGAATCTCAAGTCTCAACCTTTTTTCTTCCATAATATTGTAATAATGCAACTCGAAGGTATTATCATTGGTTGTGAGACCTTGTGCACTACCATTAAGATCTGCATCTATCTTTGCAATCTTATCTCTACTATCCTTAGTAAATTTCTCTATGGTGCATAACTTTTGAACTAAGGTTATAACTTCTGAAATAATTGGTTCCAATGTATTGAATAGTTCAAATAGCTTTACCTTGTTCTTTGCCACTTCTAGGTTGATTTTCTCTATCAATTTGTATTGGTACTTCTTCTCTAAATGTTCTTATATTGCCTTCTTTAAATCTACATTCTGTGATGAGATGGTGTCGATAAGAACTTCTAATTGATCAAGTATTGGGTCACTTTGATCAATGTCAGTGTCAGGTACAATCTAAAATAGTATATCCTTTGTAGTTTCTAGTACCTATGTGTCCCTCTGCTCCTTTTTCATCTTATCTTGTATAGCTTTCCTTTTAAAAAGTTATGCATACTTTGTAAGTGACTCTAGATCCAATGTACTTGGATCACATGCATGTATTTCTATTATCTCATCTAGGGTGACTAGATTTTTATTCTTTTTCTTCTTATTCTTTGAAATATTAGTGGCAAAACTTGTATGTAGTACCATAGCAAGTTCCTTTACTTTGTCTAATGTACTTGGTGAAGGCTTTGGAGGTGTTGTGCCTTTATCCTATTGCTCGGTGTCTACCTGTTGGTTGGTTGTAGATGTCTCTACATCAACCTTATCTTTTTCTATAGATTTCACTTCCTTTCTATCCTTACCATCACCTTGTTTTTCTTCTTCACTTGTACCTTTCTGTTCATCATTTATGATTTTATGCTCCTCATCACCCTTATCCTTGGGTATTCTTGCATCATGGTGGGGTGACTTCTCCTTTTCTGAGATAATATTGATAGTTGGTATCAATAATGGCATTTGTCTTGGTATATTAATCTGTGCAGCATCCGTTGATTCTTCCTATTCCTTGCTTTGCTTGCTGGTAATAGTGACATCTTCATCTTTCTTTGCCTCATAAGAAAGATTACTTACAGTGATATCTATGATAGTTGTATCCTTGATTATTTCATCTTTTGTATCCCTTAATGACTGCAAAATTTGTGGTATGTCATACATGGCATTGTTTTCCATTGATGTTAGATCAATTGGATTGATATCCTCAGCATCATTTATTAAGATGTGTTCATGGCTCAGTGTTGCCTCTTTCTCTACATTGTGAGGCTTCTCGGTAAGTGCTAATAATTTTTCGGGGCTTGTATACTCCCTAGGTGGATTGAGTCTCCTTTGCAAGTATCATCATTTATTTTTCAATCTCTATTAAGATTCCATGTAGTACCTTGTAGGCTCCCAATTTTGCTGAGAACTTCTTTGAGTGCTTCTTCATCATTTCATCAATTTATTCCATCTTTGACTCAAGTGGCATAAATGAAATGAGGGATCTTTCCCTTATTTTTCTTTCACTATTTAGTGCATATGTCCACCTTGCTAACAACCTGTCTTGAAGTTCTTGTGGCATCATATTATCAAACTGTACTGGTACATATTTGAATTCAATCATTTCTTGAATGATCGATTCTTCTATCTTATTGTGATCCTTGGGAGATAATTTTATCCATTGTCTAACCTTAGCATGTGATATGCCACCTATTTTGGTGATTGATGCAACAATCTCTTCAATTGTCTTGGCAACTTTACTCTTTTCAGGTGGGAGTGCTTGTTCAATCTCATCATGCACAATGTCTTCCTTATCTTCCTTGGTTTAGATTAATCTCCTTCTTCTCTTTGTTTTTTATGTTTTCCTAGTTTGAGTCTTTCTTTTATAAGTCCTCACTTGTCTTTTCTCTACCGGTGGTGAGTTTGTAATTTTTGTAGTTTGACTCCTTGTCCTTGATGCATCATTTGTCCTTCATTTCTTTGGGGGTAGTGCATCAGACTCTGTTGATTCAGAGTCACTCAATTTTTTACCTTCACCGACAGGTGACTATCCCTTGGTGGCATCTTTTTGTTCTATTTCTTCTTCATTAACTGACAGCTTCTTTTCAAGTGTCTTTACCATTTTGGTCTTCGTTCTGTCTATATTTTTAACAACTAAGCTTGTTGGATTTTGTCTTGAGTTTCTTCATAGGTGAAAAATATTTGTAATGATTTGTCTAGTGGTTCATTCAATAATGCATCAATAGAATTTGCAGCCTGATCTATATTTATCTCATATTCAAGTGGTGCTAACCTTGTTTTCCTCGGTATAGCTAGTTTGATCAAAGTTGTATCGATGTCCAGCATGAAACAATTATCATCTTTATATTGATCTACTAGTTGTTCTGGTATCCTCATCCTTTTTCTTCATTCTATCTTTGATTCCAATGAAATATGCATCCATAACTGATGTAAAATTGTCGCCTAGTGACTTGATAAATGCACTAATATGAATTGTCACTGGTCGGGTAGTGTCCCAATTGACATTACCGACAGATGGGAAAAAGTCTTGAAAGTAGAAGCATATACACATGAGTAGTGAGCCAAACTTACATGAATTAGATTTTTCTAATCTAGTGGCCCTCATGCTCTACTCTTGTTTCTTCAATAGAATCTCAGATATATACAATTGTAGACCCTTCTTTACAATCTTATGGGCAGTGTCAAGTGCTCCACATGCTATGTTGTTTAAGCGGTTGTCTTGGAATATCTTGTATCCTAATACACATGCACCAAACTTCAGTTCTTGATCGATGATGGAGTTTACCTTTAAACCTCTGCCATCCCATACTGGACCTGTCATCTTTTCTATGTCAGGGTGAGGAGGATGTTTGAGTGCTTTTTCCTTGTTGGTTATTGGAGAAATGGTCACTGTGTGTATTAGATCCTTGGTTATATGTTTGGGCTCATCCAACCACATCTTTTAGTCATCTACCTGATTAAGAACTATCTGGATCCACTCGGTCATGAACTCCTTTGGGAACATTAGGGAATTTGTCAGCCCTTTCACCTTAATGTGGTTATGTTCATCTTTGATGTTTCTGTCTATGAAAATATTCTTATAAGCTTCCTTAATCTTGATATCTCTAATCTCTACAATCTTATAGAGGATATATGCTCGGACATCCTTGAATTTCAAAACCCTAGGTGGTATGCTTGAGAACACACCGGCATTGTCAGGTTGTGAAGAAACCTCGAGAGAAAATTTGTACATAGGCTCTTCACATGTAGAGTTCTTGATCCAATTAACCTTTTATCTTTGGCATTCTTGATCTTGGAGATGAGAGATGTGGTTTCCATTGTTTCTATAAATTAGGGATTTTTATTTAAATAAACTATGTGCTTGGTGAGTCTTAGTTACTTACTTGATCTTTTGTAGATGCTAAAATACTATGAATATGCTTGCAAATCACTCTGCAATCTGGTCGAGATTGGTAGCTCTTCTTTTCTCTCTTAATCGCTTGGTGAACGAATAAGCTCTATGTTTCCCTTTTACAGATGATGCCCTAACTGGTGCAGTTAATGTTTTACCTACTTCTTGGTGGTTGAAGATAGAGTTGCTTGGGTAACATACAATATTTATCCTTAGTGAGAATGTGATGCTCGAGGTAAGTGTCAAATTGGTTTCACTTTTCATATGTTTACCGATGGTGCTCGGTATGTATCAAAGACTTCATTGTCTTTTTACATGATTACCGACATGTAAAGAGAGAAAGGGGGGATGAAGACATTGGATATTAATTGTTGTTTGATTTGTTTAAAGTGTATTGAGTTCCTTAGCCCTACTTTACATTTAATTGAATTTGATTGATTTTATATTGTAATTGTGATTAGGGAGAAGATAAGATATTCCTCTGCTATTCCCAAATGCACAAATAGAAGATCCAAGTTGGTCAACCCTAGGGAAGGGCTAATGCACAAATGAATCAACTATTTGGAAAAGATAAAAACAAGAAGGATATCTTAAATTTTGTTAATTATATGTATAGATATGATATATGACAGTAATTGAAGAAATAGGAGAAATGTACTAACCTTAAATAATTGCAGAACAAAGAATGCTATTTTATGAGGTCTGTAGACTATTTTTGGGAAAATTGAAGTATGATCCGGAACTAGAATGCAAAGATGAACAAAAACCAGAAATATTTTTCCATTCTGATGTCATCTTATGAAAAAGGTCAACCTTGACCCACAAATGTCAACACTGACCCAATAATGTTGACCTTGACCTGCATAGGTCTGACAGAGAATTTATTTGTGGAGCCCGATAGAAAGCCAAAAAGGGTATCCAGATCTATGTCCAAATCTACTATCCCGAACCTATACCTAAAAGAAAAAGAGGATTTTTCATTGGGGAGGAGGGGTTTGCCTTAGTCAAACCCTAGTTTTGGAATTAACCTCAAATATATGTAATTGAAATTGCATAAAGATAAACAAAGTAAATGCACGAATTCACCTTGCTTGTAAAAGTCCTTGTGGAGGATTTGAATCCTTGAGTCCACAAGTATGTATGCACCAAATATGTATAATGTAGAATGGTAGGATGTATTCAATCTCTTTCTTTGTAGATCTCCAACACCAAGTCTTGAATGGGTTCTTGAATTTGGAATAGGCTTGGAAGAAGGTGGATGGAGATATCACTAAAAGGGCATCATGTAGCTTGAATCCTTCAATGGCCTCCAATGGATCTTCTTCATGAAAATGGATGCTTGAATGTATGAATGCTTGCTTGAAATCTTTCTCCTTATCTTGCTTGAATCACACTTGAAGATAGTTTGAGAATGCTTGATCACGATTAGAAGACTTTTTGCACTTTTGAAGACTTAGAGAAAATGAGAGGAGAAAGCTCCCTTTTATATGAAACTAGGGAACAATATTCTAAGGAAGCCAACATAGGACAATTAAATTCCCATTAAAGCATGTACTCCTAGGAGAGGACGTATATTAAATATAATTTAGGAATAGACACTTTGGAACCTGAAACAGCTAACCTGGAAGCTGGAAATAACTTTTGCAAATACTGACATCTAGAAACTGCAAGACCTTGAGGTTTGAACCCTTGGTCAAGGTCAAGGTTGACATAGACCCAAAAGTTTGATCCTAACCTTGAAGTCCAGAATCTCAGATCTACACTCCAGAATGCAGAAATTAGGCTGGAATGAAGTGGAAAGAGGGGCAGAACAGGGGGAAATCTAGGTCTAGATCAGGAACCCATTCAAGGTGCTTGATATGAACCCAAACCACTTACTTGGAATGCTAAAAAATTCTACAATGGAAGTGCTTCCATTTTCTGACTATACATTTAGCCCCCACTTTAGCAAGAGTATGAGATCAACACAAACTCTTGGTAAATGAGAACATACAGAAAAGAGAATCTTATTGGAATCAAAAGAGATAAAGAAATCCTCAAGCCCCCAAGAGACTTAAGTCTTTATCAACCATAATATCATGATAAGAGAGACATCACTTAGTTAAGAAGAGAGAGAAAGGATGTGATTATCTTGCCCAATGAGAACTTATGTCCCATTGTGAACCACACAAAAGAGTAACTGGAAAGATGGAGTTGAATTTCCTAGTGAATGTGGCTACTCACTAGTCAACCCATCAGGGAGATCCATTCTTAAAGGGATCAAAACATTGTAATTTTAAAACTTGCGGGATCAAGAGATCCATGTAAATTTAAACTTGAGGGATCAAGAGATCCTAAAAAGTAAAAATGACCATGCTTTAAGGATTAGTTTTTAATCCATAAAGGAAAAATTTTAAAATCTTGAAAACTATTTTGAATGTGCGTGTGTGCAAAAGTGAGTAGAGTGTATGCCCCGATGTTAAATTTATTGCTAACACTTTAAAAGGAGCAATGAGTTTAATGGAAACATAAACAATTCTATGAATTACGTTTCAACTGCGAGATGTCCCCAAAGGAAGACAAATCAAGGGAAATAAAATATAAACATACATAAGAACACAAGAGGGATCTACCTAATGTGGGGTCAGTAAGATCATAAGATAACATGTACATATAAATATAATATTACTGCAAATGAATTGACATCATTCCCCAAAGAAAGTAGAACTACAATCACAAAGGAGGAAAGAAAACTTAAGAGTTACGAAGAAGAATATTTTCAGACCACAACATGGAGACCAAAAAGAATTATTGCTACTATGTCACAGATCGAAGCAGATTATACAAGGAAAATGGTTACAAACAATAGCACAAGTACAACATAACATGAAAAAACATATAGAAGAATATAGATACATATAGAAGAATTGTATGACAGGTTTGATTCCTTTATCAGCTTGCACCAACAAAGTAACAAGGGTCATATAAAAGAGTCTAACAAACATTTAAAAACACATTACAACAGAAGAACATTAAAACATACAAACACAAAAAGGGTTACCATAAATGATGAGCCAATCAAGCATGTTTTCAACCCTCCCCATCTTGGTTGATGTTATTGATGGAAGGTGGGCAACTCGCAAGAGGGACTATATCCAACACAATAGGGATGATAGCCAGTTCCAAATAGGGATCCTCTTGAGAATCACAATGCTTGATACTACGTGTAATTGTTAATTGAGTTGAAAGCATATGAGGTAAACCATTATCAAGGTTAATGGTCTCATATTCATCACTAAGATCAATAGGATCATTGAGAGTATCCTCCTCATCAAGTTTGATTGAAATAGGATCCAAGTTGAGAATAGGATCATCATACTCATTCATCTTAACATCATTATGAATATTAACATCTAACACATCAGGCATGGGTTAGTCGAAAGTAGGTAATGAGTTTTGAATAACTAAAGCATGGGCTCTAGCATTAGCTCTATGCTTCTTATGATGTTCATTAGAAGATTTGTTACATTTAGCTTTGGTTGGTATATTTTGAGAACTAGGAGGAATGACACGAGGCTCCTTCATAGGTTCTATAGGAGGATTCTCAATAGGTTGCAATGAAACAGTAGAATTTTGATCAATATTATTAGCAGTAATGGATAAAGGAGGTATTGTAGGAGTAGGCAAAAGACCATGATTGGAGTCAATCCGAGGTATACTTAACTCAGCAATTTTGTGATGTTTATAAGCTTGACATAAGCGAAAGAGATGATCAGGGTGAGGAGGACATGAATTAGGTAATGAAGGACAAAAGAAATCAAGAATAGCACAATTTCTAGGCCTAGAAGGTTTATACAAACTATGATTAATTATTTTGACTTCTCCATTATGAGTGAACTTAAGACATTTATGAATGGGAGAAGCAATAGAATGCATAACAATTATCCAAGGTAAACCAAATTTGATTTGAAATTGATTAGAAGTAGGAATAATGATGAAGGTAGTATCTACAATATTACCACAAAGCTCAACAGGTAAGTTAATAGAACCAAGTGCAGGATAAAGAAAGCCATTACAAGTTTGGATCCATGCATCACATGAATCATAAAAATAACATTGTAAGCCTTTCATAAAAAGATTTTCTTGAGTAATGACATTTATTAAAGATGTGGGATCAACTAGACAACCATGAGTAGGTATCTTAGCAATCCTAGCATAGATATAAAGGGGACCATCAAGAGCTTTAATCATTTCAGAATCATCAAAGGTAATTAAAAGTTCCCTAGGTTGCTTATCCTTAGTTTGTTTTTGAGTTTTAGGTGGAATTGGAAGTTGAAGTGGAGTTGAAGTATCTTGAACCATAATTTGAGGTGGCACAACACTCTCCACATGATTAACAATGTGATTAAGATCATCCATCTTTGAATCATAAACAATGTCTATAGAAGATGGTTGAGCTATAGTATTAGTAAAATGTGTAGGTAAAGGATTCGTATATATTTGATGGTTTTTATTAGGAGGAGGAAAAAATTTATTCCTATTACCATCAAAATTATCAATAGACAAAGCTTTAGAATCAATCAAGTCTTGAATCTTATGCTTTAGAGAGTAACATTTTTCAGTATCATGGCCATTCTGGCGATGGTATTAGCAAAAAGATTTAGAATCAAAGGATTTTGAAGCTATCGTGGTGGGAAGAAGAAGTCAAATAGGAGGCAAGGTAATCATACTAGCACTTAACAACCTACTCATTATATAATGCAAAGTTTCAGATTGAGGAGTAAACGTATGATTCATACGAAAAGCAGTGGATGTAGAAGCACTATTGGATGTAGCCGCAACTTGATCAGCAACCGCATTCATCTGTTCATTAATCTTGACATAGTTGTTAGGTTTTTGAAACTTATTAGGATTAGGAGCATTTTCACTCTTATCATCTGGAACAGGAGCCATTGGAGTGTTGCTCTCAAACTGACTCTTTTCATCATTACTAATCATTCCTTACTGTATTACCGACCATTACTATTGTTCTTTCTTATGCATGTAACATTAATTCATAATCTTTAATTATTTGCAAAATTCATAGAATCATTCATGAAAGTAATAAACACATAACACAAGATATGATATCGTAGAAAACTCTTGTTAGGAAGTAAAAACTATGGTGGGGATGGCACCCACAAAACTTCACTATCTGCAGAATGGAAGGGAGATAGTAAAGGCTTACAATTGATCACTTCTAATGATCTACCCTGTTCGGAGTATTAAAGTAGAGACCTTTTAAGATATACTCTATTAAGAACTTTAGCAACACTGATTTAAGTGTGCACTCGGCTAAGAGATTTACAATAGGACTATTAAGTCCACCTTTCTTGAAAGGATTTCTTAAGTGTACTATACTTGTTAGAATGAGTACATATGATTGACCTCACTATATGCAATCTACAATTGCCAATGATAGATCCATTAAAGTTCTCAGAATATAAATATCACCTATAGTGATTGATTAATACCTTTCTCTACTCGTTAGTAGCCTGTGCTTTGTTCTTGAAAACTGAATAGATCTCTTTCTGTCTTTCTACATGAAATCTCTTATCTGGTATTTAGATTCTCTCTGTGGCTACTATGATCATCAAACAACATGTTAACAATATATTGAGCATATATTTATAGAAGTATTTGACCTATTCTAGAATCATGCATTACAAAGTTAACTCTTAGATCCAAGGTTTACAACTTGACCTTGATCTTTGGTTTTGCATGTTTTAAGTTGGTAAAAATAATTAAAACAATAATAATTACATTGATTCCTCCATATACAATGGATTTAAAAAAAAATCAAGAAGCTATATATACAACTTTAGTGATTTATCTGATGTGGAAAGTCAGATCCACTTTTTGCGGGATGTAATTGACTATCAGTTCTTGGTTGTTGCATTGAACTCAAAGTCTATTAGCATTCCTTTGTTGAACTGATCATCGGGTTCCTTTCATCTGTCGGGTTCCTCTCTTTGTTGTTTCATCAGGATGCAGTGTTGTTACTCGTCAGGTTCCTTTATCCTTTTTTTCATCAGGTAACACTGAATAGTGTTTGTTAGGATGCTTTGAACTTGAAAATTATGGGTAACATTGGCGTTAGGTAGTGTTGTGCCCTATCTATCAGTGTAGTGTAAAATGATGGTGAAGATCATATTTTTTCTTGTATATACTAATGGAAAATATAATTCCTTCACTATTTATAGAATTAATTGACCTAAATAGGTTTCACACTTTACAATGATAACTCTATGATCAAAGGTTTACAACTTAACCTTGATCTCCTAGTTTGCATGTTTACAATTAGTTAGACTGATTAAAGTAATTACATGTGCTTTAATTGTCCCTTAAGAAATGGTTTTAAAGATAATATTTAAAGCTAAATATAAAACTCAAGTGTTTTATGTAACTCAGATCCACATTTATTGGAATGAAAGTTGTCTCTTGGTAGACTGGTGCTCGGGTTGCTTTGTAGTCGTTCCTCGGTGATGTCTCTATAGACATTATTCTTATAAGTTTTCTCTAGAGACTGACTATTGTTTTTCATTGTGAACTTGTCTATTGGGTTCTTCTGTGACATTTTTTGTTAGTTTACACTATGTATCATCTTAAAATGGAAGTACTTCCATGTTAAGAATGTTTATCCCTCCTTACGAGATGTTTTTGACCACCATCATATTGTCCCCTTATTTATGCACCCTCTCCTACTTTTGTGTCTATTTAGGCCCCTGATTGGGCCTCTCTCGGCACCATCCCTCCCATCTGGCATATTTTCTAGGGGTCCTAACTCCCTGGGTCAAGTTCAAACTTGACCTTGACCTAGGTCAAGGATGACCTCGACCTTGACCTGGGTCCCCCTTTCAAATCTAGAAGTTTGTCAGCTGCCAGAGGTCATCAAAAGTTCATTTCCTACTTCTCGGTCAGCTGTTTATGATTCCAAAGTGATGATTCTTAAATTATATTTAATATAGGTCCTCTTCTAGGGGTATGGGTTTAATGGGAATTTAATTCTCCTATATAGGCCTCTTTAGAAGATTGTGCCCTAGTTTCATATATAAGGAAGTTTTCTCCTCTCTCTTTCTCTAAGTAAGTCAAGTGAAGAACTAAGTGAGCTCTAAGTACACAAGTGACAAAAGAAGCAAAAATTTCAATCATCCATTATTATACATGTTTTCAAGCTTTCAAAGTTTTCAATTCTTCCTCTCAAGCATTCAAGTTCTCCATTGAAGATCAAGGATTCAAGATTTCAAGCATTTGAAGGGATTTGGTTCAAGAATTAACGATTCATCATTCAAGCCCTAGATATATCCATCATGGTGGTGTGATCTTCCTTCAAGATCCTTTGTTCATCCTCAAGACTCATTCATTCTCTCTTCATGGTGGATTCCAAGCATACGATTATGGAGGTTTATGGTTTCTAATATTGAGTCCAACCTTTCATATTTACATACTTGTTTTCATTCAAAATACAATTGCATATATATTGAATATCATAGCTTCATTATTAGATTTACTTCTACTACTTGCAAGCATTATTTCTTTCAATTATTTATTTCAAGGTTAATTCCTAAATCAGGGTTTGATTAAGTCAAACCCCTCCCCCAATAAACAATCCATTTTTATTTCAGGTATAGGTTCAGAACAGTGGATCAGAGTGCAGATTTAGATACCATTTTCGGCAATATTTTAGGATCCAAAAACACATTTCACGTCAAAGAATTTTTAGGTCAATTCTGACCTAGGTCGAAATTAGAAAGTATTGGTCAATGGTGAAATTGACTTGATGGTACAAATCAGAACTATGTCAGAACAGAAAAACATTTCTGAGTTTTTTTTTTTTCTGCGTTTCTATGCCAGATCCGGTCTCATGTTTTCTAGAAACTGAGTGTAGACCCCTGAAAACAACATTTTTTAGATTTGTAACATTTCAAGGTTAGTACTTTTCTCCTATCCATTTCAATTAAAGTTATTAATCTTTCTATAAGATGGGAGTTAGGGTTTTTCTGTTTGTCTCTATCCTTAATAGGTTTATTCATTTATGTATTGATCCTTTCTTTAGGGTTAATCAATTTGGATCTTCCCTTTAAGAAATCTAGGATTAAGAGGACAATCTTACCTTCTTCACCATTCTTATAACACACATTAAACTTATCCCATACATTTGAATAAACATTCCAATTTTAAATATAACATTAGGTCATTACCTTCATTTTTATCTTACATTTTGGTAACATAACACCCACATTTCTCTTATATCATATTTCTTATGTTACATTTTAGTGAACCTGTGATAGACAACTCTTTATTTTTGGTGTTAGATGCTTTGCCTCTTCTTTTTAGAGACTAGATCTTGCATGCATACTACATTATTTTTCTTTTATGCTCTTGCATTTAAAAAAATGAAAAACAACACAAACTTTTAAAAATATAAGAACATTTCTTGCATTTCATTCACTATGAAGATCTTTAAGATGGTTTGGGGTATGGCTATTTTTCTCATTATGCTCTTTTTAGCATCTCTTTATAGTACTTATTATGTGTATGAAAGTATCATCCATTTCATCATGTTTGTTAATCTTCATGTTTCACTTGCTTATGCTATTTTGAGATTAACTAATGCTAGTCTTCCTACTTTCAAAACTTTCATCAAGGATTTGTGTAGTGGAATTATTGCTCTTTTAGATTATGTGAAGAATTTGGTAGATGATACCCCATTTAATAATATTCCTAATCCTAATCCTATCAATCCTAATCCAATTCCAAATATTCCTATTTTTATTTCTCCATCTTATATCCCTAGTTGTTCCCACACTTATGATGGGGCTCAAGCTAGGGTTCATTATACCAATGTTTGAGAATTCTTTCATTTACCTTCCCCTTCTTATCCAATCCATGATGATATTAAAGGAAAACACAAATAAACCTCTTCAGAACCTATCATTCCACCATACACAAAATTTTCTCACGAGCACCATAATCAATCACCTACTGTAGCATCTTTGCAAGATAGGTACACTACATAATATACTATGGTGGATAAACAAGGATATAAGGGTTTAGGGCTTGGTGTTAATGAACATGGTATTAAAAACCTGATTCATTCATCCCCTAAACAAGATATGCACAATATAGGTTTCCCACCTCCTCCAATCAAGGTAGTTGATCTTAACCATCATCCTCCTCTTCATGTCCTTCTTCCAACACCTTCTTTAGATCACCATGATTCTCGTCAAGATGTGGATAAGAAAGTGTATGTTTAGTTAATGAATTCTAAGAAAGAAATCTTTAAACCTATTCTGAAAAATGCTCTGTCTAAATACAGATGTACTTTTCATTATAGTAATACACATTTACTTGTTGATTGTGTGCATTTAAAATTATATTTTAGAGAAAGAGCTTCCTTAGGAATTATATCTCATTCTCATGCGGTATTAAAATTTCTTCATAATTTTGATATAGGGTGTTCCCCTCATTCTTCTATAAGTTAGATCATATTTCTCCTCTTGTCTCTTAACTGGGGGTAAGAGGTATTTCCTTCCAGTCTTCTAGGATCCATTATTCTCTTAGCATGTATCTTTTTTTTTATTTTAATTGGTTATTCTTTCTACATTCTATCCTTATAATTTTCTATTATGATACATACTTTCTTCGCTTATAATCATTCATGATATCTTTTCTAGGACATTTGTTTTGTATTGATATCTCTTTGCTACAACATCTCTTGATATAATTTTATATATCCCTTGCTTTCATCACTGAGGGGAAAGGTATTTTCCTTCTTCCTCCATCTAAGGATCTACTTTCCTTAGTTTAGGGGATTTTTTTTATCATATAACATTATTTCCTTATAAAGATTTATGCTTTGACCATAGATACCCTCTTATATGAGAGGTGATTGTCCTAGGTCATCACCTCTTCTTTATCTAGAAAATTATGTTTGTTATAAACTCTTTCCTTTTCTTTGGGTTAGAGTTTTATTCCTTCAATCCAAGATTCCTCTTCCTTTTCATCGTAGGGGGCTTGACGATTGAATCTTTGGTCCCTCTTTGATTTTCTTTAGAAGATGATATTTTAACCTAATCACTCCTCTATGGTGGGGGTCTTGATGATAAGATATCTTCCTCTTTGAGGATCCTTTTCTCATTTGTGACATATCCATTTCATGATTATCTATGCTCTTAGAGGTGAGGGCCAATACTCTTTGCTAAGGATATAGTGTATATTGTTGTTAAACAGGATATCTCCTTACCTTGTGAAGTAGGTATCCTCTTTCTCTTCCTTATCCTGCCTAGTGGGTAGTCATGATAAGGAGGGGGGCATATATAAAGTCTCCCTTATAATGTAGTTTACATTTTAGAACATGCTAAATCCTCATAAGGTAACGGACATAAGTTACTAAATCCTGAAGAGACACACATTTTTAATTTTATTTTTATTTTTGCTAAATCCTCAGAAGGTAACGCACATAAGTTGCTAAATCCTGAAGAGATACGCATTTTCAATTTTATAATATGATAAATCATCAGAGAGTAACACACATAAGTTGCTAAATCCTGAAGAGATACACATTTTCAATTTTACAATATGTTAAATCCTCAAACGGTAACGCACATAAGTTGCTAAATCCTGAAGAGACATGCATTTTTATTTTTATTTTTGCTAAATCCTTAGAAGGTAATGCACATAAGTTGCTAAATCCTGAAGAGATACACATTTCCAATTTTATAATATGGTAAATCTTGGAAGGAAATGCACATAAGTTGCTAAATCCTAAAAAGACACGCATTTT
This sequence comes from Thuja plicata, assembly GCA_018584345.1. NCBI lineage: Eukaryota > Viridiplantae > Streptophyta > Pinopsida > Cupressales > Cupressaceae > Thuja > Thuja plicata. The sequence goes on along the minus strand of MU223571.1, from coordinate 298,198 downwards.
ATATTCCATAGTGGTACAAGAATATGGATCTATGGATATTTCAAAAGCCATCAGAAGATGCATTACAATTACAAAGCATAGTTTATGGGTGAACCTATTGGGCTCTCCTTCCTTTGTGATTCATGGTAAGGTGGGCATCTTACTAGTTGAGGTAATCACTATCTCTTTTCTCTCTTTTGCTTTCATGCTAGTAGGATTAGATCATGAAGCTATGTTATCTGTAGTGTTTCTCTTGTAATCATGTATGTTTTCTATGATTAATTTCTCTTTACTTTCATATCTTTGTGCATATATGTTGAGTTATAATCCTTGCACTAGGGGCTCATGTCCTTTACTTAGTGATGTTCTACCTTGTTGTGATCCACCAGAGTCTTTCTTCTAACTTTACCGCGGGTATGTTTGATTTCCATACTCCTGCTAAAGTGGGGGCTTAATGTATCATCTTAAACTGGAAGAAGTTCCATGTTAAGAATGTTTATCCCTCCTTAGGGGGTGTTTTTGACCACCATCATATTTTCCCCTCATTTCTACACCCTCTCCTACTTCTGTGTCTGTTTAGGACCATGATTGGGCCTCTCACGACACCATCCCTCCCATTTGGCATATTTTCCAGGGGTCCTGACTCCCTGGGTCAAGGTCCACCTCAACCTTGACCTAGGTCAAGTTCAACCTCGACCTTGACCTGTGTCCCCCTTTCAAATCTAGAAGTCCATCAGCTATGGGAGATCATCAAAAGTTCATTTCCCACTTTTGGGTTAGCTGTTTTGGGCTCCAAAGTGATGATTCTTAAATTATAATTAATATAGGTCCTCTTCTAGGGGTATGGGTCTAATGGGAATTTCATTCTCCTATCTAGGCCTCTCTAGAATATTTTTCCCTAGTTTCATATATAAGGACATTTTCTCCTCTCATTTTCTCTAAGTCATGTGAAGCACTAAGTGAGCTCTAAGTACATAAGTGATAAAGAAGAAAAAAGTTCAAGCATCCATTTTTCTATATGTTTTCAAGCTTTCAAAGTGTTCAAGTCTTCCTCTCAAGCATTCAATTTCTCCATTGAAGATCAAGGATTCAAGCGTTCAAGCCTTTGAATGGATTTGGTTCAAGCATTGATTCATCATTAAAGCCCTAGATCAATCCATCATGGTGGTGTGATCTTCCTTAAAGATCATTTGTGCATACTCAAGACTCACTTATTCTCTCTTGAAGGTGGATTCCAAGCATACAATCATGGAGGTTTATGTTTTCTAATATTGAGTCCAAGATTTCATATTTACATACTTGTTGACATTCAAAATACAATTTCATATCTATTGAATATCATAGCTTCATTATTAGATTTACTTCTACTACTTGCAAGCATTCTTTATTTTAATTATCGATTTCAAGGTTAATTCCTAAATCGAGGTTTGACTAAGGGAAACCCCTCCCCCAACAAATAATTCATTTTTCTTCCAGGTACCGGTTCAGAATAGTGGATCAGAGTGCAGATTCATATACCCTTTTTGCCAAACTTTTGGGATTCAAAAATAGATTTCCTGTCGGAGAATTTTTAGGTCGATTCTGCCCTAGGTCAGAATCAGAAATTCATATATCATATATCATATTTCTCTTATATCATATACCATATATCATATTTCAAACTCAGGAGAGGGAATTACTCCCAACTTCTCCCTGAGATACTCAAAAGTATCTTTTGATAAAGGCTTTGTGAAAATATCTGCCAACTGTTCTTTGTTTCTTACATAGTCCAATTTTACTTCATTAACTGCAACTTTTTCTTTGAGAAAATCGTATTTAATCTCAATGTGTTGTGTCTTTGTGTGTATCATAGGATTCTTGGACATGGTGATAGTACTAGTGTTATCACAGTGAATAAAAATAGGGTAATCAACCTATATACCAAAATCTTTAACCATCTACTTGATCCAAACCATTGTTGAACAATTCAATGTTGCTGCAACATATTTAGCTTATGTTGTTGACTGAGAGATATAGTTATGCTTCTTGCTTACCCAAGAAATTAACCTATCTCCAAGAAATACTGCTCCTCCAGAAGTACTCTTCCTATCATCAATACAACCTTCCCAATCTACATCTGTATACACATGAAGTTGTACATTTTCTGATTTAGGATACCATAAACCATAGTCTATAGTTCCCTTTAGATATCTGAATATTCTCTTTATTTCCATTAGGTGATTCTATTTTGGTTCAGCTACAAATCTACCAACAATGCCAACTACATTAGATATGTCAGGTCTAGATTGAGTAAGATATATAAGTTTTCCAATCATAGACTTATACAATGTCTTGTCAACTACTACGAAATCATCTTCTTTGGAAAGCTTGCTTCCTGTTATCATAGGAGTGCATACTGGCTTATAGTCTTCCATTTTGAAAGTCATCAATATTTCCTTCACATATTTGGACTGATTTATAAATATTCCTTTATCTATCTGCTTTACATTTAATCCCAAAATATATTTTATAGGACCAATCATGCTCATTTCAAATTCATTCTGCATTTCTTTCACAAATTCTACACTAAGCCTTTCATTACCTCCAAAGATAATGTCATCAAAAAATATGGCAACAAGTAATAATTCATGAGGTGTCTCTCTTATGAATAGGTTACAATCTACTGCTCCTTTCTTAAATCCAATCTTGGTAAGATAACCATCTAGTCTCTCATACCAAGCTCTTGGGGCCTATTTAATTCCATAGAGTGCTTTCTTCAATCTGCATACCATGTCTAGTTTATCTGATAGATTAAATCCTTCAGGCTGTTTTATGTATACTTCTTCCTTCAAGTCACCATTCAGAAAAACTGATTTGACATCCATTTGATATACTTTGAAGTCTTTGAATGTTGCATAAGCCAGAAATTACTTAATGGCTTCTAGTCTGCTCATAGGGGCAAATGTATCAGTGTAATCTATCCCTTCCCTTTACACATATCCTTTACACACTAGTCTTGATTTGTTTCTAACCACTATACCATCTTCATTCATCTTGTTTCTTAATACCCACTTTGTTCCAATCACATTTTTTTCACTAGGTCTAGGAACCAATTTCCATGTGTCATTTTTTATTATTTGATCTAATTCTTCTTCCATTTATTTCTGCCAATCTGAATCCTTGCAAGCATCTTCAACATTTAAAGGTTCAATCTGTGAAATCAAACATACCTCTTCATCCAATGTTAAATTTTTTTGTTTATATCTAGTAAAAACACTGCTGCTATGACCTCCAATGATATCATCTTTTAAATGATACCTAGATATGAATTTTGAAACTTTTGGTGTGACATCCTCATCTTTAATATGTGATACTTCTTTGCTTGATGTAGGTTCATTACATGATACATCAATGTAATCAAACATTTCTTCAATAAAAGTATATTTACTGTTAGGCCTAGGTTCATCCTCAATCATAGGTGCATATTCATAGTACCTCTCTTGAACCATGAAATTCTCATCAATATTTACATAAGTACTTTCAATTATCTTCTTTAATCTTAAATTAAAACATTTGTATTCTTTTCTTTTAGTAGAGTAACCAAGGAAAATACCTTCATCATTTCTAGCATCAAAATTACCAACACCATCATCTCTCTTGATGTAGCACTTGCTACCAAAGATTCTAAATTATTTTATTGTAGGTACATTACCAAACCAAAGTTCATAAGGTGTCTTATCTGCACCTGGTCTTAGTTGTGGTCTATTGATAGTATAGACTGTTGTATTGATTGCATCTCTCCAATAGGTGTGCACAACTTTTCCTTCAATTGTCATAGTGTGCACTGTATCAAGTATGATCTTGTTCCTTGGTTCTGCAATCCCATTCTGCTGAGGGGTTCTGGGTGCACTCAACTATCTTTTGATTTCATGTTCTTCAGAGTAGTCATAAAACTAGGCAGAGGTGAATTATCCTCCTTTATCTGATCTTAGACATTTTAGTTTTAATCTAGATTCATTCTCAACTTTGACTTTGAATATTTTGAACTTCTCAAAGGCTTCAGACTTCTCCTTTAAGAATGCAACCCACATCACCCTTGAAAAATCATCAACAAACAAAATGAAATACCTTTCTGTGTAGTATGATCTTGTTTGAGTAGGACCACATAAATCTGTATGCACTAGGTCTAACTTGTTTTTAGTTGAGTTCTACTTGCTTCTGAAAGAGCTCCTTACATGCTTTCCCAAAACATATTCCCTGCACATTGTGTCAACTGGTCTTGCAATACTTGGAAGGTCTCTAACTACCTTGACATTGCTTATCTTTACTATAGTACCAAAATTGATATGACAGAGTCTTTTGTGCCATAGCCAACTGTCATCCACTTTTGCAACAAAACAACTTACATCTAAATTGATCTGATGCAATCATGTCTCCTTATTTATTTATAATGATGCATTTTTGTCTTTGAATTCCAAATGATAACCTTTGTCAAGTAGCTGCCAACGCTTAGTAAGTTGGGATGTAATCCATCAACATACAAAACATCATCTGTCTTATTCTTTCCATCCAGGGTGATAGATCCTTTGCCTATGATAGGTTTGGGGGTGTTATCACCAAATCTAACCATACCACCTTTGTAATTTTCTATAAGAACAATTTTTTCATTATCACCTATCATGTGGTGAGAGCATCCACTGTCAATGATCCAATCAGTTCTGATGTCTGCTTTGGAAATTAGGCCTAACTCTTGTGCTTCTTTTTCATCTTCAATGTCCATTTCCTCAAGCAATTTTTCCATGTCTTTAAGGGAAACAAATCCAATTTCATCTTCTCCTTAATCATCATTAGTTACACCTTCTTTAGCATGATAGCATTCGTTTCTATATTTTGGCTTATAATCAGATCTGAATTTCTTTACTCTTGTAGGACACTTGGATGCAAAGTGGTGGATCTTGTTGCATGAAAAAAATTTGAATGGCAATTGTCCTTCATACTTGCCTTTGCCTTTCTTTTCTCTTTTAGCAATCATGGAAATAATTTATTCTATCTCTTCATCAACTTGTTCTTTCTCATTTGAAGTGTGTAAAGTTTTCTTACCATGTATTGATGCTTTGAAGGATGTTTCACTTTTGGGTTCAATCTTCAATCTTGATATCTAAAATGTAGATATTTTTCTGATCAAAGTCTCTCTCTTGAATTCTTGTGAAAATTGCATGGTTTCATCTAGAATATTGATCTTTCTCTCATAGTCTTCTGTTAGAGTAGTCATCAGCTTGTCCATTATGTCTTCTTCTGATATTTCTCCACCATTGTTTCTGATTCTAGAAACTACTTCATTTATCCTCTGATTGTAGGCTCTGATGTTCTCTTCAGGCAACATATCAATATTATTGTATTTCTTTTTCCATGTCTTCCCGTGTGCATTATTTGCTTGGATAGCTCCCTCAAACATGTCTTCTAAATACTTCCATATTGTGTATGCCTTGTCTACTTTCTTGATCTCAGAGAATTCACTATTAGATAGTGCACTTATAAGGGCTTCTTTGGCAACTGCATTAGCTTTGAATGTATCCTTTTTTTTACTAGTAGCATCATCTCTTGAGAGGTCTTTTAGAGAGGGAATAACAAATTCTTGTGTGGCTATCTCAAAGATGTCAGAACCAACACACTGTAGATGTGTTATCATTTTGTTCTTCCAATCTAGATAATTCTCTCCATCAAACTTAGGACTCTCTTTTCTGAAGTATGCCATATTATCTACCTTAAGTTGTTAGGCTTTCTCTTCAAGGCACTTGGCTCTGATACCAATTGTTAGAATAGTCCAAAAGGATAACTAAGAGGGGGGTGGGGTGAATAAGTTATCAGCTAATTAAATTATTTTCTTCTTTTTAATTCCAGAATATAATAAAGTAAATGCACAGTCAGATAACACAATAGACAACATCACAATTTGGTTACAGGGAAACCAAATGGTAAAAACCATGATGGGAATTAACACCCACAATGAACTATACTTGTTTATAATAATCCCTGTTAGAAGATCTTGCAACCCTGTTAGGATTTGTTCTTTACAATGCAATAAGTATAGTGACCTGGTTAAGGGTCTGACCCTACTAGGAGTCTTTTACAAATAACCCTGTTAAGGGTGAGGACTCACTATCCAAAATCTCATAGCTACAATGGTGAAGGCTACAACCTTCTATAGAATAAATATGCACTATATCTGATGATGAAACGAAGAGTAGACCTATTGTCTTGATCAGTTCCAATGTATTGTAATCTTTCACTTCTTCACATAGATCCTTGATGAATGAAACACAACTGATATTATACTCCATACTTTCTCTGTCTCTTATCTTCCCATTCACACTTAGCGCTCCAAAAATGAACTACTATAAGTATCTTCCTCAAAGTATGAGATCATGGGACCTGTTAGGAAACTCTTCATAACATCCTTGTTAGCTTAACTAACCACAAACTCATAATTATAACTACGTAATATAAACTTAATAGATGTGACGCTTCACAAAGTCAGCCTCACCAAATTAACTCTAACATTGCAATCTTGTTGAACCATGTTTGGTGCCTTTAGATAACTATCTTCAACTCACAAATAAACTTGAATATACACATGCATATCTCAAAGATAGGCACAACTCAAGAAATCAATGTAATACATTGGCTCCGTACAGACAAACTCCAGAAACTGTAACTGTTGTTAAAAGAATTACACAACACAACTAAAACATCATATCTGAGTCTGTGTGTATGAATAAAACATAAACAACATGTCTACAACATGAATATAACCATGCAAGGCTTGATAAAATTATTCTGATAAGTACATATAGAACACTACTGTATATTATATATTTTCATCAATGACAAACATACAATCAACTAGCTGCCAGAAGTAAATCTCCAAAAAAAACCTACAATATGAACAAGACTAACCCAAAAGTGAGGTGACCATAAGCATCCCTTTGTTTCCACTTGCCTTTTTTGTCCATGAATGGAGTTAAATACAACTTGGAAAGAAGAGAGAGGTTAACCAATGTTACACTCCTCTTCAAATTTACTAAAGTTTGAAAAGGATACTTTAGGGGAGTAATAAATGAGTTTATAGGCTCATTTATGGCTTAAAATGACCCCTAACTCCTAGGGTACCAAGTTGGGTAGCTAAAACAGACCCCGGTTACTTTCTTGGAGCCTAAAAGACCCTCCTAAACCACACCTAAAGTTAACCCACATATTTCTAAGTCAAGTTGACCATCTAGAAACCTATAACCTTTGGTACACTTGGGTAATACACTTAGGTAACCTTAGTTAACCCTAAACGTAACCATGATTCACATAACTAGCCATGCAAACATTAATTGCAACAATTGCCAAAATTGGCACAATATAATAAAACAAATGAGATGGCTTATTCAAATTAACATTAACTAATTGAAATACACACATGAAAACCACATTTAAAAATAAATCACATATACAATGAGGTTCGTGTTTCTTTGTATAAATATGACCTTAGAATGCATAGAATTTCACATAGGTTCTAGTACTAGGTCCCCAATTTAGATCCATGGTCAACTATCCCTGCACACTCATTGCATACATCAGTAGGTCCAATAACAACATGATATGAAAGCATAATACAACATCAATCATACCTTGCATATAAACTATATCTACATTTGAATTTAAATCAACATCTCATCAGTTTCCTAAACCAAATTTCATCACAATACATCAACACATTTAATCCCATACATGACATCATCATAAACTAAAAGTGAATCAAAATATATAGTATCTCGAGTGTACCATGAATACATAATCAGGTACAGAATATATAACATAGAATTCAATAGATCCTCAAAAATATAAGATTCTCAATAGGTTAAATCATGTCTAAGAACATATTCCCTAAAATCATAGAAAGTAAAGCAGTAAAACAATGATTGTTTGATGTAGGTCTCACATTTACAAAGGTTGTTTCATGAGAAACAAAATAATTAATGTCAGTTTCTAATGTTTCATGACAAAGAGGATAATCATCAAGGGTAGGACCATCTCTATGGATAGGGCACACTTAAGGAGAAGAATAATCGTGACTCACTAAAGTTTCATCCCTAAAAGGGAAGGGATTGAAAGGAAAGTAAGGTAGAATATCCTTCTCTTTCACCAAAATATCTTCAAGAGTGAGATACATTTTAGGAGAAGGATTAACATCATCTTTCAAGATCTCATCCTTATAAGAGAGATTCATTGAAGAAATTTTAATTTTTTCATGGTGGGATCAATTTTGGGGGAGGGAATATTATGATTATGGATGAAATTAATGAAAGAAAACATCTTTAAATTATTTTTTTACAAGTATAGTTTCCATTGCACCAAAAGATCAACCTATCAATGCCAGATACAACCAATAGACCTATAGAATCCATAGGAGATGGTTACTCCTTTGCCAAAAATTCCAACAGGAGCTCTGAACATTTTGCTAATAATATCCCCCTCAGCATTACGTAAGGGGATTTGAGCCCATGAAAAAGCTATGATATGACTTACATTACAAGTGTTTTTGTTGTTGTACAAAAATATTGACCCATCAATGCCCAATATAACCACAAGACTTATAGAATCCATAATAGGTGGTTATTCGCTTGTCACAAATCCCACCGAGAGTACTGGCCATTTTTTAAATATAAATAAAATTGAAATTGGACTATTAAATGATGATAACAATCTCATTCATAGAATTCAATTTAAAATGCATACAATAATGCATGGAATGAAATATTTTTGTAATTTTTTTTGTTTTGAAACATGAAAATGAAGTGCAAAAATGCAATGGATCTGTGACAGAAGTTCAAATAAATGCATTAGATCTAAATGGCTAAAAATGAAACAATACATGAAAAGAATATCTAAATACATACAATGTAGCAAAGATATGATGCAAATTTTTACTAATGAAAGGCATGCAAAGGAGATCATGCAAAGAGGATCTAACTACTAATATCAAAAGTATGTAAGAAGACTTGGGTCCAGCAAAATATAAAATAGGAAAAGGGGATCATATAAAAAGGCTATTTTCTCTAATTCATAGGGCACATTGGAATAAAAAACCAACTCAAGAAAAATATGATTACTAACACTTGGTAAGATAGATGTCAATTTATTATCTATTCTTGAAGGGGTTTTATTCCTTTGTTGCTTGGAAATGAAAGGAGAGTAATTATATTTATATGCAAAAGACCAAATAAGAAAAGATATAATTGAATGTAACTAAGAAAATTGATGTAAGAGGATGTGGAGAAGAATTTGAATGCACCTATAAATGAAATACGAGAAGTGATTTTTCAGACCCAAATTCCCAACTATCAGAATCCCAAAAATGACCTGTAATTGCAGATTAAAGACCTAGAAGCTATGACTTGAGTTCACATCAAATATAGGGAAATAATTTAGGGAACATGATGAAAATTAAAATATGTACGTAGGGAATGATAGAAATGGAAACATGTACTAGGTGTCTTTGGCTAAATTTTCATAGATTGCCCGACTCTTCTCGATCTTCTTAGATATTATTCAAAGGCTCTATAACATGTTCTTACACAAAGAAACATGGGGAAGAAGGTTTTCTAAAGGGTTTTTTGTTAGTAAAACCCCCATTTAAGATTCAACCTTGAAAATGAAAGGAAATTACATAAGGAAAGATGAAATAGAGACCATATCTGATTTATAAATCATCTTATAACTTGATGGTGCAACGCTTCTTTGGATGTGACCAAAATTTTTGATGTAATAGATTTATCCAAAAGGAAATCATGAAATAATTTCCTTCAAGAATGGACGTTTGTAGTTTTCCACAATGCTTGATGAAGGAGTGTTTTGTAAGATTGAAGACTTCGATAATGCTCTTGAAATATGATGCTTGATTAATTCTTGATCATGAATGCTTTCACCTCATAATCGATACTAAACTAAGGAGAGATAGGGTGTTTTATACTCAATCCATCATTTTGGGATTCAAAATTTATCTAGGTTGACCACATAAATGTTTCCCTAGCTAAAATCTCAACATTAGTCTCGTAGTTAATTCTGGACTCAAAAAACCAGGCACATGATGCCATTGGTGACATATACCATGAATAATGAGCCAAAATTTTGTCTAGGTGCTTGTTATATGGGGTAGATGCAAGAAAATTGGAATCAGGTCATTCCAATATTAGGATAGGTAATGAAGTCCAAAAATAAGGATATATAGGGCCTACGTGATGAAATAAATTACTTGATTGGAGCAAAAATAGAGTGGTACATTTAGAAATAAAGGACAACCTTGAGTTTTGAATAAATTAAATCAATATAGTACTTTTACCAATAATTTAAAGGTCCAATAAGTGTTAGGAGACTGTGAAATCAAAGTGGAAACCAATACATACTAAAATGGGGCTCAAATGAGCACAAAATTAGGGATGATTACTTTTTATGATGGTACATTAGTCATATACAAACCTAATTATACCCCTTCATGTATCATCAATTCTCAAAAATCATTTTTTTAACAAAATAAAAAATAAAAAAAATATTTAAGTAATCTACTTTACATAAATGTATACATATAATTAATTAAAATAATTTGAAAACAAACATAAACATAATAATTTTACTCAGAAAATCACATTGCACTGTAGAAATTCCTACAAATATTTTTGAGGAAGATTGGACAAAGACCAAGCTCACATTTCACATAGTCCGGTCAAATACTTGCACTCATTTTTTTTATATCATAAGGGAGATGGATAAATGTAAAATAGAGTGGAAGATGAAGATGAAATATAAAATTAAATGGAGGCCATCATTTTTGAATGAAAAGTGAGTTGTATGATTGGACATTATCAATTGTAGTGGAGGAGTATTCTATTCTAATCGCACCAAATTTATTTTGTTCTTCACTGACACACCGAAGAGAGAATAATGAAAATGGAAACCATAATTTGTATTCGAATGTGTAATTTTAAAATATATTAGAGAGATTAATGAAAATGGAAACCATAATTTGTATTGGAATGTGTAACATTTTTTTAATGTATTAACCTTGTACAATGTCATCTTTATATTCTCTTATATATTTTGAACAAACTAAAATTGAACATAAAAATGTTAAGTGATACACACATAGTACATTTATTGTAAATGATATGATTATGTTTTTTTATGGTTAGATTATTGTTGTTTCTTTTATACAATTACAAGTTGTTGTTTGTGTTTTCTATTTGTTGAATAATATTAATGCCTTATTTAATGTAAGTTACAAAGTATTCATAATTTGACCTTGTATTTGAAAAACTTTTTCAATTTGAGCTCTTGTTCTATTTATTTTTCTAGCAAGATCAAAGATTGTTCTTTGACTTGTATTTAAAATGTATCCTTGTTAGCTAGTTGATTGGTCATTATTTCTCTTAAGATGGGTATAATTTAATTGTTTCAAATTGTAAATCTTGTTAGCTTCAAATTCATCTTAAGGATTCATAAGGGGGATTCATGCAAGTGAACATGGTTTTGTCATTATTTTCATTACTATCAAATTTTACAAAATCTTTGCTATTACCACTATAATCGCATGTGGCCCTACTTGTAAAATATCACTCCTAAGAATATTTGTTTTACTATGTAGTTTTGAATATTGGATATACATCGATGATTGAATATCATTATTTTTGTATGTGATATTATCAAAAAAAAGTTTGTGTAAAATAGAGGTTTAGAGAAAATAGAAGAAAACTTGATCTCTAATAGACTTGTTCCATATGCACCACTAGGATAGATTATATTTTCTCGTAGGAATGTAACATTTCCTATAAGGTTGTTAAGCATTCAGGAAAGGCACCTAGTAATCCCACATAGTCATATCAATATTAAATCTATTCTAAAGAAAGGAAATTTGAGAAAACTAATGGTAGCATAAATAACTATTCTTGCAAGGTTCAATGTTCATTCTTTTGATGTCAAAAAATACACATATAAGACAAATACGATAGATGAAAAAAATTAGTAAGTATTTACTCATGGGGTTTTCGTCGAAACAATTCTGGTTGGAATGATTTCAGCTGGAACAGTTCTAGCCAAAATGTCCTAGGTGGCATCCTAAGTGACAATGACATCACTAAATTCCTCATAAAACATGAAATTCTCAATTTTGCAAAAAAATTCTCCTTCAAAATTCATTTCACTCAAAAAACTAAAAATACCTTTTACTAGAGCTCGGAATCAAGAATCTATTCATATAACTTTTATAATTTTTAAATTAGATTTGGTATATTTTAATTAGAAAATTGCAAGTAGGTATTCTAGTATTACGGAAGAGGCTGGTTTGAAAAAAAGAAAAAAAAATATTGAATCATATTTAAATTTTTTTTAAAATATATGAATCACTAGAGGAGAGAGTCTTCTTCACAAATGTATAATTATTTTTATTAAGACACATTATAGAGAAAATATGGTGGGAGATGAATACTGCTAAATTTGGGTATGTTGGACTTTGAAATATTATAATGAAGAAAATATACATTGAAAAGTATTTTTTTCATTCACTGGCTATGTATGTAATCTTTTTGGGATGTTGAAATCTAGAAAAAATAAGCTCATTTACATTTGGTTTTTTGGTTGGAACTAGACCCCTTGATTTTCAACATTTATTAGCAATAGAAAAGTTTGCTTTAACATTTTTTAAAATATATGAATTATTGGTAAAAAAAAAATTACATCATCGTCAAATTTAAAATAGAAATGTCACTTTTATACCATCAAAATTCAATAGTTTATGTTGTGCTGACCTTTTCCTTTATAAAAGTGTGACATAGGTTTGTACTCAACCCAACCCATACCATTACTAGTAAATATCACTCGTCACTATGTACCATGTCACGCCCCGTAAGGGAACCCATGAGGACAACCAACCATCACTTAGGGATGTGAATATTTTTTTTAAGAAGTATTTATAAACTGAACATAATCCCCGTAGGCTCGCTAACGCTACTATCCAAGCAACACAACTAATTCTTTCACTTATATATATATTATGAGTCATCCATTAAGGCATTAACTAAATTGTTAAAAACACTTGTTCATTCCTTTACTTTTGAATTTAAGTTCTAGAGATAATCTTATCATCATTCCTAACACTTTAGCATGCA
>MU223571.1:254317-275727 GCA_018584345.1 Thuja plicata | reverse complement strand
CTATAATTTATAACAAGGTATAAAGATTTAATACTCTATATTAATAACTTCCACCAACTATCCTACTAAAAAGGATAACATTTGAATACTAGAAGAAACATGATACCACTCACATAAACCAATCCTCAATAGGACCTGAGGAAAATAAATCCAAAACCAATTCAAGACAACAATAAAACCATCCAGATGATAAAAAAAATCACCATCATGCCAAAGAAGACATATCCAAAACTAACTCAAGAGTACCCAAGCCAGGAGTAAAGGATCATAAGAAAAGGACAAAAGTGGGTTCATTCTTGTGGGAACTTGGTACTGTCTCTGTACAACAACAATGATCAAGGATTTTGAGGCACGCTCAGACCTATGAAGCTAGGTGAAGTTGATGCCTAGTACCTGCAAGCCTGCATCATGAAGAAGAAATACATTTGCATAGATATACATATAATGAAGACAATACAGACAGATGATTGGGATCAATACATCATGTGGACCTCAGCTATGTGAGTAACTACGACTTCATCTTGAATCATGAAAACACATCATGTATACATGCATACACGAAACATGAAGTATGATGAGGGTTAGTATCTTGAGCATTGGGTTAGTCCTCATAATCAAATCATGTTACTAAAATATTTTCATTTCCAAATCCATAAGTACTAATAAAATAATCATAAATAATTACATCAAAGTATTTAGAGAGGTATGCCATCATCTAGCCACTATACCATTTAATGATTGGAGTTAGATTGATTATTTTCAAAGCATATATCTTATGGATATTTCCACATAAAGAGAGAATCAATAGGGACAATTACTTACCACAGTCAATAACATCATGATCAATATTTATAAGAACCCCTAACATACATGATTTATTTTGAGTAACCCTAATAGGAGAAGGTAAGGAAATCATTTGTATAAGTTTGTATGTGTACCAAAGGATCCCTGAAGATAGTATTATTAGGATCAGCAAGCGCTAGATTATGAAACTATGAGAGTGAGCTATTGGAATAGTTCAAACAGGTATCACAAGTATCTAATCATAACGAGAAGCATCAAAAGGTCTTACCATACTCAACAAAAATAGAGATCTTATATTAGGGTTAGAGGGGTATTACATACTAGGTAGAATTTTTTTTCATATCTAATGTCAAATTAATTCAATATTGTTGAGGGGAAAATGGGATGGAGATATTGGAGAGAGGGAGAGAGGGAATGGAGAAAGAGAGAGGGGAGGGAGGGAGACAAATATTTCAAACTATTATAGAGGGGGATAAAGAGGACTGAATAGATTTAGGTGACAAAGCTAAACCTATACTGGGTAGTGGGTCTAACATACTCAAACATAAATATTATCCTCCTTTCATTCTATGACTCGCTCTAAAATATATATTTTTGTTTAAAGATAATTTTTATGCATAAAATTGTCTTAGTTTTCCTACTTGTCGGACCAACTATTGACTTTCCCACTAACTAATACTATCTCAGAGATAATGGATTGTAGTAATTAAACAAGGGTGCTCCTATTGGTGCAAGGAGAGTTGGGAATGGGGCCTAAGGCTCTCCCAAGTAATAAACAATGTGGAAACAACAACAACACAGTGAGAGAAGAAACAACATAAGTCATTTTCATTAATTGATCAAATTCATTACATGCTGGGATGTGAGCCCTTCCCAATTTTGGCCATATATTCAATCAATTAAAAATTGATCTTCATACATGAGAGGTCACAAACCTACCTTCCAAAAAATTCAATACTTAATCTTCTATCTTCTCATAACTGCCTAAGAAAATTTCCCTTAAAATTAAAACAAAGAAAAAATATATATATACAAGAGTCCACCAAAGAGGTCAGCACTCAAATCCATAAGTGAGACCCATATTTATGTCCACACAGATCCTAATGAGAGACCCCAAATAAATTAAGGCACATATTTTAAATGAAGAAGTAGGCCACCAGACCCAACTCCAAAAACAACTCAAGCAAAGGATGACCAAGCAACAGAGTGACTCGGGATAAGAATACCTTGAGAAACAAAAGACAAACTTGAGCATAAAAAAATGAACTCAGAACAAGCATAATTGAGCGTTAGAAAATGAACTTGAAAAAAGAATGCCCGAGCAATAGAGACCAACTTAGAACAAGCATACCCAAGTGACAAAACCCGAGAAACAGAGTACTTTTACCGAGAAACCTCCAAACAAGATAATGAATAAAAGAAACCATATTTTTGGTTGAATGGGATTGCCAAGGACCCAAAATTCTCCTACATCAGACACTTGGGGATAATAGAAATGATTCCCTGAATCATGTATTAGGTCCAACCTATAATGAATCCAACTTAGATTGAGAAATCAAAGATGACTCCTTAATCGATTCACTCTTCCACTTTATCAGATGCTTCATGTATTTCTTTCCTCTTGTACTTCTACCAGCGCTCTATTTCAAAATATTCTCAACTTCCTCTACCTTCTTCTTAGGATAATCACTTGGTACTATCACTTCTTCATCAGGTTCATGATACTCATACATTTTTGAAATATTAAATATAGGTAATATATCCACGTCATCTGGTAATTAAACTTCATAAGCATTTCAACTGTCAAATCTTCTCAGTATCTTGCAAGGACCAAATTTCTTCATCTTCAATTTACCATATGTTCCAATAGGAAATTTTCCTTTCTTCAAATGAACCATTACAACATCACTAACTTCAAAAAATTTATGTCTTATTGATGTGTCTACACTATCCTTGTATTTCTAATTTCTTTTCTTCAGCTTCTATTTTACATCTCCATGCAATGTCTTCATAAATTCTCCAAATTCCTCTGCTTCAACACTTCTTTTGTCTTCTTCAAAAATATCTCTCAAGTCTGATATACGTCTTGGTTTTGTGCCATGAAAAATCTAAAAAGGTGTCTTTCCAGTGCTTCTATTTACTGAACTATTATATGCAAACTCTGATTGTGCCAACATCAAATCCCAATTACTTGGTGTGTCTCCAAGTAAGCATCTCAAAAAATTACCCAAACTTCAGTTTACAAAATCTATTTATCCATTAGTCTCTGGGTGAAATGTAGAACTAAATCTCAACTCAGTATCCAACTTCTTCTAGAGTGTTTTCCAAAAATAAATAAAAAACTTACTATCTCGTTCAGAGATAATACTTCTCGAAAATCCATGCAATCTGACAATTTCCTTAAAGAAATTATCTAATATATGTACTGCATCTAATATTTTCCTACATGGTATGAAATGTGTCATCTTAGAAAATCTATCCACAACAAAAAAAATATGGAATCATTACCTCTTTCTATCCTAGGTAGACGATGATCAAACTCCATGCTGATATCACTCCAAGGTTTCTTAGGAACAGTAATTGGTATATACAATCCAGTATTCTTACTCACTCCTATTGCAACTTGAAAAAATCCACATCTTTTCACATATTTCTAAGAGTCCTTATACAACTGAGGCCAAAAATACCTTTCCTATGGCAAACTCAATGTTTTATCAATGCCAAAATGTCCAGCCAACCACTACTATGTTTCTCCTTAATCAAATTAGTTCTCATTGATCCTCTCGGTATACACAACTATATACCTTTGAACAACATATCTTCCTAAATTAAATAGTCTTCATACTTACTTGATTGATTTGAATTAGGTTCTCTACACACTTTCCATTGCTCAAAAAAATCAAGATCACTTTCATTCAAATTCTTCATATCATTAAAACCAAGAACCTCAATTCTTATTTCAGTCAACAAAGATCTTCTTCTACTCAATGCACCATGAACTTTGTTAGAAACTCCACTCTTATGCTTAATCAAAAATGTGAAACTCTACAAATACTCTACCCATTTCATAGGTCTCTGATTCAACTTATTCTGACTACCCAAATATTTTAAAGCCTAATGATTAGTATACAACACAAATTCATTTGTCATCAAGTAATGTCTGCATTTCTTCATAGCTTGAACAATAGAATAGAACTCTAGATCATAGATATAATATTTCCTCTTAGCATCATTCAACTTTTCACTAAAGAATGTAATAGGTTTACCTTCTTGAGTCAACACAACTCAAATTGCACTTCCACTTGCATCACATTCAACTTGAAATACCTTATTGAAATCAGGTAAGGCTAACACAGGTAATTCAAAAAAATTTAGCTTCAAATTCTCAAAACTTTTATCATCTCCATGTGTCCATTTGAATTCTCTTTTGTCTCCTCTTATTGGCACAGTCATAGCATTACAAATGGAACTGCAATTTCTGATAAAATTCTTGTAAAAATATACCAATGCATGAAATGAGATTACCTCATTGAAATTCTCAGGTGTAGGCCAACTAAGTATAGCTTCAACCTTCTTAGGATCCATCTTCAAACCATTATCTGAAATCACAAAACCCAAATACACAAGTTCTTCTTTCAAGAAGGAACACTTTTTCAGATTTATCAGCAACTTTTCCTCATTCAATTTCTGCAACACTTGCCTTAGATGCATCAAATTCTCTTCTCTAGTCTTACTGAAAATTAGAATATCATCCAAGTATACAATCACATATTTATTCAAGAATTTCTTCAAAACCTCATTCGTTAACCTCATAAATGTACTCGGTACATTAGTTAAACCAAAAGGCATAACCAACCACTCATAAAAACCTTCATATTCCTTGGAAGCAGTCTTCCACTCATCACCTTCTATGATTCTGATTTGATGATATCCACTCTTCAAATAAATTTTGGTAAAATACATTGCTCCACTCAAACAATCCATTATTTTATCCTTTCTTGGTATAGGAAACCTATAATTCACTGTGATTTTATTGATTATTCTTGAATCAGTGAAAATTTTCTATTCTTCATCCTTCTTAGGGGCCAATACAGTAGGCAATGCACACAAACTCAAACATTCTCAAATCAAACCTTTGTTCAACAATTCATAAACTTGTCAGTTAAGCTCTTCCTTCTCGGTCAGTGTTAACCGATGTGTTGCTTTGTTTGGTAAACTATCTCTAGGAATTAGATCCATATAATGACTGATATCTCTCATTGGTGGAAAACCATCAAGTAAATTATCTAAAATTATCTCCTTGTACTCAATGAGTAATTTATCAACTTCTGGAGGAATTTGATCTTCTGTATTGTTACTCAATTTCTTGGGAATCAAATCATAACAAATATCATCTCTTTTCAAACCCTTAGAAACTGTGTACCTTCCATCAAACAAAATTTCATAGATGTACATATCTCACAAAAATATTATTCAATCAAAGGTAATAAAATTTGTTTCTTACCATCAACCCAAATAGAATATCTATTCAATATTCCATCATGTATAGCATGTCTATCATATTGCCAAGGTCTACCCAACCAAATATGACAACAATCCATAGGCATAATATCACACAACACCGTATCATAATATTTTTCAATCTTTAGATTCACAAAACATTCTTCACTCACCATTAATGTATTCTCATCCTTGATCCATGAGATCTGATAGGGCTTTGGATGCTTCATTTTTTCCAACTGCCACTTTTTGACCATTTTCTTTGATGCTAGATTCTTTGAGCTTCCACTATAAACAAAGACTTTACAAACTTTATCTGCAACTCTACATATGGTATTGAACAAAATTTTCCTTACAGGATCTTGTTTATCTTTCTCACTCTATAGTATCCTTCAGATCATGAGATTACCTCCCTTCTCTGGTTCATTAGGTGACTCCTCTTGCACCAAATCATTTCTTCTACTATTTATCTTCTTGCTTGCATGTGTGCACTCAAAGGATTTATGTCCTTCCTCACCACAATTTTAACAAGTTACTTGGAACCCTCTTCTTGTATAACCACCTCTAGAGTAGTTTCCTCTTCCTTGGTATGAACTTCCACCTTTCCATTCAATCTTTCATTTATCTTGAGATGTGTATGCATTTGACTTGTCTAGTTCAGATCTATCATTTTCACCATGAAATCTACCTCTTCCTCTAGCAAATCTACCACTTTTGCCTCTTTATCTTTTCTCATATCTCTTGTTCAATTTGTCCTAAGCTTTTAGGGAAAAATTATATGCCTCTTCAATGCTTTCCATCTTGACCAAGCTGATCTCATCTTGTATAGAACTTCTCAAGCCATTCAAATATCTTGCTACTCTTTCCACCTCATCTTCAACATGTCCAGATCTGATGTCCAATCTGTAGAATTCCTCAGTGTAGTCTTTTACAGATCTATCTTTCTACTTCCAAGTTTGCATTCTCCTAATCAAGTTAATCTAATAATCATAAGGTAGAAACTTTCCTTTCAATTTGTTCACCATTTTATCTCATACCTTGAATTTGTCTTTACCTTTCTTCTTTCAATTCAATTGCAGATGTTCCCATAATAAGGATGCATGACCTTTCAACTTTGTACTTGAAATATTTACTTTCTTGTCCTTTGCTACATTTTCATACTCAAATTACTTTTCCATCTCAGTTATCTAGTTAATCAATTCATTAGAATCCAATTTTATACTATACTCAGAAGGATTAAACTGAGGTGTGGATTTCAAACTTGGTAAGGCTCTCAGGAATCTTTCTTCTTCCTAGTCTATCATAGGTGCAGGTGCAGCTTCACCTTGAACTTCTTCAACTTCATCATCACTAACACCCTCAAGATGTCTTCCTCTGTGTTGGGCTATCTCAACAATTTCTAATCTTGCAACCATCTGTCTAAGCATATTAGCTAGACCTGGATTTGCATTCCCTATCCCATGAACCATCTTGAAACCCTTTGTAATTGTAGGTCGGATCACAATCTTCTACCCCACAATAGTATCACCAACTAGGGTTAGGGTTTACAAGAAGGAACTTAGACCTCACCAATGCTCTAATACCACCTGACACAAGGAGGGTCAGGAATGGGGCCTAAGGCTCTCCCAAGTACTGAAACAGCTTGTAGAGACAATGCAGAAACAACAACAACACGGTGAGAGAAGAAACAATAGAGATCATTTTCATTAATTGATCCAACTCATTACATGTCAGGTTGTGAGGCCTTCCCAGTTTCATCCATATATTCAATGAATTAAAAATTGATCTTCATACATGAGAGTGTTGGGATTAATGGGAAGTAGTATTGAGAGGGGAGGGGTGAATCAGTACCTCTACAACTTTTAACACTTTTTACCTTTCATCATTAGTAATCAATCTTTATTGTATTACCGACCATATTTGTTGTTCTTTCTTATGCATGTAGTATTAATTCATAATCTTAATTGTATGCAATCATTCATAGAAACATTAATGAATATAATAAACACATAACACAAGATATGATATCACAAAAAACTAATGTTAGGAAGTAAAAACTACAGTGGGGATGGCACGCACAAAACTTCGCTATCTACAGAATGAAAGGGAGCCGGTAAAGGCTTACAATTAATCACTTTTGATGATCTATCATGTTAGGAGTATTAATGTGGAGACCTGTTAAGATCTACTCTGTTAAGAGATTTAGAAACACTGATTTAAGTGTGCACTCGGTTAAGAAATTTACAGTAGGACTATTAGGTCCACCTTCTTTGAAAGGATTTCTTAAGTGTACTATACTTGTTATAATGAGTACAATATGTTTGACCTAACTATATGGAATCTATCATTTCTGATTAAAGATCCTTTAAAATCTCATATTATATGAATATCACCTATAGTGATTGATTAATACTTTTCTCTACTCGTCGGTAGCATGCGTTCTTGTTCTTGAAACTGAATTGATCCTTTTTTGTCCTTCCGCATGAACTCTCTTGTCTTGTCCTTAGATGCTCTTATTGGCTACAATCATCATCAAAAAATATGTTCATAATAGATTGAGCATCTATTTATACAATTATTTAACCTATTCTAGAATCACGCATTACAAAGTTAACTCTAGATCCAAGGTTTACAACTGGACCTTGATCTTTAGTTTGCATGTCTTAAATTAGTTAAACTGATAAAAAAAATAATAATTACATTTCTTCCTCCGCACATAATGGATTTAAAAAAAATTGAGAAGCTAAATATACAACTTCAGTGATTTATTAGACGTGGAAAGTTAGATCCACTTTTTGCGGTATGTAACTAACTATCAATTCTTGGTCATCGGGTTGAACTGAAAGTCTGTCGGTGTTCCTTTTTGAACTGATCATCAAGTTCCCTTCATCTGTCAGGTTCCTCTCTTTGATGTTTCATCAGGTTTCACTGTTGGTTACTTGTTGGGTTCCTTGGTCCCTTTTTTCATCGGGTAACACTGAATAGTGTTTTTCAGGATGCTTAGTACTTGGCAGTATCGGGTAACCTTGGCGTCGAGTAGTGTTGTGCCCTATCTATCGGTGTAGTATAAACCAATGGTGTGTATCATGTTTTTCCTTGTATATACTAATGGAAAAATATAATGTCTTCAATCTCCCTCTTTTACATTAGTATCAAAAAATGATTTGTGCATAATATGAAAGTGTTTATTATGTACACCATGTATATCTCCTTGTCACTATATGACTCCCCCTAACTGTATGCATCAGTATAGTATAAGTATATGTACATGTATACTATACATTCCTCTTTTTATCCTATAATTATATGTACATATATACTATACATTAGTCTTTTTGTTCTCTCCTCATTTTGATGACTGACTATACATATCATATCATTTTCCCCTTTTAACTGAAGTGAGTGAACATATCCTTTCCTCCTTTATTTGTTAGTCACGACAAAAATGTACAATTTATAAGTTGTCAAAAAAAATGTGACAAAAAAGTGTAACTTACAATGTATCAAGAATATGTGAATGGGTGTTCTTGATATCCTCGATCATCTTCTCCCATTTTTCTTTGAGGAGTTCCAGTTCCATGTATTCTATCTCTATTGTGGCATGCATATCATAAATGTTTTCTAGGACAGACATTTCTGCGGTGGAAATAAGTGCTCTGGCCTTTTTCATGTGATTTTGCAGTAATGAGACTATCGGTAAGAGTTGATCTTGGAGCTGATTTACCTCATCTCTAAACTTGGTTTCTACAATTTGTATATCCTCTCTCAACTTCCCACCTTGCTTTAGCTTCTCATTGTGCAATTTGATTGCCTCTTCACTGTTTGTGAGACTTTGTGCACTTGTTTGAAGATCAACATCTATCTATGCTATCTTGTCAGTATACTCCTTCATGAGTTTATTTAACGTACATAATTTATGTATCAAGGTAATAGCTTCTGAAATAATGGGTTCTATTGTTCTTACCAGTTCTAAAAGCTTTACCTTTTGTAATGCCACTTCTTGGCTTATCTTATTAGCTAACTTGAACTCATAATTTTGTTCAAGTCTTTCTTCCATAGATTTCTCGGCATCTATGTTCTAAGATGTGATTACTTCTATGAGAACCACTAATTGATCAGGCATTGGGGCTGTTTGATCAACATCTAAATTAGGTACAATTTATTGAAGTATTCCTCATGATACTTCAAGTACCTTTTCCTCCTTTGTGGATTTTCTCAATTTGTTCAGCATTTTTTTTCTCTCACAAATTCATGCATACTTTTTCAATTCATTTGGATCCAATTTCCCAGGATCACAAACTAGAATCTCAATGATTACATCTAGAGTGACTGGATTCTTATGCTTGCTCTTCTTCTTCTTTGAGATTTGTGTGGATGCAGATGTATAAACTACCATTTATAGTTCATTTTTCTTTTCTGATGTGCTTGGTGAAGGCTTTGTAGATGATGCTTCTTGTATTTTCTACTTGGTGTTCACCTTCCAGTTTGGTTAAGATGTCTCTCCATCAACCTTGGGCATCTTTGCAGATTTCTCTTATGTTCTCTTCTACTGGTCATCTGTCTTTTCCTTTTCACCTTCTTCCTTCTTTTCCTCTTCTACTTTTTTGTCTTCTTCTTTGTTCTAATCAGTAGACTTGTCTTTCTCATCATCGGTTGTAGCTTGTTCTGTAGTTGTATCTTTTGGTTCTACATCACCCTTTTCCTCATGTGTGCTTCTATCTGTTGTATTTGATTCTTCATTACCTTCAAGAATATTTATTGCCTTCATCAATATTGGCATATTTCTTTGTGTGGTATCTTGTGTTGTATCTAGAGTGGTGTCCTGCTCATCGGCTTTGGCTTATTGAGAAATGACATCTTCATCTTTTTGTATTTGCTCTGCAGGGTATGGTTCTATGATGTCAATGACTAAAGTGTCCTACCATGTCTCCTTAGCAACATTCATTTCCTAATTCCTTGTTGTCTTCAATTATTTTTTCTTTACTTGATCCTTAAGAGATATAAATATTACATCATCTTTCTTTTGTGGATCTTTGTCAGAATCATAATGTGTGATGTCTTGAATGTCAAGATCATCCATGACTTTTTCTAAGTCAATTGGATCCATATCTTCAAAATTTTCCAAAGCAATGTGCTTAGGACTTGTTGTTTCTTTATCCTCCTCTACATGAGGTGTGTCAGTGAGAAGTAATTTATTCACATGACTTGTTGACTCTGCAAGTAGATCTAAGAGTTGTCTCCATTTGGTCTTGGTCATATTGTTTATCTCTATAAACTTATCTTCTAGCAGTTTGTAAGATCTTATATTAGCTGCAAATTTTCTTGAGTGCTTTTTCATTATTTATTTGATCTCTTCCATCTTTGATTTGGGAGGCATTAGATTGACAAGTACCCTATCCCTTGCTTCTCTTTCTGTTTGTAAAGCATATGACCATTGTTGAGATATTTTCTTACCCAGCTCTTTGGGTATTTGGTTGACAAATTTAGCTGGTACATATTTGTACTTGACCATTGCCTGATTATTCCATCTTGTATCTCATTTTGGTCTTCTAGCTTAAGTGTATCCCATTGTCTAATTTTCCTATCAAACATGGTGCCAGTTGCAGCAATAGAATCAGTAGCCTCATCAATTGTTTGATTTCTAAAAATTTTCTTAACTACATCATGCTCATCGTCTTTTGTATCTTCTATGTCATATTTTGTCATGACTAGTCTTTTTCTCCTTTTTGTAGGTGTTTGTTTCTTTGTTTGCTACTTGGTTTGCTTTACTATTGGCTACTTCCTCTTATAGGTCATTACTTGACCTTTCTTAAGAGGTGTTGTATCAGTTTTAGTAGTTTGGTTCCTTGTCCTTTTTTTCTTTGTAGGAGGTGGAGGTGCATCAGATTCAGTTGCCTCAGAATCTGATTTCTTCTCATCTTTCCCTTCACCAATGGTACCCTGTTCATCGGTTTCCTCTGTTTGATCTTTTTCCTCCTCATTAACAGATATAACCTTCTCAAGATTCTTCACCATTTTATTCTTCTTGTTGACATTCTTTTTGATTACTAGGCCTAATTTAATCTTGGACTTTGCCTCTTTATATGTGCCAAATCTTGTTTTCTTGTTGTCAAGGGGCTCATTCACCAATGCATCAATTGCATTTGTAGCTTGATCTATGTTGATTTCATAATCAAGAGGTGCTAACCAAGCTATTCTTGGTACAACTGGTTTTGTGTGAGTGAAGTGTGTGTCTACCATGAAACATATTTCATCCCTATGTTTTTCAATTAGTTGCTCAGGGATCCTCACTCTTTCCATCATATTTTCCTCGAATTCAAGGAAGTATGTATTCATCACTGAATCAAAATTTTCACCTACTGACTTCATAAGTTCACCAATTTGTAGTGTGACTAGTTTGGTAGTATCCCACTTTACTTTTCCTACTGAAGGAAAGTATTCTTGAAAGTAGAAGAATATACACATGATAAGTGAAACGAACTTACATGTGTTTATCTTTGCTAACCCAATTGTTATCATGTTCTCATCAACTTTTTTTAACAAGATCTCACATAGATCCATCTGTATTCCCTTTCTCACTTTTTTGTAAGTTGTGCTTACTCTTGTAGATGCAATATTAATCCACCTGCTTGCTTGCAAGATCTTGTAGCCACTTAGACATGCACGTAACCTTATTTCCTCATCAGTGATGGTGTTCACTTTAAGACCTCTATTATCCCATACAACATTTGTGAGCTTTTCAACATCTGGCCTGGAGGGATGTTTGTGTGACTTAGGCTTGTCAGTTATTGGATAACCAATTACAGCGTGCAACACACCCTTAGTGATCTATTTAGGTTTATCTAACCATAACTTCTGGTCATGCATTCTGCTTAAAACTAACCTAATCCAATCAGTTTTGAAAACCCTTGGGAAATATAGGGAATTTTTTATCCCTTTAACTTGCATATGCTTATGTTCATCTTTTAGCTCTCCTTCTGCATCACACAACTTCTTGTAAGCTTCACCCATTTCTAGATCACCTATTTTAGCGATGTTGTAGTGAATGTAGGACCTTACGTCCTCCATTAGAAAAACCTAGGTTGAATTTTCAAAAATGCGCTAGAATCATCAGGTTGCGATGCAATCTCTGAGCATATCTTATAGTTTGGTTCCACACAGGTAATGTTCTTAGTTAACCTAACCACATTCTTCTTATCATTCTTGATCGTTACAGTTCTTGAAGTGGTTTCCATCTTATTTCAAATTTAGGGATTTTTCGTAAATGATAATAGAGTTCTTCGGTGCCCTTGGTACTTACTTCGATCTGTGTAGATAGTGAGTGATCTATTTGGGGTGTGTTGGATCGAGTCAAGGTCGCTCTGCTAAATGCTCTTTAATCGCTTTGTTTTTGCTCTGCTCTTTCTCTTCAAATCACGTGTGCAAAATGAAATGCTTCGTCGGGTATTTATAGACTTTTTCCCTATGTCTGTCATAAATTCTCAAGAACTCATCAGGTCATAAAGATAGTGTTCGTCGAGAAGACTCTGAAATAAAATTGTCAATGTTGACAGGCTGCTCGGGATAGCTGCTAAGATGTTTGCATTTATGGATGGATATCAGTATTGTGTCATGAGAACTTTATATCTTTTCTTCTTTACCAACAAGTTTTGGGTTACATTAGAGACTTAGCCTTTTTATGCATTGACCAAAAATTATCACAAAGTGTAGACAACTCATCCTTTATGTTCACTAATGATTTTTGGTATGTGTTTACTAGCAGGGTTGATTTCTCAGAATTGTAACAAGTAACATAACATGCATCTTTATTCATGCAGATTTTGAATATCTATCTATTGTATAATGGAACTGATGTAAAATATGACTTGATGTAATCTAGTTCCATATTTCCTTGTTCAACATTAAGTGGGGGTGATGATGTCACCAGATCCATTGGATGGGGTGTCACCATTTGCATTGCTTGGTCTAGCTGATGACATGTAACTGATTGAATGTTTGAAGATGTTAAGTTGATGATCATGCAAGACATTAAATCAGTTAATGTATTATATTGTCATTGATGTCAACTTGATATAATCTATATGGTCATGGAAACAATGCTAAAGACTTCAAGGAACCGATGAATCAAGACTATGCTATCAGTAATGCATATAAGTCAAGTACTCAGAAAGTTACTATACACACCGACGGAGTGCACACCAATGCTTAGAGTAAAAGAAGCAAAGTCATAGTCTTACCTGGTGAGCTATTGCAGAGAATTACCAATGAGAAAATTTACAGTGTTTCCCGATGAGAAAAACACAATGTAACTGGAAGGACAAAATTACAGTGTTGCCCGACAAAAAAGACAAGGACAGAGATCCTGATGACAACTGAAGTCACACCGAAGGAACAATCAGTTATCACCGACAACTAACTGAAGTGTTGACCGACAATATAATAGAGAGTTCTAAAAATGACAAAATGCTTAGCTATCAAGAGCTAAAGATAGACCTATCATTGTTTTAATCATCCAGATAAAACTGGACATAAGTAATTGATTTAAAGCTGATTTGTCCAGTTGGCAAGAATATATATACGAGTTCAAACTAGAGTTTTCTTTAAATCTATTGGGGAGAATTGTGGATCACACCAAGAATAAAAAAATCCAAGAAAAGAGGAAATCATGTCTATATAGAGACAAACCCAATTCATTATGAATTGAGTGGGGTGAACAAAAGAAAAGAGGAAAGATGCAAAAGAGAATCTAAAGGAGAAGAAATTCTTCTTTCAGTCCTGATCAACAAGATAGAAGAAAGAGATAGATTCTGCATACACCGACGAACAATGAGGTAGCATCCTAGAGAAGAACAGTGTGGAGAAAAGGTATAAGTGATTATATTGGTCAATGAGGTAATGGACTTACAATATATCTAAAAAAACTGTATGTATGAACAGATTATTAGTGTTTTGGTTTAACCATTGAAGCATCAACTCTCTTAACTGAGTAATACTTAAAAGTCTTTTACAATTGAGATACATCCCAAGGAGTATCAAATATTTTGAACATTAAAGTAGCATTGGATATTCCCAATACCTATTGACAAGCCAAGTGAGTATTTGATCAAGGATGGTAGCATTATATGCCATATACTAGGTGAGGAACTATCTTTAAATCATCTAAAAAGGTCACACCTAACAGTGTGTTTGTAACCTTAAATAGGGTTGGCTCTTAACAGGGCTCACTTCAAAAGAGTAAAAATTTGGGGTACTAGTTCTAGTGGTTTTTCCCCTAATAGGGTTTCCATGTTAAAAATCCATGTGTTATGTGTTTATGTTTTATTGCTTTACTATTTTAGATTTCACATATGCAATTCTAGATTGATCTGTATACTTTGCATATTTACTGTGTTTCGGTAAATAGGTAATAGATTATTGGTAAACCAAAAGAAGATGGTTTAACAAAGCAATCCGACAAGTAGAAAATTGATATAAGTATTTCAAGGCATTCTTCTTGCAGGACAGAAGATAACTAGAGGCATAATCTGTGGTTATAAGTTTTAAGGGTTGATTTAAGGAATAATTTTTTAGGCTACTAATTCACCCCCCCCCCCCACTCTCAGTTATTACTAACAATTGGCATCAGATATTGTGTGCTTANATTCCCCCCCCCCCCCCACTCTCAGTTATTACTAACAATTGGCATCAGATATTGTGTGCTTAGAAGGAAGGTTTCAAGACCTAAGATAAAGATCACAAGATGAAAAGATGAGATGTGCCCAAGCTGAACAAAGACAATTTTGCTTCATGGAAGAGTAGAATAAGACTCCACTTATCAGGTATTGGTAATGATGTTACTCAATACTTAGATGTTGAATATGTGTTACCCACAGGAGAACCAACAATTGAAAAAATGAGAGAGAAGCATGTGCATAACTACATGATGATAGAGCTTTCTTCCTCACTCTCCGATGTTGAATTTGAAGATGTCAAAACCTAAAA
Source organism: Thuja plicata (assembly GCA_018584345.1). Taxonomy (NCBI): domain Eukaryota; kingdom Viridiplantae; phylum Streptophyta; class Pinopsida; order Cupressales; family Cupressaceae; genus Thuja; species Thuja plicata. The sequence continues at coordinate 260,442 of MU223571.1, read as the reverse complement.
GACTACAAAGAAGATGTGGGACAAATTGATGCTTGTACATAGTGGTGACAAGAATGTTTTGAGAGCCAAGGCAGAAAGACTTAGAGGAAAGTTTGATGATCTCAAAATGAAAGAAGGTGAAAAAATCACTCAGTATAACACAAGAATCAAAGAGGCAGTCAATGCTATCTAAGGAGTTGGAGGTGTACTAGATGAAGATACAGTGGTAAGTAAAATTCTAAGAACCTTACTGCCTACTTATGCTATTAGAGTATCTTCTATTCAAGAAATGTTACTCTAGATAGTTTGATTGGAAGACTGATTTCATTTGAGATGAATAACTTTGATAATAGTGTCTTACCAAACATAGAGTCTACATTCAGATCCTCTATGAGAATAAGTAAACCAAGTCACAAAAACACTATGAGAAAAGATAGTGATAGTGAAAGTGAAGAAGAAGATCTTGATGAAATTAAAGCACTTATGGCTAGAAGAATGTAGAGAGGCAAAGGTAAATTGCCACTAGTTTGTTTTAATTGTAAAGAGCTTGGACACTTTGTTGCAAGATGTCCTAATAGAAGAAAACATGACAGAAGTAATGAAATATCATTTGAAAAGAAGTCTGACAGAGGTGATTATAGAAGCTAGTGACAATCAGAAAGTAGAGATACCTGAGACTACAAGGACAAAGGAAAGAAGGCCAGTTACGTAGAAAAATGCAAAGATGAAGATACAAACACCAAATCTGATGAAGACATTGAGATGTTTTTTGTAGCAGTAAAAGATGATTCAGATGATGATGCAGAAATGTATGTAGAAACAAATCTCATATCTAAAGTAAGTAAAAATAATGTTTGGATCATAGATAGTGGCTGCACACACCATATGACCGGTGAAAAGAAAAAGTTTGAGACTTTTGAATACTATAATGGTGGCTCAGTAAGAATAGGTAATGCTACACCTTGTCAAGTTGAAGGTAGACGAACAATAATGTTGAATAACCAGATAAAATTTGAAAATGCTTATTGGGTAATGTTGGTTGCATTTCTCGTTTTTTCTCTGTACCCTGTTCCTTGCCTTCCTCTCTGAAATTTTTTTAGGTTTCATGCTTAAACCCTTGCTAAAATTGTCAAGACCCTGAAAAACCATAGCAACCAAGTGTTAAAAGATATATCTTGAAACCCTAGGCCATGTCTTCTATTCCTTCATTACCTTTTTCAAGTTACTAAAGACATGTGCTATAAGTCAGGTCGCTTAATCACTTTACCAGAACCGAATATGCCAAAACATCCCCCGACTTCGCTTTTTCCTTGTGTCGCGTAGTCTTGTTAAGAAATGGAATATTCTATAAGTGACTCAAGACTTAGCAATTTCCTCTCAGTCGGGTTGTCGCTTGAATTCATGTTATAAAGCTTTGAAATGAATGGGACCCGCTTCAGTCGGGTGATCGCTTGATGAATTGGTAAGTCAAAGAAATATCCTCCGACTTTCCGATTCACTTCATGTCGCATGGTCGCTGGATAAACTCAGTCAAACAGTTAGGTTCTTTCTTTAGTCGCATGGTCTGGTGATAAAAAGACGGTTAAGAGATAACATTCACAACCATGCGACTAGCTGTTTGATGTTAAGTAAAGCTACTCAGTCGGATTGTCGCTAGAAGGGGCGATGACTCAGTTAAAAAAAAAAGTGTTACATGGACAAAAGGAAAAATGACATCTGTCGCAGAGCTAATGGTTGTCGGGTAATCGCCAGAAGGAGAAAGTGGGTCACGCGATAACAAGATTAAGGTATGTTTGTCCTCAGTCGCGAAGTCTCCTGATAAAGTAAGGGTATGTGAAAATCTAAGGTGATTATGTGACAGCCGTTCGATGAACAAGTAATAAGATCTGACGGTGGTCGCAAAGTCTCATGATAAAAGTTCCCTAGGGAAAAAGTGCTTCCGACTAAGCGATTAAGGTATGTCGCGAAGTCACTGAGAACAGAAAGGGGCACGTGCTGCTAGTTAAAAGTAAAGACATAGGATCACCTGACTCAGTGACTAAAGGTTGTCATGTTATCTGGAAAAAGGAAATAAACATCTGGAAACTTGGCGATCACAGTGAAATGATAAAAGCTAACGGTTTGTTGCATAGTCTGGAGAAAGATACTAAGTTAAGGATAAACCTGCGCGACTTAGATTCTGCTACAGTCGCCTGATCGCTAGAAGACTTGGGTTAAGCTGATGTAAAGAAAGGTCGTTGTCGCCAAATCTATAGATCAGACAATGGTTAAGAGATAACGCTCGTGACAAATAGACCTTATGAGGTCGCGAGGTCGCTGGATGAATAGGATCTATAAAGCGGCGCCAAGTGGATGACAGGACAGAGGAAATCACCCGGCGGCCAATCAGATGCATGAATTCTTGATTACTGTGTACAAAAGGTAGCTGAGATGTATGACAAAGGATGAATCACAGAGTGCCATGTCAGCAGTCTTAACTGTTTGATGATGGTGCCGAAATTTTAAAAGTTTTAAATTCGATTTCCTGTCACCTCGCGCACTACGGCTAGGTTTTTGAACGTTTCATGGCATGTAAACTTAAATGCAGAACTGACGTTCCTAAACTTTGAGCCATGTACTCTGAACCTTGTGGCTATAAACAGAGGAGTCTACGTTCATTCTTATTCACCGAATTCACAATCTCAGAGCTAAATTATTGTTTTCAGAGCAAAAGAGATATTCTAGGTTATTGTAGAGTGAGTGAATTTTCTGAGAATATAGAGAGAAGTGATCTTAGATTTGTTTCAATATTTTCCAGTCTAAGATTCAAGTGCTAGAAAAAATGAGTACATCCATGAGTGTTGCTTCAACCAGTGGAGGTAGCGGAGAAGAGAAGAAAGGAAAGCATAGCTTCTCAGATGAGTTTCTGCAGCTGCTACCAGGGTCTACCCAGAATAGGAAGATAGATGCTAGTGAGTTCAAGGATGATTTCATGGATATCAGAGATGCAGCAACTCCAGGGACAACAGGTTATTCTCTGTTTACCTACTTTTATAAGAATTTTTGTAAGCCTATCCCTGTATCAAACCCATGGATATCTGGTTTGGATAGGTTGTTGGTACTTGATGTTTTCCTTGATGTAGACCTATTTCTAGAATTGGCTAATCATTATGATGTATTAACAAAGACCATCAAGAGAGAAGATGGCACTAATTTGCTTGTGCTTAATAGAAATTCATTTATGCAAGCATTTGGATTGTTTAGCACCATGTCAACCAAGATTGACATGAAGAAACAAGAGAAAAGATATACAAGTAAGCCTGGTGTTGCAAGAGGCTTAATAAAGAAGCATATGCCACAGGAAACAAGAGATCATATTGTTCCTCAGCCTGCACCTTACCCATATTTTTACAAAGACATGCATTTTTATATGAAGTACAATGCCTATGCTCTCTGCAGAGTATTAGGAATAGATGGGGATGCTGAGAGAATAGGTCATGGTATCTTGATGATTGTCTTGGACCTACAGGAGATTCATTCCAGCACAAGTTATGATTATATCCAGCATATAATCGATGAGATGCATCAAGGGTTTATTGATACCCAGAAAAAATTGAAAAACCCTAAGGATAAGGTGGAGCCTAAATTCTTGCAGTATTTAGTATTGATGCACTTGCTCCTGTACTACAACTTCACAATCATGGAGCCTCAGAAATTGTCTCCACAAAGGATATTCCAAGGACATCCAAATCCTATTCAGTTTTGGATTAGGGTTTGGAATTTTACCTCAAGGGATTGTGATTTTTGTGCCTTTGAGAATTGGATAGTGTATCCAATAATAAAAAGTTTTGGATTCAGAAGGACCAGGATTCCCTTGAAGGTCATACAATTGTTGAGACCTTGTGAATACCTTGAAAATTGGCCTGGAAATCACAATTGGGGTGATTTCTACTTAGAGGAAAATTTTACTATTCTTAGAGTATATGGGTGTGTTCATCCGCCCCATATTCTACCATATCATGTACCCATGAGAGTAGCTGCCATGGAGTTTATTTGGCAGCTAATGCTGACTGATAATGAGCACTTTGCTTCACATAAGACGGGGACTATAACCCCTAGGAAATTCAAGATTGCCCATTTTACAATAGGGAAGAATTGCATGGATGAAGTCAGCCAGTGGTTGGAGAAATTCAGGATGGGGCAGCCCCATATAGATACATAGATCCAGAAGGCTTCATGGCAGGAGTCAGGAAGTTGTACACTCCCACCATTCCAAATACCAATGTGCACTGTGAGTGCATAGAAGAGGATGCTACAAGAAACAACCTGGATGAGGATGACATCCATAGAAAAAGGTTGCAGATTCAAGAGATGCTAAAGTTGCAAATCCAAATAAGGAGGAATGGGCTATCCTTTGGAGGATTTTATCCTGGGCTTGATTATTTTGACAGGATCAAATCCATGCTTGACAACTATGACATGTTGTCAGAGCAGCTAGATACAATTCTTGCCAATAAAGGTGCTCAATCTCCTGAGCACTCTGAGTCAGATTATGACAGTGGAGATGACAGTGACTATGCAAGACCTTGCTTGTCTCCACCACAACAACAAGAACAGGAACAAGAACAAGAAATGGTTGAGAGCTCACAGATGCAAGGAGCTGAAGAGCCACACATCATAGACCTGACTATTGCAACACAGCCAGATGATTTGGAAGAGCCTGCAGCTAAGAGGCAGAAACTAGAACTAGGCCAACCTTCAGGAGAAGGCCAAAAAATGAAAAAAGACAAGGTTAAGGCCTTGATACCAGGTACTAGGTTGTATGACCACAACCTAAGGAAAGCAATCAGGCAAGGCAAGAAAAAGATGCCTGATCCAGAGGATGATGTTGAGATCCCACTCAGAACATGTGTGGATGAAAGAATGTTAAATCAGCAAAGGTTCTTGAGTGATGACAACTTTGTTAAAACACAGGAATTCAAGGATTTCCTGATATGGCACAAGGCAGAACAATTGAAATCCCATTTACTTGTAGATGGGAAGGAGACAATTACAAATGATGCCCTTGTAGCCCTGAAAAACTATGAACCTGAGGTTGAAGACATATCTCCTGAAGATGCCAGGAAGATGGTTCTAGGAAGTGGCATCTTGTTAGTAGAAGGCTGGGATTTGGCCTCAGCATTTGTCATTGATCAAATAAGAAAGCAAGCTGACCTTAACATGGTCAGTGAAGTCCAGATAGGGGACATGATCAAAGGATTTGGGTATGACCCAAAGTCACAAGCCTTTGCAATGTGGAATCTGAGCCCCAAAGAGCATAAGCCCCAATTGGTGAATATACAAGAAAACATGGTGGGGAATCAGATGGTGTGGTTAGTGCAGAACATAGGAGATTTGGAAATCTCTCAAATTATGACACACTGGGCTTAGCTCAATCAAGACAAGACTAAGCAATTGTTTGAGAGGTATACAGCTTTGGTAGAAGAAACAAGTGCACTATCCAAAGATAGGGATATGTGTCGCATACAGCTATACAATAAGGATCAAATGATTAAGATATTAACTGATCAATTGGAAGCTAATTCAGAGGTGGTATATGTGCCAGCACCTCAGCAAATAGAGGACAAGCCTAGATCAGAAGAGGCTGTAGAACAGAAAGATGATGAGGAAAAGGGGAATGCCATAGCATTAAAGGCATTCAAAGGCATATTACAACATAGGATTGATATCCTTAAAGAGAAAACTGATGTTGTAATAAATACATACAACAAATTGCCTACATTGCATGCATAAGTACTAAGGTATCTTCTAATCTTGAACCCCTACTTCACAAAGTGGTCGGCCAGAGCTAATCTATTCGAAAAGCTGACATCATTGCAGAATATTAGGGCAGATTTTCCTCCAATTGTAAATGAAGTGGAAGATGAGATCAAAAGGGTTAATATTGCTCTCTCATTCTTCAAGGGAAAGTTAAACCAAATAGAAGCTAAGTTAAGTCTATTTTCAGCTGAATTTAATAGGTTTATCCCTGCTTTAAAAAGAGAAGATGACCAGGTAAAGTCTATTGATGCCTGGAGTAATGAATTTGATACAAAAATGCCTAGTGAAGAGGCTTTTCTTTTGGGAAAGGATATTGATGTCGATGGTTTCAATTTGATACTTGATGA
>MU223571.1:197647-243170 GCA_018584345.1 Thuja plicata | reverse complement strand
CTTCATGGCAGGAGTCAGGAAGTTGTACACTCCCACCATTCCAAATACCAATGTGCACTGTGAGTGCATAGAAGAGGATGCTACAAGAAACAACCTGGATGAGGATGACATCCATAGAAAAAGGTTGTAGATTCAAGAGCTGCTAAAGTTGCAAATCCAAATAAGGAGGAATGGGCTATCCTTTGGAGGATTTTATCCTGGGCTTAATTATTTTGACAGGATCAAAGCCATGCTTGACAACTATGACATGTTGTCAGAGTAGCTAGATACAATTCTTGCCAAGAAAGGTGCTCAATCTCCTAAGCACTCTGAGTCAGATTATGACAGTGGAGATGACAGTGACTATGCAAGACCTTGATTTTCTCCACCACAACAACAAGAATAGGAACAAGAACAAGAAATGGCTGAGAGCTCACAGATGCAAGGAGCTGAAGAGCCACACATCATAGACCTGACTGTTGCAACACAGCCACATGATTTGGAAGAGCCTGTAGCTAAGAGGCAGAAACTAGAACTAGGCCAACCTTCAGGAGAAGGCCAAAAAATGAAAAAAGACAAGGTTAAGGCCTTGATACCAGGTACTAGGTTGTATGACCACAACCTAAGGAAAGCAATTAGGCAACGCAAGAAACAGATGCCTGATCCAGAGGATGATGTTGAGATCCCACTCATAACATGTGTGGATGAAAGAATGTTAAATCAGCAAAGGTTCTTGAGTGATGACAACTTTGTTAAAACACAGGAATTCAAGGATTTCCTGATATGGCACAAGGCAGAACAATTGAAATCCCAGTTACTTGTAGATGGGAAGGAGATAATTACAAATGATTCCCTTGTAGCCCTACAAAACTATGAACCTAAGGTTGAAGACATATCTCCTGAAGATGCCAGGAAGATGGATCTAGGAAGTGGCATCTTGTTAGTAGAAGGCTGGGATTTGGCCTCAGCATTTGTCATTGATCAAATAAGAAAGCAGCCTGACCTTAAGATGGTCAGTGAAGTCTAGATAGGGGACATGATCAAAGGATTTGGGTATGACCCAAAGTCACAGGCCTTTGCAATGTGGAATCTGAGCCCCAAAGAGCATAAGCCCCAATTGGTGAATATACAAGAAAACATGGTGGGGAATCAGATGGTGTGGTCAGTGCAGAACACAGGAGATTTGGAAATCTCTCAAATTATGACACACTGGGCTCAGCTCAATCAAGACAAGACTAAGCAATTGTCTGAGAGGTATACAGCTTTGGTAGAAGAAACAAGTACACTATCCAAAGATAGGGATATGTGCCGCATACAGCTATACAATAAGGATCAAATGATTAAGATATTAACTGATCAATTGGAAGCTAAGTCAGAGGTGGTATATGTGCCAACACCTCAGAAAATAGAGGACAAGCCTAGATCGGAAGAGGCTATAGAATAGAAAGATGATGAGGAAAAGGGGAATGCCATAGCATTAAAGGCATTCAAAGGCATATTACAACATAGGATTGATATCCTTAAAGAGAAAACTAATGTTGTAATAAATACATACAACAAATTTCCTACATTGCATGCAGAAGTACTAAGGTATCTTCTAATCTTGAACCCCTACTTCACAAAGTGGTCTGCCAGAGCTAATCTATTTGAAAAGCTGACATCATTGCAGAATATTAGGGCAGATTTTCCTCCAATTGTAACTGAAGTGGAAGATGAGATCAAAAGGGTTAATATTGCTCTCTCATTCTTCAAGGGAAAGTTAAACCAAATAGAAGCTAAGTTAAGTCTATTTTCAGCTGACTTTAATAGGTTTATCCCTGCTTTAAAAGGAGAAGATGACCAAGTAAAGTCTATTGATGCCTGGAGTAATGCATTTGATACAAAAATGCCTAGTGAAGAGGCTTTTCTTTTGGGAAAGGATATTGATGTCGATGGTTTCAATTTGATACTTGATGAAGCATTTAAAGCAGAAACAGACATCAACAAATTCCTCCTTGATTTGAAGAACATCACTGACCAGAGATGGGACAGACAAAAAGTGCAGGTACAAAGCGCTCAAGACTTCAATTGGCCAACTGATGACAAAGTAAAGGCATGGGAAGTCATGACAACCCCCAAGAAAAAGAAACCTGCAGTAGAGGAGGAAATTTTGGATGATGAGTAGGGTGACACATGTTGCTGCACTGTTCATGGACTTGATGGATAGTTATTTCAAAAGAAATACAGGTGAGCCAGCGAGAACAAGTGCCAGGACTTTACAATAACTACACCAGCGGCCACCTACAAATCAGATTGCAGTCGCAAGGTCGGGAGAACCATAAAGATATCAGATTTCACCTTTTTGACTTGGTCACCTCATCGTTTCTTCTCTCTCTCTCTTTTTCTCTATCTTACATCTTTAGGGTTAGGGTTTTGAGACCATCCGAAGCTTGTTGCATCCTTATGGATCCCAAGATGGTCTAAAAGTCTATATATATGATAAGACTTGTAATAGTTAAAGGTCTTTGAATTTTTGGAACATTTTGTAAAGAAGAGATAATATACAACAGAATTCATATATTCTGATTCATGTATATCTTTTGAAGCTATGTAAACCTTTCATGTACAAACAAGCTGGATTACATAAATGAAATACGGTGCAATTTTACTCTTCTCAACTGTTGTCTCTTTACTTTGTATGCGTGCTTTTCTATGTAAAAGTTTAGAAGGTATTCATTAGCACTCTGGTTATAAGGTGACCATCTAATTGTTTACAAGCTTCTCTCAAGGAGGGAATTAAATATTTTGAATGATTTCAGGAAGCATACTATTTAGTTAAGGATTTGATACAGTGGCTTGGAGGTAACAAGGTAGTCTGTAAGTCAGATTATCCTAATTGTTTGAGCTGTAAGGCAGTTCAGTGTATCTTGTTTATGTCTTTTCTTTGCTTATTATTGACTCTGCAGCCCAAAGGATAGGCACTGGTTTAGTAAGTTATTTGAATATCTATCTATGTGTCATATGTTCTAAGTTTTCAATACCAAATCAAATTTAAATACTCTGTTACCAAGAACATATAAACTGAAATTATAAAGGGCCTCTGTCAGCAGGACATCGTCCATGTTATTGGTTCCTTGAAGAGTGGATCAACTAGGTTAACCCTCCTATCAATAAAAGGAAGAAGGATTTAAATCCTTGTGTCATTGATTCTTGTCATATTTAAGATTATGATTTGTATGGTTAAACTCTGTATATGATTATGCTTGGTCATTTACAAAGTATTTCATAAGCTGGTTCAATAAGAGATACATGACAAATCAGTGTCCACATTAACAAATACTGTGTTATCAGTCATCGTATAAGGTAAAACCTGCCTGAGCATATGTGGAGCTCAAAAATGAAGAAGGATATCATTTAGTCCTTAGCAATTAGGCTTTTCTTGTCTCTGAATCAGGATTTAAAGGTAACAAGATTCAATTAGACATTTCAAGAATTGTGGTTCATGCAAGAAAAATCCCTAACAGGTAAATGGTTTAAATTATAATCCATTGAGTTTTTTTCAGTTGAATAATTTAGGTCATAGAGTAACATTTGAAAATAAGAAGGCAAATATCTTCAATAAGTCAAGAAATCTGATTGGTACTGGTGAGCAGACAAAAGGTGACTTATTCTATATGAATGATACTGACACCACTTGTTTGATTTCAGAAAATGAAGACATATGGTTGTGGCACAAAAGATTGTGTCATGTGAACTTTGATGACATGATAAAGATAAGCAAATAGAGAAACATAAGTCTTACCGATGATGACTAAGCCTGACAACATCATGTGTAAGAATTGTCAAAAATGAAAGATGACAAAATGTAGTTTCAAAAGAAAAACCCATACATCTGATGCAATTCTAGAATTAGTCCATACTAATTTATGTGGACCCATGAGGACAAAGAGTTATTATGGAGATAGATATTTGATTATCTTTGTTGATATTTTTCTAAAATGGTGACAATCATGTTTCTAAAAGATAAATTAGAAGCATTCAAGATGTTTAAATGGTACAAACAATCGTTGAGAAACAAAGTGGTAAGGAACTAAAATTCTTAAGATTAGATAGAGGAGGAGAATTTATTTCAGATGAATTCACTAACTTTTGCAATGAGCATGGAATAAAAAGAGAGGTCTCTACACCAAGAACACCACAACAAAATGGAATTGTTGAAAGAAGGAACAGATCCATAGTTGATTGTGCAAGGACACTGATGATAGAGAAATGGATCACCCAACTCTTCTAGAGAGAAGTTGTCAGTGATGCTATTTACACATTGAACAGAGTACAATTGAAGAAAGACACCAAGAAGACACCTTATGAGCTTTGGTATGACTATACACCCATTGTAAGTTACTTAAAAAATTTTGGTAGTCAATGTTATATCTTAAAATATGATAGAAATGGAAAACTTGATGCCAAGAGTGATGAGGGAATATTTCTAGGGTAGTCTACCAAGAGCAAGGTTTATAAATGTCTCAATAAAGCCTCTATCAAAATTGTTGAAAGTGCAAATGTAAAAATAGATGAATTTGTAGGAATGAATGAAAAGGAAAGAAACAAAGAACCAAAGGAGTACATCAAGTTTGCTTACAATGGGGGACCTAACACTCTACCTGACCAACAATGTAGAGCTCCCGAGCAATAGATCATTGCACCCAAGCATCAGGTTGCAAATACCGACGATCAAGATACTGCTCAAAATGATGTACAAAGTGATGGAGAACAGAATGAAGAACAAAATGATTATCAAGATGATAGAAAAAGGATTGAACCTGCACTTACAAGATATGTCAAGAGGAACCATCCACAAAATGAAATCATAGGAGACAAGAAGACTGGCATGAGAACTAGAGCGAAGTCTCTAAATACAAGATGTCTTTTTTGTGACTATGAGCCTAAATATGTCAATGTTACACTTGATAATGATGAATGGATAAGTGCTATGAATGAAGAGATTGAGAAGATAGAGAAAAATAAGACATGGACACTTGTACCAAGACCAGATCAAAATAATGTCATTAGTACAAAATGGATATCCAAGAATAAGCTGAATGAGAATGGAGAAGTCACAAGAAATAAAGAAAGAATAGTATGCCAGGGGTATGCACAAGAAGAAGGGATTGATTATGGAGAACCTTTTCACCCATTTCTAGGCTAGAAGGAGTGAGAATATTCCTTTCTTATGTTGCATATAAAGGCTTCAAGGTATACCAAATGGATGCCAAGTCTTCATTCTTGAATGGAATACTTGAGGAAGAGGTATACATTGAGACACCAGAAGGGTTTGTTGATCTATACAAGAGGAACATGGTATGTAGACTACACAAATCCTTTTATGGATCAAAACAAGCACCCCAAGCCTAGTATGAAAGACTTTATTCCTATCTTATAAGTATTGGATTTGTAAGGACTAGTGAAAATAGTAATCTTTATTTGAAGGAAGATACTGATGCTAACACTTTGATTGCTGAGATATTTGTTGATGACATCTTTTTTTTAGGCAATGATATGCTATGCAAATCATTTTCTAATGAAATGAGAAAGGAATTTGAGATGTCTATGTTTTGAGAGATAAAGTTTTATCTTGGTCTATAAATCATGCAACAAGATGAAGATATTTTCATTACACAATCCAAGTACATCAAGGAAGTACTAAAAATATTCAAGATGGAAGAGTCCAAACTAGTTGGAACACCGATGGATACTGGATGGAAACTAAAAAAGGAGGACAAGTCATCAGAGGTAAATCAAACTTTGTACAGATCAATGATTGGAAAAATCATGTATGTTGTACATACTAGACCAGATATTGCGCATGCAGTAGGAATTGTTGCAACATTTTTTGCTAATCCTAGGGAATCACATATGACTGCTGTGAAAAGAATCCTAAGATATCTGAAGAATACCTAGGAATATAGCTTATGGTATAGAAGAGAAGGAAAATTTGAACTTAAGGTCTTTACTGACACTGATTGAGCTAGAAATATTGATGATCAGAAGAGAAAAATTAGAGGAGCATTCTTTATGGGTGATAGACTTGTCACATAGATCAACAAGAAGGAAGGATGCATCTCTCAGTCTACTGCAGAGGCAGAGTATGTTGTTGCTACTGCAAACTGCTCAAATATTGCATGGATCAAACAATTACTGGAAGGTATGCATATGCAAATTCTAGAACCAACGATTATCTATTGTGACAATACTAGTGCAATAAACATTTCCAAGAATCCAGTCATGCATGCTAAAAGAAAGCATATTGCCATCATGTATCATTATTTAAGAGAACAAGTTCAGGCAAAGGAAGTGATACTTGAATATGTGCAATCAAAGGAACAATTGGCCGATATCTTCACCAAGTCACTGCCCAAGGAGGCATTTGAATACTTGAGAAATAGACTAGGGGTCAGACCCTTGTCTACTAGTTAGTAAAATGAATAGAAGGTTGCATCGGCCTGCCCATTATTAGAATACCATTCATGTTGATGCAAGCAGAGAAAGATGGACTTCTAAGATAAATCTATACACTAAAAGGTATTTATCTACTTTTAGAAACAAAGTTATTACTAATGGATTGGGAAATTCAAGGAATATATTATGAATAGAAAGGATTCATTTGACATTGCTGTCAAATATTGGTTTGAAATGATGCTTGCTTGGAATTGTTGTCAAAGGGAGAGAAATATCTCATTATCATTCTGATCTAATAAAGGGAGAGATTATATCCATTATCATCTCAAGGAGAGATTATATCCATCGAAGTATCCAAAGGATGAGATTTAATAAGAAAGAGAGAGTACACACAAGGGAAGAGAATTGCTGATAAGAAACATCAAAAGAAAGGAGAATAGTCAAAGGGAGAGAGTTTGACACAAAAGGAGAACACATCACATTAGAGAAAGAAAGATTCTACACCTATCTAGTAAATGGATTGAAGAAAAACAAAAAGCTACAAAAATCAAATCTAAGCTATTTGCGCTTACCAAAAGCCAGGCATTTGTAATAGTTACATTAGGAAAGCTTGATGAAACTGTATATTTCATATTGTATTAGCAACAGTATAGTATGATAATGTATTATGTTTCCATCAATGCCAAAGGGAGAGATTGATGACATGTCACTGATCGAATGTTTGAAGATGTTAAGTTGATGATCATGCTAGACATTAAATTAGTTAGTGTATTATATTGTCATTGATGTCAACTTGATATAATCTGTATGGTCATAGAAACAATGCTAAAGACTTCAAGGAACTGATGAATCAAGGCTATGCTATCAGTAATTCATATAAGTCAAATACTCACAAAGTGACTACATACACTAACAATGTGCACGCCGACGGTTAGAGTAAAATAAGCAAAGTCACAGTGTTACCCGAAGAGCTATTATAGAGCATTACCGATAAGAAAATTTATAGTGTTTCCCAATGAGAAAAAAATAGTGTAACCCGACAGACAAAATTACAGTGTTGCCCGATGGAAAAGAAAAGGATGGAGATCCTGATGAAAACTGAAGTCACACTGATGGAATAGTCAGTTATCACTGATGACTAACTGAAGTTGACTGAGGGGATAGAGAGTTCAGAAAATGACAAAATGCTTAGCTTTGAAGAGCTAAAGATAGACTTATCATTGTTTTAATCATCCATATTAAGCTAGAGATAAGTAACTAATTTAAAGCTGATTTGTCCAGTTGGCAAGAAGATCTCTATGAGATTAAACTAGAGTTTTCTTTAAATCTATTGGTAAGAATTGTGGATCATGCCAAGAATCAAGAAAGCTAAGAAAAGAGGAAATCATGTCTATATAGAGACAAACCCAATTCATTACAAATTGAGTGGGGTGAACAAAAGAAAAGAGGAAAGATGCAAAAGAGAATTTGAAGGAGAAGAAATTCTTCTTCCAGTCCTGATAAACAAGCTAGAAGAAAGAGCTAGATTCTATAGACACTGACGAACAGTGATACAACATCACAGAGAAAAACAGTGTGGAGCAAAGGTATAAGTGATTATATTGATCAGTGAGGTAATGGACTTACAATAGATCTAAAAATAAGCAATTGATTTGTATGTATGAACAGATCATTAGTGTTTCAGTTTAACCATTGAAGCATCAAGTCTCCTAACTGAGCAAGACTTAAAATTCTTTTACAATTGAGATACATCACAAGGAGTATCAAAAAGTTTGATCATGAAAGTAGCATTGGATATGCCTAATACCTATTGACAAGCCAAGTGAGTGTTTGATCAAGGATGGTAGCATTAGATGCCAGATACTAGGTGAAAATCTATCTTTAAATCCTATAACAAGGTCACACCTAATAATGTGTTTTTAACCTTTAACAGGGTTGGTTCTTAACAGGGCTCACTTTAGAAGAGTGAAAATTTGGGGTACCAGTCCCAGTGTTTTTTTCCCTAACAGGGTTTCCATGTTAAAAATCTATGTGTTATGTGTTTATGTTTTATTGCTTTACTATTTTACATTTCTCATATGCAATTCTGAATTGATTGGTATACTCTGCATATTTATTGTGTTTCGGTAAATAGGTAACTGCTTATCAGTAAACAAAAAGAAGAAGGTTTAACAAAGCAATCCGACAAGTAGAAAATTGATATAAGTATTTCAAGGCATTCATCTTGTAGGATAGAAGATAACTAGAGGCATAATCTATGGTTATAAGTTTTAAGGATTGATTTAAGGATTAATTTTTGAGGCCACTGATTCACGTCCCCCCCTCCCCCCTCCCCTCTCAGTTATTACTAACACCATCTTCATCATTGCTTGAAGATTTTTTCCACATTTTGTCTCTAGCCCTCCGAATATCTTCAATGGTATTTCCATTGGGATATGTTCTTGTCTCTGTCATTCAATCTTTGCAACCTTTCTTGAGATGACCAACTTTATGATAGTGTAAGCATGCCATTCTAGGGTTTGTCTAGCCTCTAGACCTTTTGGTCCATGCTCTCATGCAGTTTGCAGCAATGTTACCATATCTACAACATGTATAATTTATCCATGTACTATAGTCTCATACATATTGATTAGCGATTCTCTTTGGTTGATAAGGAATTTCTTGACCTTTAGGATTCCATGCTTGCCTTTTCTTTTTCCAGCATTCATCAGTTGTGTGTCCATTCATTTTGCATGTAGGACAGTATTTGTCCATGTAGATTTCCTTCTTTGGTTGATCCACCTTAGACTTGCATTCATATGCTTTATGTACTTTCTTGTTACATTTATAACAAAATCCTATGAATGAAGATGTAGAGTTAGGATACCTTTCATTTTGCCTCTACATACATTTGATGTGGGTCCTTGCTTTCCATAGTGCTTGCATGTAAGATTTCTTGGTCTTGGACTTTCATAGACATTCATTGGATTTGCTTGATTTGGTGATTTTCCATTTTTCAGTAAAACCTAGATTGTTTTTGTTGTTGACTCTTTGTTGTCCTTCAAGAAAATCATCCATTCTTTTATTTATCTCTTCATCCTTTCTGATAACTTAATTATGTTGCTGCTGAATTCTAACCTCATGCTTTAATTTTTCATTCTCTTCTCTTAGTTCACTGATAGCCTGTACTCTTTCGATGAGTTCTATATTTATTTTATTTTCTTCTTGAATCATAAGAATAATATGATTAGTAATATCATGGTGACTCTCATCATGTCTTTGAATTTATAACTCCTTTTCTTGTAGTTTCTCTGTAATCTTCCTTCTATCATCAATAGCTAGTGTTCTTTCTATTTCATCTTGTCTAGCAGAACTCATCACATCAATCATTCTTCCCATCTGGGCCTCTTGACCGATTTGTAGCATCTTTATTTTCTTTGTCAAATGTTGATTGATCTCCTTTATATTTGTGATGTTTTCTTCTAATGCATCTGATGCTTTGCTTGCAGTTGATCCTGAATATTTAAAGAAATCTGGAATCTCTTCTTCTTGATAATATTTTTCATTGCTCCAAGTTTCCATACCTTTCCGCTCATCCAATAGCTCTCTCATCTTGACTCTTTCCTCTTTATACTATTCATAGACCATTTGAATTTTAAGCTTTTTGTTCTCAATATTTTATCAAGTTTGTACTTCTCCATTGTGTGATCTTTGCTCTTAACCTTTTAAGCTTTCCAAGAAGAGACTTAGCTCAGATACAAATTTTTGGGATTAATGGGAAGTAGTACTAAGAGGGGAGGGGTGAATCAGTACCTCTAAAACTTTTAACACTTTTTACCTTTCATCATTAGTAATCAATATTTATTGTATTACAGACCATATCTGTTGTTCTTTCTTATGCATATAGTATTAATTTATAATCTTAATTGTATGCAATCAGTCCTAGAAACATTCATAAAAATAATAAACACATAACGCAAGATATGATATCATAGAAAACTTCTGTTAGGAAGTAAAAACTACGGTGGGGATGGCACCCACAAAACATCACTATCTGCAAAATGGAAGGGAGCCGGTAAAAGCTTACAATTGATCACTTATGATGATCTACCCTATTAGGAGTATTAATGTGGAGACCTATTAGGATCCACTCTATTAAGAGATTTAGCAATACTAATTTAAGTGTGTACTCGATTAAGAGATTTACAATATGACTGTTAGGTCCACCTTCCTTGAAAGGATTTTTTAAGTGTGCTACACTTGTTAGAATGAGTAAAATATGTTTGACCTGACTGTATGCAATCTATCATTGTTGATTAAATATCCTTTAAAAGATCACAGTATATGAATATCACCTATAGTGATTGATTAATACCTTTCTCTGCTCGTCGGTAGCCTGTGTTCTTATTCTTGAAATTGAATTGATCCTTTTCTGTCCTTCTACATGAATTTTCTTGGCTGGTCCTTGAATGCTCTCAATGGCTACAATCATCATTGAACAGTATTTTCATAATAGATTGAGAATCTATTTATACAAGTATTTGACCTATTCTAGAATCACGCATTACAAAGTTAACTCTAGATCCAAGGTTTACAACTTGACCTTGATCTTTAGTTTGCATGTTTTACATCAGTTAAACTGATAAAAACAATAATAATTACATTGTGTCCTCCACAGATAATGGATTTAAAACAAATCAAGAAGCTAAATATAGAACTTCAGTGATTTATCTGACATGGAAAGTTAGATCCACTTTTTGCAGTATGTAACTGACTATCACTTCTTGGTCATCGAGTTGAACTGAAAGTCTTCCAGTGTTCCTTTCTGAACTGATCATCAAGTTCCCTTCATCTGTCGGGTTCCTCTCTTTTCTGTTTCGTCGGGTTGCATTTTTGGTTACTCATCAGGTTCCTTTATTTCTTTTGTCATTGATTAACACTAAATAGTGTTTTTCAGGCTACTTTGTACTTGGCAGTATCAGGTAGTGTTGTGCCTTGTCTGCCAGTGTAGTATAAAACGATGGTGTGTATCATGTTTTTCCTTGTATATACAAATGGAAAAATATAATGTCTTCAGAGAGGTCACAAACCTACCTTCCAAACAATTCAATACTTAATCTTCTATCTTCTCAAAACTACCTACAAAAACTGCCCCTAAAACTAAAACACAAAAACAAATATACACATGAGTCTACCAAAGAGGTCAACGCTCAAATCCATAAGTTAGACCCAGATTTAGGTCCACAAAGATACCAATGAGAGACCCCAAATAAATTAATCCATGGAAATTAAATGTAGAAGTCAGCCACTAGATCCAACTCCAAAATAAACAACTCAGGCAAAGAATGATCGAGAAACTGAGTGACTCAGGAAAAGAACACCCCAAGCAAAAGAAGACAAACCCGAGCATCAGAAAATGAACTTAGAAAAAGCATAACCAAGAATCATAAAATGAAATCAGAACAAACATGCTTGAGTGATGGAAACTTGAGGAACAGAGACCAACTCGGAACAAGCATACCTAAGCAACAATATCTGAGCAACAAAGTACTTTTACCGAGCAACCTCCAAACAAGCTAATGAACTAAAGAAAGCATATTTTTGGTTGAGAAAGATTTCCAAGGACCCAAGATGCTCTTGCATCACCTATGGTGGTATCCTCATCCCAACCCATACTCGGAAATGGGTCTGACATACTCAACACACACTAATTTTTACCTCCTTTCATTCTCCAACCATGACAAATAAATGTCACTATTTGTTGTGTATCATCTCGAGGGCTTATTTTGAATGTTTGAGGATAAATTAATCCATTGTTTGTGAGGGAAGAAAGTAGGATGGAGAAAGGGAAAAAAAATTTCAAATGTTTAGAGGAGGAGAAAGAGAACTAAACAAAACTATGCTTACTTGAAATATCATCTCAACAGTCTTATCATTTTGTAAACATAACTACTCCTTTTATGGTTTCTCTCAGAGTAGTATGATGAATTGACTCTAAAATTGTGTTAGAGGGAGAGGGATAGGGAGATATGAAAGGGATAAAGGGAGAAGACAGAGAAAGGTTTAAAATTATATAGACGAGAAGAAAGAGGATTGAATAGAACTGGACATAATTGTAGCATCAGCTCAACAATCTTAACATGCTACTAACAAAACTACTCAAAATTATATGGTTTCTCATGGAAACATGGTGAATCCACTCTATAAAAAATTGAGGGAAGGATTTTAAATCATCTATCATGGTTTATGTTAAGACCTACAATTATGTTCCTTGTAATCATTAAAATAAACCTCTCTAAGATGACAAACTTTTTTTGGGGAAATGAAAACCCTAATTATAAAAGCTCTATTATAAATATAGGTTTACAAGTGGCTTTCTCTATTGGTGCTCTTTTGGGCTCTCTTAATGGATTTAGACACTTTTAAATTGAGAAAGGGAGATGAAGAGAGGGGAAGGGAGAGGGAGAGGGGGAGAGAGCCCAAGAGAGGGAAGGGAGAAAGGGGGATGGGAGTGAGGGAGAGAAATATTTTAAACTATCCAAAATTGGACATAATTGCAACATTATATGAATATTTTTATCATGCAAGTAACCAAACTACTCCTATGGCTGATTTTGGAGTAGTATAGTGAATCCACTCAAAAATTTTGTGAGAGAAAGCTTTCAAACTATTAGTCATGTCACTTTTGTTGATACCTACAATTGTGTTTCTCACAGTCCTCAAAACACACCTCTCTAAGATGACAAAATTTTATGGAAGAAGTGGAAGAAATTGGAAACCCCAATAATGAAAATTTTATTAGAAATCGAGGGTTCTAAGTGGCTTTCTCCATTGGTTCTTTTTTGGGCCCTCTTAATGGATTCAGCCACTTTTTCAAATTGAGAAAGGGAGAGGTAGAGAGAGGGAGATGAGATGAGAGAGGCAGAGAGGAAAGGGAGAATGAGACAGGGGAGAGAGGAAGAAAAATATTTCAAATTGTCCATAACTAGACATAATTATAACATCGGCTCAACACTCTTATCATTCAATTGATGAAACTATTCCTATGGTTGCTTTTAGAGGAGCATGGTGAATCCACTATGAAATGTTGTGAGAGAAGTATTTCAAGCTGTATGTCATGGATTATGTTGATATGCATAATTATTTTTCCTACAATCCTCAAGAAACATCTCTCTAAGATGAAAAATTTGTGACAAAACAAAAGAATAGAAACCCTAATTATGTAAGCTTTGTTAGAAATAAAGTGTTCCAAGGGTCCTACTCTATCAGTGCTTCTTTAGGAACACTTTAGTATTGCCCATTTTTTTTTTCTACTTGGTTCACATAATATACTCACAGTATTCAAAGTTATACATCTTAGTGATTTCCAAGTTCATTGTCCATGCAACTATATACATGCATACCATAAAGGAAATCAATTCTATTGCAATTATCTATCTTATCAACTTATACAATCATGTTGGGATGTCCTAGGTTTATTAGGATGGCCCTATTTAATGAATGTTGTTTGTCATCCTAGAAAAGATGAAGAGTTCCAAGATGTACATCTTTCACATGGTTAGTTTGTGAGATCTGGTGTGTTTCCTCTTGAATGTCAAGGCATATTGACTTGGTTGATAGCAACAAAAACATGATTGAGTTTCATTTTCTTTTTAAGAATGCTTTTTGTTTCTTCGGCGTCAACTAATTTTTAAAAATGTAGTCATAAAAATGGGTCCGGGTTATTGTTTTTCAACACCCTAATCATTGTTTTTAATATTAAATATGCCCTCTAGATTTTATTTAAAGAGGCACAATTGCAACTTTATTTTAAAAAATGTGCTCGCAGTTTTATTTTTTAAAAAATAAGCTCGCATTATGGATCAAATGTTTTGAGCCATAATGTATTTGTGTTATTTGAATTTTCAAACAACTCAAATGCGTTAGTGTCATTTTTTGTTTTCTTTTTCCTTTGTGAGTGGCTTCTTTTCTATTCACCAACTTAGTGCACATGCCCATCTTGAAACATTTTATCTATTTAAAAAAACTTTATATGACAATATTCAAAAAATGCTTGAGCCTATAATGTCCCTTTTTGCATAGGATTCTTAGATTTTTTTAAGTTTATTTTTAATTTTCCTATAGGCTTTCAAAAATAAATTAGGAGCAGTGTAATAATTTGGTATATCATTGTTTAAATGAGTGCCCATATTAACTAAACTTTATTAATTTAAATTTTATTAACTCAAAATGTTTTTGTGGAGTTCCTTGAAACACCAAAAGAATACCTAAATTTGTATTTGGAAGGAAAGTGAGTGCTCAATTAGATATTTGCACCTAAGTCAACGCATCATAAATAAAAACATTTCTCATACAAGTCAACCAAGCATCCTATTCATCTCTCATTAGAGTTTGGATTATATAAACCCCTACTCCCCATAGCCAACAAGTTGACCAAGACCCCTATCGAATGTAAACAATTTTACTCAAGAATTACTTCTAATCTTCATTGATGTTTTTGTTTTTTATTATTAAATTTTTTTGACTTTTTTAAAAAGAAACTCATATGAAATCATATTTACCTAATCTAGATCGCTATCTCCAAGTGCCTTGGGATTGTAATTCTATGGTACTCCTAGACCTCCAAGTGCCTTGGGATTGTAATTCTATGGTACAATTATTTACCAAGAGAGTGTCATGTGGTACTCCTGTGACCTCCGATCACATTGATATTAATAAATTCAAAAGTTTACCAGACACTTTAAAAAGTAATAATAATAAATTTCAATTTCGTAAACAAGTATTGAAAATTATATCATAAATTGTAGCTAGGGAATACCAAAGGCCATATCAATATCCCCCAATCCAACCATATAAAAATATTTATATGTTGGGTAATTTCCAATAGTCATTTTTCAACTATTGAATTATTTGGTCATATGCTTTGGTTAATTCATTAATCATATATATTTAATTCTTTAAAATATTAAGCAATTAAGCCCCATTTTTTCTATAAGGCCTTTGTAAATAAAATTGAATCATCCTATTATTGACCAAATCATTAGCTTGCTAATATTTTGCAAGTTTTCAATTGGATGTACCTTTGCAAACATAACAACAAACCATACCTTTTTTTTTCTCCTTATTCTTTAGATTCTTTATCCAAACATAACAACAAACCATACCTTTTCCTTCTCCTTCTCTTTAAATTATTTATTCACATTCTAAAACTAAGTTACATCTACTTCTTGATTATCAATGACTTTGATATTGTACATCTATTATTTTCCAATCCATTTGTTTCCTCACTCTCAAGATTCTTGGTGATAAAAATAATCATGTTTTCTCACTACTTTATTTTGATGGTCTTTATTTCTCTTTTCTAGTGGTATAATCTTCTATCTACTTGCCTCACCTTTTTGGATCATTTTTGGCCTAGAGGGAGAGCATTAGAATATAATTTTATTTAGGGAAAATACTCCAATACTAGGGATCTTTTGAAACCCTCTTAGGGGAAGAAAGGCTTTTATTAATTGACCAAACTTCTTAGTGGCTTAGCCAATCCTTCAAAAAATAGAACCATGATTTCCCCTCACACACTTCAATTACTTTGATCATGATGCTCTCAAATTAACCTAAGTAGGTATCCACTATTCCATAGTGTTTTAGTTGGGCCAACTCTTGAAATTAGATGTAAGGATAAACCCTATCAAAAAAAAATTTAATCAATTTGATGACACTGTGTTTTTGTCACAGTGGCATAAACCACAATTGATGGGCTACCCCTTCAAGGTGAAAATAAGTATAGCTTATTATGAATACATTATATTTATAAACAAAAATTAGATTTTTATATTCAAGCAGAGATTGAACACTTTTGTTCCCATCAAACATATGTAGGTACCTTCTCCAAGTGTTGATGCAATTCTTTATTAACTTGATTCTATGCAAGTTTCTTTTGGGTTAAACACCAACTATTGAGTTTGATGTTGCAAATAGTAATGAATGAGAGATCTTCCCTAATTTTGATGCCAAGAGTTTTCTACTTAGAACATAGGGTTAACAAATGTTCTATGAAGTTTCCTCTTATTTTGATAGATTTAATCTTCTTTAAAAATATTTGGGTTGAAAGGAACTAGGTTTTAAAAATACAATAGTTTAGTTAAAACCTAATGTACTTCCCCTTCTAAGATGTGATTCTGGAATTTCAAGAGATTTTTTAACTTTGCATAACTTGTACAAACATTACCATTGTGTCTCGAGAGCTTGGGTTATTTTTTTCTCCTTGCATGCAAATTGATCATTTTGTCAATCATTGCTTGAGCATTATGCTTCCTTTTGTTGGAAAGCTATAATGTAAACAATTGTTGTTTTGTCATTGATGTCAAACCTTAACTAGTGAGACTATTGCTATATGTTTGAGTACCATATCTATTGATTGTTGAAGAAGATTTGAAGGCAAGCATAACAAGAAGACCGAGTGAAATGGTTGAGGTATGAGAAATTACAAGGGTACTTGATCAGTTGGCACATTGGCAAAGTAATGTGTTGTTTATCCATTACGCTTAGTCAAGATGTCAGTTTACTGAGAAGAGTATATGCCGAGTGAATTTTGTGTTGACTGAGCACCAGTGTATGCCGAGCATAATTTCTTAAGTGTCAACCGAGTGGTAGTAAATTTTTGAGGAAAACAGTGATGACTGAGTTGAAGAACATAGAGTTGGCCGAGCAACAGTATTTTGGTAATTGTTGAGATTTGAGATCTATGGCCAACATAATTGAATTTATTGGGATATGTAAAGTTAATTAAGGATAAGCATGATTGGTCCACACTATTTAAATGCATGGGTAACCGTAATTAATGCATGGATCCAAAATTTAGTTAATGATTACTTTGGAGAAGTAAATTAAATGTAAATGATGGAAAGATCCATTGGATCTGACCTAACCTAAGATCCATGATCTTTATTAACTAGCAAAGATTTATTTTACCTAGATGAAGAGGTATAAGATAACCTCGAGGGGTTTTTCAAGTTGTCATAAGTATATGAAAAGTTTATGCAAGAGAATTGTATGGATAATTGACTAATTGACATGATCTAGCAAAGAAGGCTGAATAGAGAATCAGAGAGTTGTGAAAGTTATTGCTTGACAGATTCCCAAGTAGATCTAAAGATTGACATGAGAATGGAGGCCACTCAGTGAATTAGCATAAGAATTGAATTGGATAAGGATTTACAAAGTAATTTGTATGTATCAAATCAAACCTATTGATTACCTTCTAACCATTGTATCAGTCAAAATCCTTTAAGCAGGTTGACCTAACAGTCATTGTATAAATCCTTTGAGCAAGGTGACATTAAGGTGGAATGTTATAAGATCTCTAACAAGGCCACTCCTGAGAGGTTGATTAAATTATTTAACTAGGTCACATTTAGAAATGTGTTTTGTAACCTTTAACAGGGTTGGCTCCTAGCAGAGCTCACTTCAGAAGAGTGAAAACTTGGTAGCATGTTATTGGTGGTTTTTCCCAGTTTGGGTTTCCACATTAAATACTAGTGTCAACTTGTGTGAAATTTGTTGTTGTTGTGTTTTACTGTTAAGTTTCTACAAGCTGATTACATTTGAATAGTAAACTGCATATTTATGTTGTTGACTTATGTTATTGTTGTCGAGCAGATCTGAGTTGTTTAAAGTGCTATAAAGTTTCAATTGGTACATCTAGACCTGCGGATAACTGATTCACCCCACCTCTTAGTTATTTTAAATTCATTCTAACAATTGGTATCAAAGCTTTGGTCTCTTGAAAATAGTTTGAAGGTACTTGGAGCAAAATATCAAGATGTATAAAAAGGAGGTACCAAAGTTGAACAAAGATAACTTCCCTGCATGGAAGAGTTTGATGAAATTGCATCTGGCTGGTATTATTGATACTACTAAGTGTTATATTGAACATTATTATGTAGTCCCAACTAAACCTCTCACCACTGAACAGTTAAGAGAAAAGAAGGAACACAATCATGCAATGTTGGAGATTGCATCTTCCCTGAGCTATCGTGAATTTAAAGACATAAAGAACTATAAAAATGTAAAGTAGACATGGAATACCCTAGAAACCATCTATGGAGGAGATAAAAATGTGCTGAGAGCCAAATCTGAAAGTTTAAGAGGTAAGTTTGATGAAATGAAAATGCAAGAAGGAGAAAATATAATTCAATATTGTGGTAGGATAAAGGAGGTTGTGAATGCTATTAGAGGAGCTAATGGAACTATTGATGATAACACCATTATGAGAATGGTAATGAGAAATCTTCTTCTTGTATATGCTATTAGAGTCTCTCCAATTCAAGAATTAAGATGTACTCCTAATAAAAATTTGACTTTAGAAGGTCTGGTAGGCAGACTTACTGCATTTGAGATGTCAAATTTTGATAACTACACTCCACAAGCTGTTGATTCTACATTTAGATCCCAGTTGGTCCTTCATAAATCAAAGAAAGGAAAGAAATGTGTAAACAGTGACAATGACACTACAGATGATGATTTGGAAGAACTTGAGGCACTTATGGTAAGAAGACTATCTAGAGGAAAAGGAAAATTCAAAGGTAAACTTCCTATCATTTTTTTTTCATGTAACAAAGTTGGGCATATTGTTGCTAGATGTCCTGATAAGAATGAAAAATATGAAAGAAGGGACAATAAGTACAAAGATAGAAAGGATGACCGAGACTTCAGAAAGTATAAGGATTACAAAGACAAAGGTAAGAAATATTTCTATATAGCCAAAGAAGCTTCTGACAATGGAACTGATAATTCTGATGAAAATGATATAGAAGTCGTGTATGTTGCTATGAAAGATGATTCTGATGATGATGAGAAAACTGCACTAATTTCTTATATGAGTAAAGGTGACCGTTGGATTATTTACAATGGTTGTTCACATAGCATGACTAGTGAAAAGGATAAATTTGAAACCTTAGATGAGTGCAATGGCGGTTATGTTAAATTTGGTAATGATGCACCATGTCTTGTTAAAGGGAAATGATCGATTAGCTTGACTGACAAGATCAGATGTGACAATGTATATTGGGTTGATGACCTTAATTATAATTTATTGAGTGTTGCACAACTGAATACTTCTAGTTACATAATTGAATTCCATCACAAGAAGGCAAAGATCTATGATGCCACTCGAGAACTAGTTGGAAGTAGGGAGAAAACAAAAGGTAACTTTCTCTCTCTGGACTTAGTTGATGAGACATGCTTGTTTGCACAATATAATGATTTTTGGTTATCGCATAAAAGGTTGTGTCATGTAAACTTTGATAACTTGGTAAGAATAAGAAAATTTAAAAAGGTTAGAGGGTTTCCGAAGTTAAAGAAACCTAAAAATGAAATGTGTAAGTAATGTTAATTGGGAAAAATGACTAAATCTAGTTTCAAAAGCAAGACTCATACTTCTGAGGAAATTTTGGAATTGGTTCATACTAACCTTTGTTGTCCCATTGGTGAGAAAAGTTACTGTGGAGATAGATATTTTATTCTATTTGTTGATGATTACTCTAGAATGGTGTCTATTATGTTTCTTAAGGAGAAATATGATGCATTCCAGTTATTTAAGTGGTACTTGGAAAAATTTTAAAAGGAGACAGGTAAAAGCCTGAAATGTTTGAGATCTAACCGAGGAAGTGAGTTCATTTCTAATGAGTTTAACATGTTCTGCAATGACCGAGGTATAAAAAGATAGATGTCCACACCTAGGACACAACCACAAAATGGTATTGCTGAAAGAAGAAATAGATCTATCATGGACTATGCCAAAACACTAATGATGGAGAAAAATGTTGCACACAAATATTGGAGAGAAGCTGTGAGTACAATAGTCTATACCCTGAATAGTGTACAATTCAAAAAAGGTACTAATGCTACACCTTATGAGCTATGGTATGGATATGCACCTAATGTAAGATATTTCAAAGTTTTTGGAAGAAAATGTTTTATACTGAAGTATAAAAGAAATGGCAAACTTGATGCTAAAGGTGAGGAAGGCATATTTCTTGGATATTCAACTAAAAGTAAAGCATATAAGTGTTTGAATTCTAACACTAAAAAAATTGTGGAAAGTGCAAATGTTAGAGTTGGTGAATATGCAAAAATCAATGAAGTAGAAAGCACAAAGGAACCTGAAAGTTACAAATCATTTGTCTATCTGGATGAGGAAGATTCTAATGTATTACCTGAACCTGAGAATGAGGTTTCCAAGCAACAACTAGCACCTGTCGAGTCACAGAATGAGGTTTCCAGACAACAGGAGGCAATTGCCGAGCTATCTGATGAAGATGCCAAGACACACAATCAACCTGAATTGAACAAGAACAATGAATCTGAAGCAAAGAAAGAACCTACTCTATCAAAGTATGCAAGGAGGCACCACAAACCTGATCAAATCATAGGATCAAAGGATTCTGAAATTATGAAAAGAAGTAAGCTAAGAGACGATACATGCTTGTTATATGATTTTGAGCCTAAAACAGTAAAACATGGCTTAGAAAATGAAGACTAGATACAAGCCATGAATGAAGAGATTGAACAGATTGAGAAGAATAAGACTTGGATACTTATACCTGGGCTGAATGACAAAAATGTAATTGGTAGTAAGTGGGTATTCAGAAATAAGCTGAAAGAACATGGAGAAGTAACAAGGAATAAAGCTAGAATGGTGTGCAAGGGTTATGCACAAGAGGAAGGAATTGATTACGGAGAAACATTCACCCAAGTTGCAATATTGGAAGGAGTCAGAACCTTACTTGCATATGCAGCCTACAAAGGTTTTAAGGTTTATTAGATGGATGTAAAGTTAGCATTTCTAAATGGAATATTAGAAGAAGAAGTGCACATTGAACCAAGCAAGAGGAACATGGTTTGCAGATTACACAAGGAACTATCTGGACTAAAGAAAGCACCAAGAGCATGGTATGAGAGATTGCACAATTACTTGATAAATATTGGATTTGCAAAAACCAATGACAACAACAATCTATATTTGAAGACAAAAAAAAATAAAGGTACTTTATTAGCTGAAATTTTTGTTAATGACATTATACTTGGTGGACAAGATGTGTTATGCAAAACATTTGCAAAAGAGATGCAAACTAAATTTGAGATGTCTATGTTTGGTGAAATCAAATTCTTTGTTGGCTTGCAAGTATATCAAATGAAGAATGGTATATATATTACTCAATCAAAATATGTCAAGGAGATACTAAAAAATTTTGCAATGGAAGAATCAAAACCAATGAGTACACCCATGGCTACGGGACAGAAGTTAACAAAAAATGATGATACAAAAGAACTGAATCAAACCCTTTACAGGTCAATGATTGAAAAGTTGCAATATGTTGTACACAACAGACCTGATATTGGTCTGGCTATTGGAATTGTTTCAAGATTTTCTTCCAATCCCAAATAAACTCATATGATGGCAGTAAAAAGAATTCTGAGATATTTGAAAGGAACATATGAATATGGTTTGTATTACAAAAAGAAGGATAAGTTTGAGCTCAGAGTTTACACTGACTCTGATAGCGTTGGAAATGTGGATGACAGGAAAAGCACCACAGGTGGCACATTTCTTCTAGAAAGGAGATTGATTTCATGGAAAATAAAGAAATAGAATTGCACCTCACAATCTATAGCTGAAGCCGAGTATGTGGCAGTAGCAGTTAACAGCTCTAATATTGTGTGGTTGAAGATACTACTGAAAGGTATGAAAGAAGTGATCATAGAACTAGTTGTTATATATTGTGATAATACAAGAGCCATCAATATTTATAAGAACCCTATAATGCACTCTAAGAAAAAGCATATAGCCATCAAGTATCATTACTTGAGGGAGCTAGTTCAAAACAAGGAAGTGAGACTGGAATATGTGCATACTAAGGAACAGTTAGTAGTCATATTTACAAAAGCACTACCTAAGGATGCTCATGAGTATCTGTGAGGTAAATTAGGGTTGATTCCCCTAACTGAGGCTAATTAGTTTAGAACGGAACTATTACATCAAATGTTATATTCAAAATATTTGACACATTGATGCACAAGAAGTCACACTTTAGGATGCTACCTAAAGCTATGAAAGAAAGACAAGGACAGAAAACAGGATCAGTCATAAGCAAGATGATACTAATTTTGAATAGAAGAATCTACATGATGAAGATGTCAACATCTTTGGAATTATTTCCAAAGAGGGAGAGTTTACTGAAATAGGGAGAATTTACTATACTTAGAGAAAAAGGGAGAATTTACTGAAAGAGGGAGTCTACAGTTGAACAAAAATAGAAAGATTTTAGTGTGATTACAAACACAGAGGGAGAAATTTTTTACAAGATGAGAATCCACATGAAGCTAAAGACATTAATGAAGATTTGTTCATACCAAGGAATACATAAAGAATTTTTGGATTGTATGGTAACTATGTTTGTAGATTATTGTTTTATTGTTTAGTGTTGCCATCAATTCCAAAGAGGGAGATTGTTGGAAAAATGTAAACAATTGTTGTTTTGTCATTGATGTCAAACCTTAACTAGTGAGACTATTTCTATCTGTATGAGTACCATATCTATTGATTGTTGAACAATATTTGAAGGCAAGGATAACAAGAAGACCAAGTGAAATGGTTGAGTTATGAGAAATTACAAGGGTACTTAATCAGTTGGCACATTGGCAAAGTAATGTGTTTTTAATGCATTACACTTAGTCAAGATGTCATTTTACTGGGAATAGTATATGTCGAGTAAAGTTTGGGTCGACCGAGCACTAGTGTATGCTAAGAATAATTTCTTAGTGTCGACCGAGTGCCAGTAAATTGTCGAGGAAAAGAGTAATGACCGAGTGGAAGAACACAGTGTTGGCCGAGCAACAATATTTTGGTAATTGTTGAGATTTGAGATCTCTGGCCAACATAATTGAATTTATTTGGATATGTAAAGTTAATTAAGGATAAGCATGATTGGTCCACACTATTTAAATGCACAGGCAACCATAATTAATGCATGGATCCAAGATTTAGTTAATGATTACTTTGGAGAATTAAATTAAATGTAAATGATGGAAAGATCCATTGGATCTGACCTAACCTAAGATCTACAATATTTATTAAGCATAAAATATTTATTTTACCTAGATGAAGAGGTATAAGATAACCTTGAGGGGTTTTTCAAGTTGTGAGAAGTATGTGAAAAGTGTATGCAAGAGAATTGCATGGTTATTTGACTGATTGGCATGATCTAGCAAAGAAGGCTAAATAGAGAAGTAGAGAGTTGTGAAAGTGATTGCTTAATGGATTTCCAAGAAGATCTAAAGATTGACATGAGAATGGAGGCCACTCAGTGAATTAGTATAAGAGTTGAATTGGATTTGGATTTTCAAAGTAAGTTGTATGTATTAGATCACACCTACTGATTACTTTCTAACCATTGTATCAGTCAAAATCCTTTAACCAGTTTGACCTCACAGTCATTGTATAAATCCTTTGTGGTGCAGGGGCACCAAGGACATCTAAGCAAGCCAGGAAGACCAAAAGAACCTACAAAGAGTAGGAAGTTCAATTAGACAGTCAGAGGCTAAATAAAATAAATTGGTCCATCCTAAAGCCTATAATGGCTTTTGACTATATGTAATAAGAATAAATTCTAGAAGTCCTAAATGGACAAAATCTTGATTGTATAAGGACCAAAAGTGTCCAAGCATCAATAGTTATTTCTAAGAGTGTAGAATAGGTTATTAAGTAAAGTCTAAGTCTTTACGAAAGGGATTATTTTCAAATAAAGTCTCTTATTGTTTAAATATTCAAATATTTAAACATAAATGATTAGTTTTGGAAATTTAGAGGGAAGTTTTGATTTGTTATTGTTTTAGACATTAAGGTCTCAACTCAACGATGAAGTTGGTTGAGATGGTTGTTTGAGAGTTTATATATGTAGTCTCTGTTGCGGGTAAGAGCAGAGAAGCCTGGGAGTACAGAAAGGAACAGAGCATGAATGAAAACATAAAGACTTTGATTTGCAGTCAGTGTTTTTAATGCTATTTTCTGTCATTGTGTGAATCTTAAGGTTTAGATGTTATAAAAGAATAGTTTTACACATTCTCTATTAGCATTAAATGATTTGGGAGTTGTTTATGTGATTATTCAAAATGCTATTTCAAGAAATAGTTAACTGTTCCAAATGCTGAGTTAAAGAACAGTGAATATATATGTGAATTCAGACTTTGTTCTACTCATTTCTTGGTTATTAAACAGGGTTATATGTGATTCCCGATTTAGGTAAATCTAAAAATTGAATAAAGAAACTAGGAAGACATTTTTCAACATCTCTAATGTTTTGAAAGTCATTTTTGTAATGACTGTTCTTTAATTGTGGGTTTGACAGTTCACTGTTCCTGATCTTTTTAGTAGTAGTTTGTAGTTTTTTGCAACCATAGAGCATTTCATGGAATCAAAGGCCTAGACTCCATGAAATGTTTCTTCTCTAACATGATATTGTATTTTATAACTAATACATTCGTAGAAATCTATTGATGGCGGTGATCACAGTGTAGAATATGGTGGAAAAATAGTGAAACGGATGCCAAGTATAGCAGTGGCAATTCTAACCAAACAAAGGATGTATTTTGGGTTTGAGAACATTACATGATATTTAGTTAATGGTGAATCTATCATTAGTTTGACTCAGAAGTGTGCAAAGACTGGAGATTGAAGAAGCCTAGTTGACAGGGGTTTGAAGGCACAAATTGGGATTTTGATGTTGCAGGGCCCATGAGACAAATTCCTCTAAGATTTGGGTGATTGGGAACATAACTAAATACTGTCCAGAGTTTGGAGT
Organism: Thuja plicata; assembly: GCA_018584345.1. NCBI lineage: Eukaryota > Viridiplantae > Streptophyta > Pinopsida > Cupressales > Cupressaceae > Thuja > Thuja plicata. The sequence continues at coordinate 217,917 of MU223571.1, read as the reverse complement.
TGATAGGAAATCTTTAGCTTGCCCTTCCTTTGTAAATTTGGTCATTTCTATGCATTGAAACAGGGTACAGTCATGTTTAGCAGAGTTTATCCAAAGTAACAGTATGAAAACTTTTGGTATGTCATAGAATCTGGTAAAGAGTACCTAGAAGTGCTATTGTCTGATCAAGTGTTTTGAGAAAAGAAAAAGTTATTTACATTCTAATTCTGCAGTAGGGCTAGTAGACAGTTTAATAGGTCTCTGTGACCAGTTTGTTGAAACTTTGCAGAATGGGAGTGTGGGGATTGGAGTACAGTCTTAGAACTCCTTGAATTTGAGTAATTAAAATCTATGAAACCAAATCTATTGTTTAGAAGCCTTGGATATAGTATTGTTAAATCAGACCCTTGAAGTGTTTAAGATTGTTGATAGACTAGAGTGCCTAAACCAATTGAAACTTTCAACTGTCATTGTGTTTTGAATACCATCACCTTCCCTCTGCATCAAGTGGTATCAAAGCCTAGGGAAAGGTCTTGTGGAAGTGTAATTGGTCTTGTGAAGTTGGTTCTTGAGTCCTTTAGTAAGCCCTTGCAGTTGAACTATCCTGGGAGGCATAGCCCTATAGTAGATTCTTGTACTAAGTTGATCAAGAAGCCATGTCTAAGGGAGAAGAGGAGATTCCTACAAGGTTGACAAATATGGAGTTGGCAAAGATAGTGAAAGAACAAGTGGCAGATAACAAAAATTTAAGGGCATCATTAGACCAAAGGGACAAAGAGAATGCTGAAAAAGATAGATTGATAAAGTCCATGATGGGGAGGCTGTCAACACTAGAGAAGAAGGATAAAAGCATCAGATTTGATGAAGAAATCAGAGATGAAGAAGAGAAAGAAGAACCCGAAGAAGAAGAAGTGGACCCTAAGGAAGTAAATATGGATAAGTTGGTAAAATCCATAAGGAATGAAGATGTGAGGGTAAGGACAGACTTACCTATGTATGGAGGGAAAATGGATGATGAAGAACTAACAGATTGGTTCAGTGCAATTGAAGATTGCTTTGAGTGTGAAGGGATAGAAGAGAAGGACAAAGTGAAGATAGCAAAGTCTAGGTTGAAGGGACATGCTTTGTTGTGGTGGGATTGTATCCAGGTAGATAGATGGAAGAATGGTAGACCCAAGATCACATCTTGGTATACTATGGTGGACAAGATGAAGGAAATTTTTTTTCCAAGAGACTATCGAATACAATTGTACAAGAAGATGAGGGATTTCAGACAAAAGGAGATGGATGTACAAAAGTACACAGAGGAATTCCACAAGCTTGATATCAGAGTGGATCATGATGAAGAGATGGAAGAAAAGATTGCAAGGTATATGGGGGGGCTGAGGTTCAATATCCAGGATGAACTTAGTCTTTCTACCCCAAGGACGGTTGATGAATGTTATCAGTTGGCCCTGAGGGATAAAGAGAAGATAAGAAGGAGACAAGAGAAGTAGAGTAGCAATAGAGGTGGATCTTCCATGAGAGGAAGAGGGGGAAGAGGTACTACTGATTTTTAGAGAAGCAATGACAAGGATAAGGACAAGATGTATTTAGCATCAAGAGGGGGTTATAAAGGTGGAAGAAGTGGAGGAAGAGGAAGTGGAGTATTCACAGGAAGATGCTTCACTTGCAATGAAGTGGGCCATCAGTCCTTTAGGTGTCCTAAATGGTAGGATGAAAAAGGGAGAAGAATACACTTGGTTGATGAAGAGCCAAAAAAAGATGAGCAGAAAGAACCCATTGAAATTCCTCCAGTAGAAGGTGAATATTTGCTAGTTGGAAAAGGATAGCCAATGCAAGGAACCAGCATTTTCAAAACCAAAAGTCTGATTCAAGGTAAGGTTTGTATTTTTATTATTGATTTAGGGGCTTCACATAATTTGGTTTCAAAGGAGGTCATCAACAAGTTGCATTTACAAACCTCTTCGCATCCAAATCCATACTATGCTACGTGGGTAAGTCAGGATCAAAACCTACTTATGAATGAGAAAGTTATTCTAAATTTTTCAATTGGGCAATATTCTGATAGTATTTTATGTGATGTAATGGAGATGAGTTGTGGGCATGTTATTTTGGGTAGACCTTGGCAATGGTCTAGGAGGACTGTACATGATGGTTTCACAAACACTTATAAGGTGCATAAGGGTAGGACTAAATATAAATTGACTCCACTTATTGACAGTGGAATGAAGATTGTGGTTATGTGTTTTGGCAGAGATGTTTTAGTGCAGGGTTAGGGAAATCTAGTTGATACTGGTTGGAAACAAGATGAAGTTGAGGCAGGGCAGGACAGTAGACTGTGTGATCCATTCTTTGTGGTGATTGGGACAATCAAGTGTCCTTTGAGAAAGTAGGAAAATGAAGGAGAAAGGGGGAAAGGGCAGATGAAGCTTGTTCAACAGCAGTCTAATGTGCAGCAGCAACAGCACTGTCATGAATCTAGACTATCAAATACAACTATGTTTTTATCTAACCATTGGTGTATGAATGCAGGGAGTTTGAGATAGAAACAGGTCACTTTTGGGGAGTGTATCATCCCTGACAATCAAGCTTTTATGAGAAAATACAGTGGACACAAGAAAGACAACTCTTGGGGCAAGAGTTCTTTGCATGAGGGGGAGTATGGTGTAGGGGCACCAAGGACATCTAAGCAAGACAGGAAGACCAAAAGAACCTACAAAGAGCAGGAAGTTCAATTAGATAGTCAGAGGCCAAATAAAATCAATTGGTCCATCCTAAAGCCTATAATGGCTTTTGACTATATGTAATAAGGATAAATTCTAGAAGTCCTAAATGGACAAAATCTTGATTGTATAAGGACCAAAAATGTCCAAGCATCAATAGTTATTTCTAAGAGTCTAGAATAGGTTATTAAGTAAAGTCTAAGTCTTTACAAAATGGCTTCTTTTCAAATAAAGTGTCTTGTTGTTTAAATATTCAAATATTTAAACATAAATGATTAGTTTTGGAAATTTAGAGGGAAGTTTTGATTTTTTATTGTTTTAGACATTAAGGTCTCAACTCAACGATGAAGTTGGTTGAGATGGTTGTTTGAGAGTTTATATATGTAGTCTCTGTTGCGGGTAAGAGCAGAGAAGCCTGGGAGTACAGAAAGGAACAGAGCATGAATGAAAACATAAAGACTTTGATTTGCAGTCAGTGTTTTTAATGCTATTTTCTGTCATTGTGTGAATCTTAAGGTTTAGATGTTATAAAAGAATAGTTTTACACATTATCTATTGGCATTAAATGATTTGGGAGTTTTTATGTGATTATTCAAAATGATGTTTCAAGAAACAGTTGACTATTCCAAACGCTGAGTTAAAGAACAGTGAATATATATGTGAATTTAGACTTTGTTCTATTCATTTCTCGGCTATTAAACAGAGTTATATGTGATTCCCGATTTAGGGAAAACTACAAATTGAATAAAGCAACTAGGAAGACATTGTTCAATATCTCTAATGTTTTGAAAGTCATTTTTTTAATGACTGTTCTTTAATTGTGGGTTTGACAGTTCACTGTTCCTGATATTTTTAGTAGCAGTTTGTAGTTTTTTGCAACCATAGAGAATTTCATGGAATCAAAGGCCTAGACTCCATGAAATGTTTCTTCTCTAACATGATATTGTATTTTATAACTAATACATTTGCAGAAATCTGTTGATGGCGGTGATCACAGTGTAGAATATGGTGGAAAAATAGTGAAACGGATGCCAAGTATAGCAGTGGCAATTTTAACCAAACAAAGGATGTATTTTGGGTTTGAGAACATTATATGATATTCAGTTAATGGTGAATCTATCATTAGTTTGACTCAGAAGTGTGAAGAGACTGGAGATTGAAGAAGCCTAGTTGACAGGGGTTTGAAGACACAAATTGGGATTTTGGTGTTGCAGGGCCTATGAGACAAATTCATCTGAGATTTGGGTGATTGGGAACATAACTAAATACTGTCTAGAGTTTGGAGTTGATAGGAAATCTTCAGCTTTCCCTTCCTTTGTAAATTTGGTCATTTCTATGCATTGAAACAGGGTACAGTCATGTTTAGCAGAGTTTATCCAAAGTAACAGTATGAAAACTTTTGGTATGTCATAGAGTCTAGTAAAGAGTACCTAGAAGTGCTATTTTTTGATCAAGTGTTTTGAGAAAAGAAAAATTTATGTACATTCTAATTCGGCAATAGGGCTAGTAGATAGATTAATAGGTCTTTGTGACCAGTTTGTTGAAACTTTGCAGAATGGGAGTGTGGGGATTGGAGTAGAGTCTTAGAAATCCTTGAATTTGAGTAATTGAAATCTATGAAACCAAATATATTGTTTAGAAGCCTTGGAGATAGTCTTGTTAAATCAGACCCTTGAAGTATTTAAGATTGTTGATAGACTAGAGTGCCTAAACCAATTGAGACTTTCAACTGTCATTGTGTTTTGAATACCACCACCTTCCCTCTACATCACTTTGAGCAAGGTGACATTCAGGTGGAATGTTCTAAGACCTCTAACAAGGCCACTCCTAGCAGGGTGATTAAATTCTTTAACCAGGTCACATTTGCAATGTGTTTTGTAACCATTGATAGGTTTGGTTCCTAGTAGAGCTCACTTCAGAAGAGTGAAAAATTTGTAGCATGTTACTGGTGGTGTTTTCCCAATTTGGATTTCCATGTTAAATATTGATGTCAACTTGTGTGAATGTTTATGTTGTGTTTTACTGTTAAGTTTCTACAATTTGATTACATTTGAACATTAAACTACATTTTTATGTTGTTGACTTATGCTATTACTGAGGAGCAGATCTGAGTTGTTTAAAGTGATATAAAGTTTCAATTGATACATATAGACCTGACGATAACTGATTCACCCCCCTCTTAGTTATTCTAAATTCATTCTAACACATTTGTCAAATCACACCTTCTATTTGGTGAATTGTTCCTAACTTTCCTGAAACCTTGATACATAGGTTGACAAGATCAAAATCTTTGATACCAATTTAATATTCTTGATAAGATATTTTTACTTTATTAAATACCAAGCAACACAATGTATAGATTCATTACAACATTGGATCTAAAATAAAAATATAGTTCTCAAACAAATGATGCAAAAATGGATTGTAATCCCTTTTCAATGTGAATAATTAATAGAGTAGCCATAAATAATTTTCTCTTTATTAATATAGTGTTTATTTCGAGATATAACTATTTTTTCTTTAATAGATATGTTAGATGGTCACAGTACTTATTCTTATCAAAAGAGTGTTGGTATAACTAATGTTGTTATGGTAAATATGCTTTGGAGTTTTCATGATGCAGATTTGAATGCAGGATGATCAATTATTGACTATGTGTTCTTAGTGTGTTGCCAAGCATTGTTGTGATGAATGCAGGGTTGCAATGAATTTAAGTGGTTGTAATCTTTATGGGAGACTTAGGTATTTATATCAATGTCTAATGCATGACTGCTATTGATAAATTTATCTTATATACAAGTTGTGATTGGTTGAAGTATAACAGTGCAACTACTAGAACATTTATTAACAAGTGATAGGTGAATTGATTAGTTTGTCAAATATATGATGAATAAGGTGATGCAATCATAGGATTATATTTATAACTATGATTTCTATACATATATATGACAACAATTATTATCATTTATCGGTGAGCATGTTTTGTAGTGACAGAACTTGGTTCAGTGAAAAGTTGACAGAGTTCTTGAGCGAGAGTTGATAAATCTTTGATCGGTGATTGGTTTCGAGGTTGTGGTGGAATTTATCAAGTTAGTCATGATTCAGTGTTGTGTCATCATCATTGGAGGTGATGATATGGTGTCACATTTCTCAATGCTAACATGTGGAGAAGATTCTAGAGGAAGGGTTTGTTTTGTCAAAATGTGTTTGACCCCTTGTCACAAAATTCTATTTAAATTGTTGTATTGGCCGACGCAATCTTAGAAATGTGTTTTATTTATTGAATTTATTTTTGTGGCATGTTTGATCTGAGCAGGATATTTTAAATTCATATCTATTTCAAATTTATGGCTTGAATAAGGCAGTGGACTTAAAATTTCAGTATATAATCGATGAAGTTGAAATTGTTTTGTTTTCTATCATGTGTTGGGCAAATGTGGTTTTAAAGAATGAGTTACGATCAAGCTAGCGAATAGTTAAATGTGTTGAGAAGATATTTTGTGCTTCAGTGGATCTTATCAAGAAGAGGCAGTGATATTCTACAAATCATTCTTTCTGTTGTTCCCTAGCAGTTGCAGTAGGCTAAATCCCTTAATTGGGTAGATCCTAACAGATCTTTGTTGTAACTCAACTAACAAGGTGACACTTATATAAGTGTTAAAATTCCTATAAAAAGGCTACTCTTAACAGGGTAAAGGTCCTAATTGGCCTAAGGAAAATCCCTTAACTAGGTAGCACCTAATAGTGCTGTTATAAACTCCTAACAGGGTTAAGCTCCTCACAGGGCATACTTCAAAAGAGTACATTATTTAGTGGGTACTAATTCCCACCATGGTTTTCTGCCTATTTGGGTTTCCATGAGATAAATTTGTGTGTAAAATTTGTGGATGTGTTTGCATGTTTATGATTTTCATTTTTTGCAATTATGATTAACCTTGTGAATGGTGATTTAAAGTTTAAGAGTTTAAAAGTTGGATTAAATGTTAGATTACTAATTCACCCCCCCCCCCCCTCTCTGTAATATGATCTTAGGANCCCCCCCCCCCCCCCTCTCTGTAATATGATCTTAGGACTAAAAATTGGTATCAGAGCATTGTTCCTCTTTGTAGTGAATCCTAATAGGTTGAGGTTAAGATCTGAAGATGATGAGGAAACAAGTTCCTAAATTCACAAGGAAGAACTATTCAGTGTGGTGTGGTAGAATGAATCTTTACCTTAAAGGTATGGGTAACTGCAAGTACTCAAATTATGTAGTAAATCTGTATGTTTCACCTATTAGAACTCTTAATCAAGGTCAACTAAGAGAAAAAAAAATGAAGAGAAAACTACATCTATGGAAGCCATTGTGAGTACCCTATTTGATGCAAAACTTGTTGATGTCCAGGATGTTACAAGTAGTGGTTGTCCTTACACCAAAATATTGACCTATTCATGCCCGATATAACCAAAAGACTTATAGAATCCACAAGAGGTTTTTAAACCATGTCATCAATCCCACGCGGGATGCTAGCCCACTGTCAACAACCCCTCTCCTAGCATCATTCATCGTGGCATGCTTGATTCAAACCTGTGACCAGGCTCTAATACCACTTGTTACAAGTTGTGGTTGTTGTTGCACAAAAATATTGACCTATTAATGCTAGATACAACCACTATACTTATAGAATCCACATGAAGTTATTAAACCATGTCACAAATCGCATGAGCGATGTTGGCCCACTTCCAACACAATATCTTAAGACTGCCTATGATATGTGGGAAAAATTGAAGCTAGTATATGGTGCCGAAAAGAATGGGTAGAAAGCTAAGGTTGATACTTTGAAAGGGAATTTTGATGACATAAGGATGGTTGAAGGTGAGAATATTGAAAAGTATGGCTAAAGAATCAAAGAGGAGGTTGCTTCTATAAAGAGTGTTGGAGGAACAATCAAAAATATGACATGATAAGTAAATTTTTAAGGACCTTGTTACCTCTTTATTCCATTAGAGTTTCTGCTATTCAAGAATTGAGATCTTTAGGAACTGGAATTGTTACTCTTGATTCAATAATTCAAAAGTTAATTGATTTTGACCTTAGTAACTATAATAATAGTGTTCCAAAGATTTAATCTTCATTTAAGGCATAAATGTCTCTTATGTTGGTCTACTGAGAGTGGGGTGAATAAGACAAAATCAAATCTCAATACTTAAAACTTAGCTCACTAATTCAGTTGGTAGAACTGAATACAGTAATAATAGACTCGCCAAATAACTTAATAAATTAAACAACCATACATCACATAACATGAAAATCAATCATTCAATATCAGTTAACACCATATTTAATGAGGAAACCCAATAAGGGAAAAAAAGATTTGTGGGAATTGTGACCTAGAATAAAAATGTACCCTTCTAAAGTACGCTTAGTTAAGAACTTATCCTATTATAGATTACAAACACATTTTCTAGATGTGACCCTATTAAGGGATTTACCTCAGATCTGTTAAGAAATTCACCCTATTAGGAGTGGCATTTTTATAGGTCTTTAAATACTCTTTTTGTAATGTCACCTACTTCTAGGATTTACAAATAGGACTGTTAAATCCACTCGATTAAGATATTTTTCTCAGTTACAAATGCAAATAAGAAACAATAAAAGTTTGATCTATAAATGTAGTAACTACCTCTTCTTGGGTAAGATTATTTATGCTCAAATGAATACTGGCATCACATACTTCATTAATCTCTTCTTTAGATTGTAGATTCTTCTCTTTCTACTTCCCTACTCTGCTTGGTAATTTTGTTCTTTAGCTTCTCAATTAAACTCGCTAGCATTGGTCTCTCTCATAGTTCTTCATCCTTATATAGACAAATATTTGCCTTTTAATAGCCTTTCATAGGTTTTCCATGTTTTTTTCTTGTCCATTCAATCATCTTCTTTATAAATTTTATCTTAGTAAACCGTTTACCCTTTACCTCGTAATTTCAAGTTTTCTTGAAACTCAAAAAATTAGGTTTAACCGCTTATTATTTTCCTTTGATCTTCTTAGTGAATTTTCTCACTTGTAGATCTTCTAACAAACATCATTTATCCTTAGCAACCTCAAGCTCATCATATATGTGTATTAAATTTGATCTTATCATCATTTTCAATCAATATCATGTACTCAATAACTTTCCTTGCAAATTGGAAACTAACATCATTCACTGCTCGGTGTCTAACTAATTCTTGGTGCTCAATAACTGAAACTGACTAACACAACTCTATACTAAGCATCTTTTCTTAGCTTGGTAGAGTAGCTCTTTTTTAGTCATAACTTAACTCTTTCCAATCACTGACTTAATCAATCAAATGTACTAACTTTCTAACATTAAATATATAGTAGCAAACAACTATATCAACATTACTTCATCATTGTGTGGTCTGTATTTGTCACCCATTTAACTTCTTCTTTTTCTTATGATATGGTAACTCAAAATGAATCAGTAATCAATTTGTTGACATCAATGACAAAATAACAACTGATCTAAGGATTTCTACAAACATGTATACCTATTATCACTTGGTCTTCATCATATCCATCAGTTGATTAACAATCTCCCTCTTTGGCATTGATGATAACACTATAGTATTACTATAGAAATTGTTTATGGTAACTTTCAATACTATCAGCCTCTATCATTACTCCCTCTAAATTGATAGTTCTATTTATAATTCAATCCTTTCTTTCTGATCATCAAACTATTCTCCCTCTTGGAAAAATATTTTGATACATGCATTTTGATTCTCCTTCAAGAGTAAATAGTATCAATTCATTCTCTTTCTCTATCATAAATATCTCCCTTATTAATAAATACATTAATTGAATAATCTCCCTCCTTGACAACAATGCCAAAAAGTCATACTTTTGTAAACTTGTTCTAACAATGGATTATACTTGACATGTACTAATAATTCATTTCATACAGAAATCTCCACACAACTTCAAGAATCACCTAAAGTGTGTCATACTAACATCAATTCAAAAATTTATATTCTAATAAATTATAGAATTGATGTAGCGTGCCTCATGCTCTTAGTTTATATTGGATAGGGGAAGAACCCCTAATTAACCTGTGAGATACTCAAAAGCATCTTTCAGTAGTGGCTTTGTAAAGATATCAGCCAATTGTTCCTTTGAATTGACATACTCCAATATCACATTTTTCTCTTAAACTTGTTCTCTCAAGAAGTGATACTTGATAGAAATGTTCTTGGTCTTTGAATCCATAACTGGGCTCTTTTATATGTTGATAGCACTTGTATTGTAATAATAAATATTTATAGGATCTGAGATAATCTCTTGCATACCTTCAGGTAGCTGTTTGATCCAAAATAATATTTTCACAACTCATGGCAGTAACAACATATTCTCCCTGGGTAGTAGACTGTGAAATGCAATTATGTTTCTTCCTTATCCATGTGACCAATCTTTCACCTAGAAATAATTCTCATCCACTAGTAATTTTATTATCATCAATATTTCCAGCCTTATTTTTATCAGTGTAGACTTGTAGATCAAAATTACCTCCTTTGTTGGAGAATAAACCAAAATCTCTAGTTCCCTTCAGATATCTAAAAATTCTCATAACTCTAGACATATGTTTCTCCGTAGGATTAAAATAAAATATTCCAACAATCCCAACAATGTGTGCTATATCAGGTCTATTGTGAACTACATACTGCAATTTACCAATCATGGATTGGTAAAGAGTATTAAGCACCTCTTGTGTCTCATCTTCTTTTTACAATTTACATCCTGTGATCATCATTATTCTAGCAGGCTTGGAATCTTCCATACCAAAGGATTTGAGGATCTCTTTGATATACTTAGCTTGTGTTATATAGATCCCTTCTACAACTTATTGTATTTGTACACCCAGAAAGAACTTTATCTCTCCAATCATTGACATATAAAACTCTTTTCTCATTTCATCTGTAAATTCCTTACATAATGTGTTATTACCTCCAAAAATAGCGTCATGAACAAAAATTTCAGCAATCAAAAGCTTGTTGTCACTGTCATACTTCAAATAAACATTACTATTGTCAATTGTTCTTTGAAATCCTATTTTGATTAGATAATAGTGCAATCTCTCATACCATGCTCAGGGTGCTTGCTTCAAACCATAAAGATCTTTGTGTAACTTACATACCTTGTTATTATTTTTTCTCTTAATGAATCCTTTAGGGTATTTAATGTAAACTTCTTCTTCAAGTATCCCATTCAGAAATGTAGACTTGACATCCATTTGATAAAATTTGAATTCTTTGTAAGGCACATAAGCTATAAGTATTCTAACTCCTTCCAATATAGAAAAAGGTGCAAAAATATCTGCATAATCAATACCTTCTTCTTGTGCATACCTTTGCAAATGAATCTTGCTTTGTTTCTGATAACTTCTCCATTTTCATTCAATTTATATCTAAAAATCCATTTAGTTCCAATAACATTTTTATCCTTTTGCCGATGTACTAAAGTCCATGCACTATTCCTTTCAATCTGATCAAACTCTTCTTTCATTGCTTTCATCCAATCTTCATTATCTAGTGCATCTTTAAATTTATTTGGCTCAAATGTAGATATAAAACATGTATTGTCTCTTACCTTTCTTTGTGTCATCACTCCAACATCTTTATTTCCAATAATCCTACTCGGGGAATGGTGCTTTCTCACATACTTTTCTAAAATAGGCTCAGTAGGTCTCGGTGCTTCATCCTCATCAGTCAGTTGTTGAGCTCTCTGTTAAGCTTCCTCCTTGGTAAGTGCTCTCGATAAGGTGTCAAAAACATCAGGTTGTACATATACAAAATTTTCATAATCTTCAAGTTCCTTTTTACTCTCTTAATCATTCTTTTCTACAAACTCATCAATTCTCACACTTTCACTTTCCACCATTTTGTTATTATCTTTATTCAAAAATTTATAGGCTCTACTCCTTGTAGAATATCCTAAGAATATCCCTTCATCCCCTTTAGAATCAAACTTTCCTTCTCTAGAATCTTTTAAAATATAAAATTTGCTTCCAAAAACTTTGAAATAACTTACATTAGGTTTGTGTTCGTACTGGATTTCATAAGGTGTCTTGTTGGAAACTTTTTCATTTGTACTTAGTTCAATGTGTAAACAACAGTACTGAATTCTTCTCTCCAAACATTTTGTGTAATACCTTTTTCAATCATTAGTATCCTTGCACAACAAACAATAGATCTATTTCTTCTCTCAGCAACACCATTCTTTTGTGGTATCCTCGATGCTGACATCTACCTTTTAATTCCATTTTCATTACAAAATAGTGTAAACTCGTCAAATGTAAACTCACCTCCTTTATCAAATGTCAGACATTACAATTGTCTCCATGTTTCTTTCTAAACTCTAGCATTGTACTACTTAAACATTTGAAATGCATCAGAATTTTTTTTAAAAAAAATTACAAACATCATTCTAGAATAATCATCTACAAATAAAATAAAATATCTCTCTCCAAAGTAGCTCTGTGTTCTCATGGGACCACATAGGTTGGTGTGAATTAAATCCAAAATTCCTTGTGGAACATAAATGTTGGTTGAAAAACTAGATTTAGTCATTTTACCCATTTGACATTCTCTACACATAGTATTTTCATGTTTCTCTAATCTCGGTAGTCCTCTGAATCTATTCTTTTTACTCACTTTGATTAAGTTCTCAAAATTAACATGAAAAAGCCTTTTGTGCCATAAAAAAACATCTTAAAATTTAGCAAAGATGAAACTCTCTATAGAAGTATCAAGATAAAATAAATTACCACTAGATTTTTCTCCAGAAGAAATCAAACTCTCCTTCTTATCAAATACTTTCACTTTTCCTTGTTGAAATTCCAGTCAATGACCTGTGTTATTTAGCTATGCAACACTCAACATATTATACTTTAAGCCTTCAACCCAATAAACATCACCACATCTTTTGTTATTTAGTAGAATTATATAGCATTTTCCTTTCATATTATATGGAGCATCATTACCAAATCTAACAAATCCTTCATCATGCTTCTCCAAGGAAATAAACTATTTGTAGATGACTACTCTAGGATGATGACTGTTATGTTTCTCAAAGAAAAATCTGATGCATTTCAATTATTTAAGTGGTACTTGGCAAAAGTTGAAAAGGAAACAGGTAAGAGTCTGAAATGTCTGAGATATGAAAGAGGAGGTGAGTCCATTTCTAATGAGTTCAACAGGTTCTGCAATGATTGAGGGATAAAAAGATAGATGTCATCACCTAGGACACCATCACATAATGGTATAGCTAAAAGAAGAAATCAATCTATCATGGATTGTGCCAGAACATTAATGATGGAGAAAAATGTTGCACAAAAATATTAGAGAGAAGTTGTGAGTACAACTATTTATACCTTGAATAGAGTACAAGTTAAGAAAGGTACAAATTCTACACCTTATGAGCTATGGTATGGATATGCACCTACTGTAAGTTACTTTAATGTCTTTGGGAGAAAATGTTTTATACTGAAGGATAACAAAAATGGTAAACTGGATGCTAAAGGAGAAGAAGGAATATTTCTTGGATATTCTACTAAGAGTAAGGCGTACAAATGTTTGAATTCTAACACTAACAAAATTGTGTAAAGTGCAAATGTTAGAATTGATGAATATGAAGAAAGAAATGAAGCTGAAAGCATGATTGAGCCTAAAAGTTACAGATCATTCACATATCCTCAAGAGGAGGATTCCAATGAAACTGAAAATGAAGTTGAGCTATCTGATGGAAATATCGAGTCACAGTTTCACCCTAATTTGAACTTGAATGATCAAATTGAAGCTGAGAAGGAGCCTACTTTGGAAAAATAGGTAAGAAGGAACCATAAACCTGATCAAATCATAGGAGAAAAGGATTCTAAAGTTATGACAAGAGGAAAATTAAGAGAAGACACATGTTTATTATGTGATTTTGAGCCTAAGAAAATAAAAGATGCTTTGGACAATGAAGACTGGATTCAAGCCATGAATGAAGAGATAGAACAAATTGAAAAGAACAAGACATGGACACTAGTACCGAGACTTGACAACCAAAATGTAATAGGTACAAAGTGGGTATTCAGAAACAAGCTGAATGAACATGGAGAGGTAACAAGGAATAAAGCAAGACTGGTATGAAAAGGTTATGCACAAGAGGAAGGAATTGACTATGGAGAAAAATTCACCCCAGTTAAAAGATTGGAGGGTGTAAGAACTCTACTTGCATATGCAGCCTACAAAGGATTTAAAGTCTATCAAATGGATGTGAAGTCAACATTTCTAAACAGGATATTACAAGAGGAAGTATACATTGAAAAGGCTGATGGATTTGTTGACCCAAGTAAGAGGAACATGGTTTGCAGACTGCATAAGGAATTATATGGACTGAAGCAAGCACCCAGAGCATGGTATGAAAGATTGCACAATTATCTGATGAAGATTCAATTTGCAAGAACAAATGACAACAACAATCTATATTTTAAAACAAAGCAAGGTAAAGAAATTTTATTGGCCAAAATTTTTGTTGATGACATCATGTTCAGTGGACAAAATATGATATGTAAAGCATTTTCAAAGGAGATGCAAATTGAATTTGAAATTTCTATGTTTGGTGAGATAAAATTCTTTGTTGGACTACACATACATCAAATGAAGAATGGTATCTATATTACACAATCAAAATATATCAAGGAGATACTAAAAAATTTTGGTATGGAAGATTCAAAACCAGTAAGTACACCCATGACTACTGGACAAAAGTTGACAAAGAATGATGATAAAAAAGAGGTAAATCAGACACTGTATAGATCAATGATTGGTAAGCTACAATATGTTGTGCATAGTAGACCTGATATTGGATTAGCAGTTGGAATTGTTGCTAGATTTTCTACTAATCCAAAAGAGACACATATAATGGAAGTGAAAATAATTATAAGATATTTGAAAGGTACAGAAGACTATGGCCTATATTACAAAAGGAGTGACAAGTTTGAACTCAGAGTCTATGCTGATTTTGACTGGGCTAGTAATGTTGATGATAGAAAAAGCACCACAGGAGGAGAATTTCTTTTGGGGAAAAGATTAGTTTCCTAGACAAGAAAGAAATAGAATTGCACCTCACAATCTATAGCTCAATCCAAGTATGTGGCAGTAGTAGTTAACTATTCAAACATTGTGTGGTTGAAGATACTACTGAAAGGTATGAAGGAGAAGATCACTGAACTAGTTGTCATATATTGTGATAAAATGAGGGCCATTAATATTTCTAAAAATCTTGTAATGCACTCTAAGACAAAAACATATATATATCAAGTATCATTACTTAAGGGAGCTAGTTCAGAAGAAAGAAGTGAGACTAGAATATCTAAACACTAAGGAACATTTGGCAGACATATTTACAAAATCGTTACCCAAGGATGCTCATGAGTATCAAAGAGGTAAATTGGGGGCAATTCCCCTAGTAGAGGCTAACTAATTTTGAATGGTACTGTTGCATCAAATGTTTTAATAAGAACACTTGACACATTGATGCACAGTAAGTCACATTTTTAGGATGATTCCTAAAAACTGTGAACATGAAAACAAGAATAGAAGAAGTAGATTAGTCATACACAAAGATGTCAGGAAACAACATGATACAAATATTAGAATAGAATAATCTACATGATGTAGATGTCAACATCTTTGGCATTGTTGTTAAAGAGGGAGATAATTATTGCTAAAACAATAGATACAAGGGAAATATTACTGAAAGAGGGAACTAAACAGTAACATAAATCATTTCAGTGTGATTATAGACATAGAGGGAGTCAGAATGAAGATAAAGACATTAATGAAGATTTTTTCATATCAGGAACACAGACACTTTTTGGATTGTATGGTAACTTTGGTTGGAAATTATTGTTTTATAGTTTAGTGTTGCCATCAATGCCAAAGAGGGAGATTGTTGGAAAGATTGCTACAATGTAGACAATTTTTATTTTGTCATTGATGTCAAACCTTAACTGGTGATACTATTGTTGTATGTTTGAGTACCTTATCCATTGATTAATGAAGATTTGAAAAGAATGGGATAACAAGAAGACCAAGGAAATGGTTGAGTTATGAGTATACACCAGGGTACTTGATCATTTGGCACTTTGTAAAAGTGATACGTTGTTTATCTATCACTGATAGTTCATTGGAAGGTCAATGCCGAGAAAAGCAAAGTCGATGCCAAGCAAAGTGAAAGATAATGCCGAGCAAGGAAAAGATGATGTTGAGCACGAGTGAAATGCCAAGGGAGATAGAGAAAGTTGAGCATCAGTATTTTGTTTATTGATGAAATTTGAGATCTATGGCCGACATAGTTCTGATTAAGTAAAAATAGGTTTTACAAGGACCCGAAACCTTTACAAAAAACCAAAGAGTATGGAAGGTTTTACAAGGACCTGCAACCTAGAAATAAAAGAAAAATAGTTTTAAAACAAAAACATCTATGCCAAAGCATCAAAATAGGAAGGAACAGCAAAACAATGAAACAAACAAAAAAAGTCCCAAAGAGACAACAAGAGATAGCAGTGACAGCAAAAAGACCCAACCAGAAGCACTAAGAGAACATCTACATCTCTTTAACCATCTCCTCAGCTTCGAGGACCATGATTTTCATGTTATTGACCGATGTTTTCAGCTCCTCTGTTTCTTTGTCCTCCTTTGGATCCTTTTTCTTAGCGCTGGCTCTGGTATGCGATCCCGGTCCCATCTTCTCCACTGTACTGCTGTCTTTTTCCTTGTTGATCATTTCCAATTTGTCCATCAAAATTTGTGCATGACCATAGTAAGCTTTCAAGCTTACGAGACATTGTTCTCCTATTTTTTTAACAGATGCCTCCAGTCTTTTCACTTTTTTGTTCAAACTCTTAATTTCGTCATCCCTATTATCCTTTTCCATCTTGTCTTTAATATAACTGATTTGTTTTTCCATTATTTCCACCTTGTTGGCATACTCAGCCTAAGCTTTCAAGTTGCCAACAACATCTCTCATTTCTTTCAAACACTCAGCCACTGGTTTATCCCCTATCCCCATTCTATTGAGAATTTTCATGTCCTCCTGAGTTTTCTCAACTTGATTTTTTAAAATAACCTAATCACTATACATGTTATTAATCAGACCAGAAAAATCTTCAATAATACCTTTATTGTTTTTCTTAGTATTATCCCCTTTTTCCAGACTATCGAAGTATTCTTTGAACCCAGAATCCCCATCTTTATTCTGGTCCAAAAGATCTTCCCCCTTCTGATCATCAGTTTTCAGCTCCCTAGTTTTGGTCAACATGTCCTCTTTTTCATTATCTTTGTTTTCTTTTTCCTTCGTCTTCCTCTTATCAAGGGTATTGTCTTCCTTGCCAGAGGTAAGAAAAATTATTTTCCTAATAGTATTATTGTTTCTGTGGGTCTCCTTCCCCTCAACTCTCTTCCTTTTTTTACCCTCCTTTTTAGTTGTTTCATTTTCTGTCTCAGTTTCAGAGTCCCCAATCTGGGTATTCTTCTATTTCTTTTTTTTGTTGTCAGCCCCAATTTCAGTTTCAATATCTGAGTCAGCAGTCTGGGTTTTCTTCTGAGTTTTCACTTTGCTCTTTTGTTTTCTACTATCTATCTCCCATTCCTCATCACTTTCCTCAGAATCCGACCCTTCATAGCTATTTTTCTTCTTCTTTTTGGGGATACCCCTTTTCTTATTTTTAGGGGTAGAGTAACCTCTTGCCTCTCCTTCACTTTCCATGTTCTCTTCAAACATGCTATCTTCCTCCTTCCCTTCTGTTTCTTCTGTATCCTTTAATTTCTTCTTCTCCACTGACCTAGCCAATTTTTTAGCTTTCAGCACCTCAAAGACAAGTAACATGAGTCCCTGGTGAGAAGCATGGTCCCCCTTGGGATCGTTCTGATAACTTGTGATAGTAGCTTCTAACGAGCTGAGTAAATAATAAGGTAAAATAATTTTCACCTTATGTCTAAAGTGATTTAAAAACATAAAGTGGTGCCCTATTGCTCTAGTAAACCTACCATCTAGCGTAATATAGCTAATGATGACATACAGAACATACCTCCAAGGCCTGGAAATGCGCTTAGGGTTATGGTAGGAGGTATCGATCTTCACCAATCTGTTCTTCTCTTTCTCATCAGCTGGGAAAGTCTCCCATGCTTTGTCAGAGATCAACCTGTCACGGTAGAACTTTATACCCTCTGTCCCCATTCCCATGGCTTCAGCAACAACATTCTCTGTTACTTCCATTTATTCATCGTCCACTAAAATCTTACCCTCCTTCCATGTCTTCACAAAAATCCTTGTTATATTAGGATTTCCCCCATGCAGACGCTCCAGATAAACAACAAGACCACCTTCTTGTAGGATCCTCCACACCTCCTCATTCTTTTTCCACTGGCTACAGCTAACAGGTTCGATACGCTTCTTGTTACCTCCCATCTTTTCTCTGCAATTTCTCTGTTTTTTGTTCTTGACTCTACAGGTAATGCCAAAATGATCCTTTCAAAAACAAAAAAAGACCCATAAAGCGTTCCATTTCCAACTTAAAATCATTACCTTATACTATCGCCTTTTAATGCCATTATGACACATCACCTGAGTATTATTGGTATTAAAATAACTTTCCATTGATGATGACTTTCTGACAACTTCTCTGGTGCTCGTCCTCGAGCATTAACTTAACTTCAATTGGCAACTTGTTTCCATCATTCCACTGATCCACCTCATCACCTTTGCATGCGTGATTAGCCACCCATTCAGCAACGCCATTGGCTTCACGATAATTATGAGTGATAATGCAACACTCAAAAGAATTTATTATCTCCTTTTCTTTTTGAATTGTATTGTATATAGTCCATGACGCAGGAAACTCATCGTTTAAACACTTTACAATGTTAAGAGAATCCCCTTTGATCCAGAATTTTGTACAACCTATCTCTTTAGCATAATTAACACCTTGAAGAGCCACGCAAGCTTCTGCAACATGATTAGTTTGATGGCCAATAGGAATAGTTTTGATACCAATGCACACACCATATTCATTTCTAATAATAATTCCACAACCAGCCACCCCTGGGTTTCCCTTAGAGGCCCCATCAAAATTCACTTTCTACCAGCCCTTAGGGGGACAGTCCCATCTAGCATCTTCTCTTTTTTCCTTTGTGTTCTTATAATCAGTTTTACCATACAGATTCCAATTTTTAAGAACTGAAATATCATTCTCCTGTATTGATTTTGCAACTTCATCCTTCAGCTTAACATTCTCCCTTATACCTCTTTTAATCTTGTAGAATACTTCCTTTTCATTTGTGCTTTTGTCCCTAAAAAGTCTGTCATTTCTTTCCCTCCAAACCCCCCAACAAAAATGTGGGAGGACCAATTTCCACATCTAAATAATGGTTTTTTTCTTTGAGGGATATATCCAAGCTTTAAAAAAACTCTCCAAATTGTTAGGGAAAACCCATTCAATATTAAAGATCTGAAGAAAGAAACCACAAATTTTTCTGGCATAGGAACAATGAATAAATATATGCTCAACACTCTCTTCCTCCTGCTTGCACAAATAACATCTATTCACTATGCTCATACCTTTTTTCCTAAGATTATCAATAGTTAGAATTTTATTCTGCATCATAATCCAGAAGAAAACATTGATTTTTGGTATGAGGATTTTATCCCAGACTTTGGCCCAAAAAGGCTCAATGACTTCCTCATGCTCCATCTGATACAGAGAAGAAATAGTTAGTTTTCCATCTGGACTATGGTTCCAAACAACAGTGTCCTCTTCCTCAATCAAATTTATCAAGTTGAGAAAGGAATTCAAATGTCCCAGTCTTTTGTCAATAATAGATAGGTCATTCCAGTGATCCTTGTCCCAATAATCAGCAACATTCCTGCCATACTTAGCTTTACATTGATTCACATATATACTCCAATCTGGACTATCTTTCAGGGGAGAATGAAGAAGCCATTTGTCCTCCCAGAAAAGAACATTTTTACCATTTCCCACTTTCCACTTGATACCATTTTTAATTCTATTCTTGTTTTTCATAACATTTTTCCAGATAAAGGACCCCATCCCTTCATTGTCCTTATTTAAAAAAACCTCAAAATTAGGCTTTTCCTTATTATACTTCTTATCCCATATCAAAGTCCATTCTCCTCTTGAGTTGTCATATCTCCATATGAGTTTGGTAAGAAGATTATCATTCAGATTCTTTATTCTTCTTAATCCCAAACCACCTTTCTTAATTGGACAACAAACTTTGTCCCAAGCAATAAGAGCTATCCTTTTCTTCTTCTCCATTCCAGTCCATAAGAATTTTTTATGAATTTTTTCAATAGCTTCACTATATTTTCTAGGAATTTTGTATAAGATTAAAGCATAAAGGGGGAGACCTTGAAGAGTAGCTCTGAGGAGTTGAATTTTGCCAGCCTGACTGAGAAGCAACCCTTTCCATCCAGCCAATTTTTTATGAAATTTATCCACTAGGGAACTCCAAAAGGACTC
>MU223571.1:167776-178994 GCA_018584345.1 Thuja plicata | reverse complement strand
TGAGCTTTACTGAATGCTCGGTATAGGCTGTGGGCTGAGTGATGAGCTCGGTAAGCATTCAAAACCGAATAAGTGTTTTCACTAAGTGCATTCACTGATGCCAAATGTATCATTATTCCAACACATATTTGTGGGTACCATCCCTACTGGGGTTTTTCCTTGGCTAAGGTTTCCTTGAGAAAAAAATCACGGTATTATGAGTTGTATGTTTTGTGTTTATCATCTTTTCATTTCAACAATTATCTGGTTTAGTTTAAAATTGACAAGTTTAAGTTTAAAGCATTGTAATACGGATTCACTCTCCTCTCAGTGTTACTTAATCCTAACAGTATTTGTCTCTTGCAAGTTTCTTTTTTCTTAAGGAAAAAAAATTCTTGAAATCATCAAGGAATAGTGGGAAGGAACCAGATTTTTTTGAAGTTTGTATTGTAGAATTTTATGTAAAAAGAAAAATTTTAAAAAATGATGGGCTTGTTTTTAGGGCTTGGGGGGAGGTTGAAGCCCCCACCCCATGGGCCCTCCTTTGATGATGGCCGCAGGGATGGAGGGCGATGGTCCCCCCACCCCAGGCACATGGGAAGTAGCCCTCCACCCTTCGGTCACCCAAATTATTTTTTTCTTCCCTGTGGAAACCCAAATCATTTGTTGCCCACACATAGAAAAGTAGAACAATGGCCATAGCCACCACATTTTTAACGCACTCCCTCCTTGTCATTATATATATATATATATATATATATATATATATATATATATATATATAGAGAGAGAGAGAGAGAGAGAGAGAGACACACACACACCTCAAGGTTTATATATACATTTAAATTTCCCCGGCTTCCATGAAAGTTCCATCTAGACTTGCAACAAAGAAATCTCAGAGATTAAATCCTAGGTTAGGGTTTGTAGGCATATTTTAATATAAGAAGCTCTTAGGGTTTCAAATTTGACTTTAGAACCCAATCCTAATATGTATTAAACTCATGACTAACACTAATAAAGGGTTGATTGGTTAGGTTATGCCCTTTAATATAGTTGTTTCAATGAATGCATTTTAACATTATTTTAATTTCATCTAAATTTCATTTTCGTTTAATTGAGGGCTCATTTACATTTGACCGTGGAGTTGTCTTTTGAGTAAAGAGACTTTTTAAGGTGGAAGAAATTTAATAGGAGGATTAATAATTTAATAAGGGGTATAGAACCTTAATTGTAATGTTTTCCATTATAAATATTTAGATAACAATTTAATTTAAATATAATATTAAATGTGCGTTTAATGTATTCAAGACTAAGGAATTTAATTAAGATAGGGGATTAATATCCTTGTAGATAACAATGTGTGCCCTTTTAAAAAAATTTAATTAATTAGTAAATTAGTAATGAGGTAACTTATTAAGAAATCTCCTAGTGTGTATTAAAATAATTTAAAGATACTATTATAGGTTCAATAAAATTTAAACTCATTACTAGTATTGAGTTGAAACTTATAGTTCCCTTTTCGTTAGAACTGGTGAGTAAATTAACATTGTTTTAAATGTGTGATTTCACGGTTTAAATGTAAAGCCCTTTTTAACTAGGTAAACTATGTTTATACTAAAGAAAATTTAATTACATAAAGTAAATGCAAAATAATTTTTCACTAATCTTGATCCTTAAATTAATGTTAAATCTCACCGCATTTACACATGCACATTCTAAACCTAAACCTAGTAAACTAAACTAGAAAACCTATTCAGTTTAATCAACCAAGGGATGTTGACAAGCAAACACTTGTCATCATTACCCTTGGGAATTAGATCATTGTAACTTTTGGTTAGAAAACCTAGTAAACCTAGAGTTATCTCAACAAATATAGTTAGAACTAATTGGATCTTTTTAGTTTCAAAAGAAAATATTTGTTGTGTTTTTCCCTAGCTTTTGGGCATGATAGGTTCAACCATGTCTAGGTATACCGATAAGTAATGGGAACTTTGGAACATGATTATATTATTTTGATCAAGTTATTCCCAATCAATTAACTCAAGACAAACAAGGGGTAAATGGTCAATTGGAAATTTTGGGTCTATCAAAATTAGGGTCATGATTTCATTTGAGGGCTCATATATTATATCTCTTAAAATATTGACATGTGTTTCCTCTAGATGATCGATAACTCTAGGATCAAATTTTTCCTCACTAGAATCCTCTTGAGTTTCTTGTGGGAAAATGGTTCTATGCTAAAATGGTAGATAAGGCTCTCCTACCCATTCTTGACTTGTAATTGGTATTTCATTTGGTGTAGAAGTATAAGAATAGATAGAATCAATTTATTTTCCATGACAAGATTCCTCAGATAATGAATCACATTCATATTCATTTGAGTCATCTTCATTTTATGAATCTAACATATTGATATATTCATGAGGATAAGAAGCCTTCTTTTGATGAAGACCTTTCTCATGATACCATATTCCTAATTTTTCTTAACTAGACCTTTGTAAGGGTTGTATAGGTTCCAAAATACTTGTATCTATTTTTACCTAGAGGTCATGATTCTTGATAGCCCATTTCATGATGATTTGATAGCCTTTCCAATACTGATATGTAGGGATACTAATGTGTTGAACTCTTTCACTTGAAATTTCTTCTTCTTCATATTTATATAGCCATTGTAGGACTTCATTGTCCTCTTCTTTATTTGAGGATGTGCTATCCCTTAAAAAGTTTTCGTAATAATTGTGAGGTTTTTCTTTTTGGAGTCAAAGGATTTTCCATGAGATCCAGGAGAAGTAGTCATATCCATCAATGATATAGAGTATTCTCCTACCTCTTTTTGATGAAGTCTACGTTGGTTTTCAAAAAAAAATCATCATGATGTCCATTATTTTATATTGTATCATTTTTTCTTTCCCCTTTTCTGATTTAGAGGAGTGCAATGCTTCTAGAATACAAGAATTTAAATTTTAGCAACTGGGGTTTCCTTCATTTAATTCTAGGAAGTTAACTATTTCCTTTGTCTTGTGGCTTGGGTGAACTTGATGTAGAGACTTCACTATTATGAGGAACAATCTAATATGTTTGTGGTAAAAATGTTGTAGTATAGGAAGGGGCTCAAATCTCCACCAAAATTTATCTCCTCACCCATGTATGGAAAATTGACACATTGATTATGAGTGGAAGGTATCACTTGGATTTCATGGATCTACGGTCTAAAAAATGAAATATTGTATGTCAACTTAAGGTCTAAAACTTGATAAACTGTATCTTTAATAATATGATCCACTCTGATTGGTAAAGTGACCATCCCTTTTGAGGACCTTTCTTCATCATCATAAGCCTTTATAGTTATCTTTCTTTTAGAATCAATTGAATTTCTAGAATATCCTAAGGCTTTGAAAAAGTTTAAAGTACAAATATTTAGTCCAACACCTCAATCTATTAGGACTCTTTTGACTCTATGGTTTTGGATGAAGACTTCAATATCCAAGGGTAGATTTTGTAGATGATGCAAAGACATATCATCTTTCTTAGATAATGAAAGAAAATGAGGAGCAATGACCAACCATATTTTAAAATTTTTTCACATCCAAGTTATTGGGAACCGTTGTATCCACTAAAGCTTTCTCCAAAATTTCCTTGTGTGTAGGTGAAAGTTCTAGTTACTCTAGGATTAAAATTTGATCTAGTTTCTTTTGCAGTTGATCCACAAGGTCATATTGTTTGGATGAGAATGATGAATAATTGGGTAAGTTTGGTTTAGTGGAAACTCCTAGTAAGGTGATTTTTGAAGCTTTCCCCCTAGTCACAATATTAGAAGATTCCTTTTCTTGTTTATTCTTCACCACTACCACATTGATGAAATTTTCATGTCTAGAGAGGGAATTGATAGTATTTTCATATGTATGGGAAAATTTTACTTTTTTGTCTCCTCTCTTGTGGTTTTTTATTGTAATTGGATGATTCAGGAAAGGGGTCTTGAATGATGTGTGGTCCTAATTATTCTTTGGTCCAACAAAATCAATAGTAACATTAACAATGAGGTCTTGTGCCACATGTTTCAACCTCATAAATTCTTTCATGTTATTCCCTTTATTGTGGTGATATTAAAAATGATTAGAATCACTCCACCATGATTGATTCACTTGAGTTTAATAGGGTCTTGCCTCTAGTAAAGTTATGAGTTTATTTGGAATGAGAGTTCTTAGGGCTGTCTCAAGTGTTTCCCCTAATGGGGTAAACTTCATTCTGGGTCTTGGAGTAGATTGATGCAAAGAGGTAGGTTATATTGGGGTTATTTCATAAATAAATTGTTCTTGGTTTCTTCAAAGGTGTTCCTTACCCAAGTGACCCCAAGTGCCAATATGCCACTAACCTATCAATATGACTTCTCCAAACTCCCTTACTCTTATAGGGATTCAATATGGCTTAAAATATGAATCCACCAATGTTCAAGTGGTTCTTGAAGTCCTACTCCAAGATCTTACCCTCAATCCACTCTCTAGGATCTCTATCCTTGTAGCCTTAACCAACGAGTTTTTCCAAAATAAATCTTATTTTTCCAAAAAAATATCCAAAATAAATTACATATTTAGATACCCATTATCCTTATACACAACATATCAAAAGATTTTGTATTGGTACTTTGGACCAACTATCCCAAAAATTGATTGTTCACGGTCTATAAGAAGGCTAATTTTGGTGCATTTAGAAAGGAAGTACCATTTCTATCTGCTTCCCTAACATGCCACTTTACACAGAGTCTAGAAATGGTCTAAAACTAAGGATTATCAAATTGGTTTAGTAATAGCATGTTTCCCTATGGGGTTTCTATCATACCCTCACCAAATTGCTCCAAAAACTAGGGCCTTCTAGTTTTCACCCTTCCACTCACTTCTAGAACCCCTCCTTTAGGATTCACCATGTATTGGACATATAATTTTCTTCCTCAAACAAAAATATGCCCTCCTTAAGTCAGATCTCTTGCTGCTACACTCTAGCAAGCAATTTCATGATGTTTTCTTCACTATTCTTGGTGATCACCATATCAAATCAACTCTTCTGCAACATATAATGTTAATACAATGTTTTAAATGTTAAATATGCATCATTCCATGAGAAACAACAATCACATTCATGGAATGATGCTTTCACATTGAAGAATTTATCAAAACTACTAAGAAAAACAAAGATTTAGTAAGTATAGTCAACCCAAATTGATTGAAATGGAAACAATAATACTTAAAAGAATCAAAAAATGTCTTATACAACCCTAATATATGTTCCAATAATCAAAAAAATTAATTTAATGAAATAGAGATCAAAACATGCAATGGAAAGTTATGAAATTCTGAATTTTATTGCCATTTTGAGTAGAAATCTGTACATTTCATCTCAAGTCCGTACCATTCTCTCCTCCAAGAATTAAATAAACTTCCTATCAACTTCCTCAACCAATCTAGGTTGGTTGGAAGGCTTAGTTAAGTCTAAAAATATTAAAACACCATTTTCCCTCCTAAATGCACATAACCGTTGGAATTCAAATATTTGAATTTCCAACTTACATTTTATTGCATATTAATATTAAAAACCTATTAACTTATATCCCAATTAATTTATTATTTCTTCTAGGATCTAATTGACTCCCCTAAACAACTTTAGATCCCATTTGGAACTATTGGCCACCCTTACATTGTTTTGGTCCTAAGTCCTTTGCCAGGACTTCCAGGACTTATGATATTTAAATTAAATTGTTTATTACATATTTCCATTATTGGCCTCAATATATCCCAATTTAATTTTAGGAATTGTTTAGATCCACTACCTCAATTTGGTTCCAAGGTGGACTTAGGTGTTTGGAGAGGTGCTCCTGCACCATACACCCCACCTCCAAAATGACTCTTGTCCCAAGAGTGAAGGAAAGATGTGTTTTTGCCACCCATTCTTCTAGATGGATGTCTGCATCTCTTCATCTGCAACCTATCACCCTTCATATGAGTAGTACCAACATTCAAAGCATTAGAAACAAAAGGAAAATTCTTGTTCTTGTCACCACCCAAGGCAACTTTGTTTATTGCTGATTGAGGACAGTCAACTTGTGGCTGCACAAACTGCCCCTTCATCTTCATCTTAGGATCAATTAGACCCCTGCTATTGTTCTCAATGGTAATGGCACTATCACCCTTCCTTGGTGATACCATAGGACACCACATAGTCCCCACCATAACTCCTTTATTCTTTTTTTTTTTCTTCTTAACAATCAATGCATTGTGACTGTCACAAATTTCTGATTTCATGACCAGCAAAGTGGTCCTTGTCTTATGATCTGATGCTACAAATCCCTACACTTCTTTCCTCTGCAAATCAACATAAGTCTTAGAAGCAAACACAATTATGTTCCTACTTTCATCAGCAACACGGTTGGGTAGGAATGAGAGAGTATAAGTCTTTCCATCCTTGTGCACAACATAAACATTTTCCAATCCATAATGAATGGTCTTCCTTGAGGCTTGCCATGGTCTTCCCAAAATGACATGATAGCAAGTCATAGAGCCCACATCACACAAGACCCTATCATTATATATCCCAATAGAGAAATCAACATATGCTTGTTCCTTTATGACAATGTTTTGATCATTACTGACCCTTAATGCTCTATATGGTCTATCAATTGTAAATGTGTGCAAATTCAGTTTATTCACCATCTCATAAGACACAAAATTATCAAAAGAACTAGAATCAACTATCATCTTACAAATCTTACCATAACTTTGGCAGTTTGTTCTGAAAATTGATACCTCTAATTTATTTTGTTGTTGTATGTATGCTCCTTTTCTCACCATGAGAAAATCTCCCTTTGTATAAGGTTCTAGAACAACATTTGGTTCATTGTCTTTGGTCTCTTCCTCTTCTTGAGTTAGATTGACTCTCCTTTCATTCTTCCTAGCCTCTCTTTCTAGACATTTGTAGAATGGATTCCCTTCTTCACCACACTTGTAGCACTTCCTAGGAAAATTCTTTCCTCTACCATCCTTTTGTTCTCCTCTCTAATATGAGACTTTCTCTTTTCCTTTCTCATTCTACCCTTGGCTTGGATTCACTCCCTTGCCCTTACTTGTTTTTCCTCTTGGATTACCTTGCCTCTCTTGCCTTCTCCTAAGCTTATACTTAGCTTTGATAGCCAATTTGAAGAACTCCTTCAAGGTTCTAGTTGTAGCCATGCTCATCTCATCTTGGATATTGTATTTCAATCCTCCAAGATATCTTTCCACCTTCTCTTCAACATCTTCATCATGAGATGCCCTAATGTCAAGCTTGTGGAATTGCTCTGTATACCTTGAGACATCCATGTCCTTTTGTCTCAGTCCTTGCATCCTCTTATATAACTGAACTTTGTAGTCTTCAAGAAGGAACTTTTCCTTCATCTTCTCTGTCATTCTTGGCCATGATGAGATCTTAGACCAACCCTTCTTCATCCTGTCAGCCTGCAAGTTATCCCACCATAATAATGCATGTCCTTTCATTCTAGACTTAGAAATCTTAAATTTCATTCTATCTTCAACATCATCACAATCAAAGCAATTTTCAAGAGCACTGAACCAATCCAATAAAATTTCATCATCCATCCTTCCATCATACATAGGAAGTTCAACTTTTACCTTTGAGTCTCCAAGCTTTACTACTTTCAAGATTCTTTCCAATCTTGCATCCTCAGGATCAACAGGTTCCTCTCTTATTGTTGCAAATCTTTCCTCATCTTCATGGTATTCTTCATTTCCTTGTTTGTCCACAAGGTCTGTCAACCTCTTGACTTCTTCTCTTAACATTCTATTGTCTGCCATCTTCTCTCTTACCAACTTAGCAAGTTCAACATTAGTGACCCTCTGTGGGATCTCCTCTTCTTCTCTTTCTAACATCTCTAAAGCAAAGATCTCAAAAGAAACTCCTCAAACCTTCACCTAGGATTCTCCTAGGCTCTGACACCAATTGATGCAAAGTGGTAGGTTAGATTGGGGTTATTTCATAAAGAAATGGTTCTTGGTTTCTTCAATGGTGTTCCTTACCCAAGTGACCCCAAGTGCCAATATGCCACTAACCTATCAATCTGACTTCTCCCAACTCCCTTACTATTATAGGGATTTAATATGGCTTAAAATATGACTCCAAAAATGTTCAAGTGGTTTTTGAAGTCCTACTCCAAGATCTTACCCTCAATCCACACTCTAGGCTCTCTATCTGTGTAGCCTTAACCAGCGAGTTTTTTCCAAAATAAATCTTAGTTTTCCCAAAATACTTCTAACATAAATTACATATTTAGATACTCATTATCCTTATACACAACATATCAAAAGCTTTGGTATTGGTACTTTGGACTAACTATCCCAAAACTTGACTGTTCACTGTCTACAACAGGGCTAATTTGGGTGCATTTAGAAAGGAAGTACCATTTCTATTTGCTTCCCTAACATGCCACTTTACACAGAGTCTAGAAATGGTCTAAAACTAAGGATTATCAAATTGGTTTGGCAATAGCACGTTTCCCTATGGGGTTTCTATCATACCCTCACCAAATTGCTACAAAAACTGGTACCTTCTAGTTTTCACCCTTCCACTCACTTCCAGAACCCCTCCTTCAAGATTCACCATGTATTGGACATATAATTTTTCTGCATCAAACAAAAAATGCCCTCCTTAAGTTGGATCTCTTGCTGCTACACTCTAGCAAGCAATTTCATGAGGTTTTCTTCACTATTCTTGGTGATCACCATATCAAATCAACTCTTCTGCAACATATAATGTTAATACAATATTTTACATGGTAAATATGCATCATTCCATGAGAAACAACAATCACATTCATGGAATGATGCTTTCACATTGAAGAATTTATCAAAACTACTAAGAAAAAATAGAGATTTAGTAAGTACAGTCAACCCAAATTGATTGAAATGGAAACAGTAATACTTCAAAGCATCAACACATAACTTATACAACCCTAATATATCTTCCAAGAATCAACAAAATGAATGGAATGAAATAGAGATCAAAACATTCAATAGAAAGTTATGAAATTCTAAATTTTATTGCCATTTTTAGTAGAAATCTATACATTTCATCTCAAGTCCATACCATTCTCTCTTCCAAGCATTAAATAAACTTCCTATCAACTTCCTCAACCAATCTAGGTTGGTTGGAAGGCTTAGTTAAGTCTAAAAACATTAAAACACCATTTTCGCTCCTAAATGCACATAACCGTTGGAATTCAAATATTTGAATTTTTAACTTACATTTTATTGCATATTAATATTAAAAACCTATTAAATTCTATCCCAATTAATTTATTATTTCTTCTAGGACCTAATTGACTCCCCTAAACAACTTTAGATCCCATTTGGCACTATTGGCCACCCTTACATTGTTTTGGTCCTAAGTCCTTTGCCAGGACTTCCAAGACTTACAATATTTAAATTAAATTGTTTATTACATATTGCAATTATTGGCCTCAATATATCCCAATTTAATTTTAGGAATTCTTTAGATCCACTACCTCCATTTGGTACCAAGGTGGACTTAGGTTTTTGGAGAGGTGCTCCTGCACCATAAATTGAGACATGAATTTGGGTTTAGGCTTTGTATTTCCTTGCTTTTTATTGAAAGAGTTGTTGTTGTTAAAAGGATTGTTGGGGGATTGGTTGACATTATTAGTTTGACTAGTGGACCTACCTGATATGTTGAAAGGTTTTGGTTTGAAATTGTGGGCTTCCACTACTATGTCATTGACTAATTTTTTGTTTTTTTCTTCAACAATTGGTTTATCGTTATTGTTGTTGTTTGAAGAATATTTTTGAAATTGGTATTTTTATTATTCGGCAAAACTTTGTTATCCTTCTAGAGCTTTAGTTCCCTATTTCTTACTAAATCATCTTCTATTCTGATTCCATTTTCTATCAATTTTTTAAAGCTTGGTGGACATTTAAGTTGTAGCTTGAAGTTCATTATTGTTTTCAAGTTGTTTATGAATATATCCATCTCTTCTTTCTCAGGTACGCTTCATGGATATTTTGTAAAGCCTCTTCTCCATCTTTGTAGAAAACTCAAAAAGGCTTCTCCATTTCTTTTCTTAGTATTGCATAGGTCTAACATGGTGATTTACCATTTAATAGTGATTTCCCATCTAGCACCCTACTAGCAACCAAATCTTCTTGTGAACACACAAATTTGGAAGCTCAAAAATTTAGTTGTAGAGGCACTCTTGTTAATAATTTATAATCCCTCAGTGATTAAAAATGACCTTAAAAGAGTCCTTTTATAGACCAATTGAGAAAATAACATTTAATGTCACTTACAACCTCTAACAATAAATACTTTAGATTTTGGGAACTAGGGGCCCGATCTCCATAATGCCACAAAACCATTATGAAAATGGAACTCGAGGTCTAGACAAAATTGTGAAAAAGTGGGCAGACTCTAGGATCATGGATGAAGATAAGACAAAAAAACAAACCAAGTAAAAAAAAGGGAAAGCACCATCAGAGGACCCAACATTTTACCTCAGGCCAAAACATAGGGATGGTTATACAGGGTGTAAAAGATACCTCGGTTCTTTTCCAGTAAGTTAGAGTTGATTTACGAATTTTTATTATGAATTATACTCGTGATTTACTATTTTGGTAAATAATCTGATAGACTATATTTTGATCATTATTCCATATTTTGTGAAAAAAAAGGATATATGATCACAACTCAGGAACAAGGTAGATAAAGAATAATAGATTCTATTGTATGTTCTTTATGATCTGGTTTGCTCCCTAGATTTAAAATACATCATTATGAGCCTCTAGTGTTTTGGAAAACAACACAATAGTGTATAGGAATGCTATATGTTCTATTTATAAAAAATATTTATGAGGTCGTGTTTCACTTGAAAACCAAAAATCTTGACATATTGCAAGAGGTTATGCTAAAAATGAGGGCATATATTATGACAAAACTTTCATGTGCTTACAATTAATTAGACTAATATTTGTGCTTTTTTGGCTCTTGTAGAAAAATATGGGTGGAATGTTCATCAAATGGATGCCAAATTTGCATTCTTATATCTATCAGTCATAGAAAGTGTAGACATCCCAAAAATATTAATATTATTATTAATATTAATTTCCCTCTTATTCCTCTAACTATTTAATTCAAATCAATTAAATAGTTTCATTTACCAATAGTTTAAACACTATTCTAATGTATT
>MU223571.1:150581-167285 GCA_018584345.1 Thuja plicata | reverse complement strand
GTATTGTCTTAGAATTGTCATTCTTGCTTTCATGCTAATGCTCTTAGATGTTAGTTTATACTTTCATTTGCTTAAATCATCTAGAAATCACATGTTAGGATCTTAATTGGTAAATAAATCATAGTTTTTTTTATTAGACTTTCATATCATCCTTACTTGCATAGGTTTATATTATCATTTTGAAGGAGATTTGAGACTAGTTCTTTATAACTAGTTCTTGAATCTTTCTTCTTGTTTCTAGTATTATTGCATTTTTTGCATTGGGATCTATGGTAATTGTGTGTTTGAGAGAGCACACCCACATATAATCCAAATAAGAAAATAAAAATGAGTGGATTAGGGTGCATGTTATTTACTCATTTTTAGCGTAATCTGATGTTATTTGGTGTCTTTGTTGGTTTGATCTCTTGCATGATTTTGTTTTCATGATATATACACTAACCAGCTAATGTTTGCATGTTTGAGCTTGCTCCCAATAGATTGAAGGATTCCATATACACATTATGGCACGCCCGGTGGGACCCACATCCCTAAAATTTCTTGTTTCTTGTCTAATTTTCTCAGAATTCATTCAAAACATAGATAGGCATCTACAAGACGCACATATAGGTGTTTCTGAAAAATGCCAGTTTCTCCTGAACCGCCGTTCAACATTTCCATTGAACGGCGTCTTGGATCTAAACCAACGTCTCTGCCTGATACTACTATTTTTTACTTTTATTGACTCTATTCTTCATCTATCACGTTTACTTGTGTTTCCTGCTGCTTTTCTAAATTTGATCATTCTGTTTTTTAGCATAAGTCAATTTTACAAGCAGGCATAATGGAAAATTTTAATTTCTTGATAACTCATTAAGAAATAACAGTTTTTAAATGGTCAATTAGTTTAAAAATAGGTTTTTGGACAAGTTTGGAAGCTAATTAAAAAGCAAGGATAACTTATTGTGTCCATTTGTGCTGTGTTTTGTGTTTGCAGGCAAATCAGCATCTTCAAAAATGATGGTTCATGAACCAGCGTCTTCGCCACAAGAATGAGCGTATGCAAAGAATCAGTGTCTTCGATCTGTAAATCAGCATTTGCGCCTGGTATAACAAATTTCTGCATCTTTCATGTTTTCTGGTTATTTCACGCACTATGATTTCTGAACCAGAAAATAGGATCGGTGTCTGTGCTCTATATTAGCGTCTGCACTCTGGCAAAGTCTTGTTTTATGTTTTTCTAACAACTTTTGAGTGGTTTGTGCTAACGCTTGTTGAAGATTATTTTTCAAACTACTAACTAGTTTTTTGCAACACCGCTTGTCAAAGACGCCAAACTGAAACTACTCACATTTTCTTGCAGGTTGCCTTGATCCAAATCAACCAAACAATCATGTTTGTAATCTTTTCTAGGCACTTAGACTTAATTAGGAAGATCTTTTTGATTAATCCTAAGTGAATGTTAAGGGATTATGCTCTCTTCCCTTTTTTGGGAAGATCAGAAACCTAGACACATTTACTTGGTGTTAAACAAATAAATCTTTGGAAACAAACAACTTGTCTTGCATGCTTGTGGAGAAAATGATGTTGGATAGGAGATTATGCTCTTTTCCCCTTGTGGGAAAATAAAAAATCTAGACCCTTCTTGTCGCCAATCCCATTTTATTTCCAATTTAATCCTTTAGTTGGGCCTGCCGATTGAGGAAAAAATCTCCTGAGAATGACCCACGTGAGAACGAGGTGTAAGCCACACCACTCCAACTCACGTAAATCAAATTTACTCCTTGGGGTCAAAGCCTCGGGAGTCAGTTTGTATCTGAGCTTATACTCATCTCTTGTCTAACTTAAGTGCGGCCTCACGATCTCAATCATGTTTACGTGACCACTTTTGTCAAGACGCTCTATGGGGCTATACGCCTAAATCGTGCTTGCGTGGACATAGAGGATACAATCGAACGAAGATCCATACTAAACACTCTAGGCTTAGAAGCTACCTAGAACACCCCTGAAAGGTGATAATACTTGTGCAAGGAAGATAGTAACTTCCCCAAGATCACTCGTACATTTGTGCCACCCTGAGCGTTTGGAACCAGATAATACGACATCATGACTGGAGCCATTGTGTGCTTGGTGACGGCCATATTCTAATTAGCTCTTGTGTGTGTGCCTAAGCTTACGAGAAAGTATTTTCATGCTATGCCAAATTCCTTAGGTAGATTTTGTGCTTGAAGTGCTTGAAGAAATGGACAAATCCAACACACAGATGAAATATCCAGCTTTCAAATTTTTCACGTGCTTGTATCCTTCAAGGTTTCTTTGTCCCTTGTCAGATTTTTTTTAGACACATGCTTGTTATTTTCTAGTTTTGATTATGTTGAAAATGGTTCTTTCCATAGAACAATCCTATTGAGAAATCAGAACACAATCAAGATTTTTGCCAGATTATCAAAAGACAAACATTTTTGGTCTTTCATGAGATATGTCCTAAGAACCTCAAACTATTCATCCAAGATCAAGATCTGATTATAGGACATGACCGATTCCAAGAAACACAAAAAAGTGAAAACTCCGTTACCACCCGTGCAAAGAGAACAAAATAACACAACCCGAGAGGCTACCAAACACCAACACATTGTCGATTCTGTCAAGCGAGAAATCCATAAACAAGAACTATTTGAGAAAGTGATCTACAACAACAAGGTTGCTCATTTCATGGGCAAATATCATCTAAACTCCACTTTTTTTGTAATTGAACAATATGACTAGTCGGTTTACCACCACAAACACAAGTTCCTCCTCTTCTTGAGCTCACTTAGCTTACATTTTAGGACCTCCTTTAGGTTGCCATCTTTAGGAACACATCACACACTCATCCTAGCATGATCTCGCATCAACAAAATTAGTCCTAATCAAATTAGCATCATCTTCATCATTATTCAAAGCATCCTTGATCACATTCCTCACTTAGGTATTGCATACCATTTTGAGTTTCTAAAACCTACATCTTAATCAAACCCCATCCTCAATGTCCTTAATCTAAGCATTGTTTTAGGATAGTCCGTTTTGTCTTTTGCGCCCTTATCACCTTGATAAAAAAGGTTGGTTTGCATCAATGAATAATCTTGTCTGCCAAAGACCATAAGTCTGTCTTAGGTAGATAATTATATCCACTCGATCCTACACTAGGGAAAGAAACCCTTGATCCTTGCATACATCAAGCCATCCTTAATCCATAGAAGTGCATCCATCATCCTAAGCACATCCTAATCCTGGTGTCATAATCCTTAGTTTCCTAGGTGCATCCTTACATACATCTTGCATCTCATATTCCTTTAGGATAATCATTTCATGCCACCTATCACACAAGCCACTAAGAAGAGGAAGAACATGGATCCTAATCTAGCCGCTAGCTCATCTAATCCTATGACTGAGAACACCAACACCATGGTCACTTATGCACCTCAGCCCAATGATCAAGTTGAACATATCTTGGTAGACACTAATGAAATTCCCACTCTAAGTGTCATGGAAACTTTTATCAATCATCCAATGCTTGTCCACATGATAAATGCCATGAGTGGACATAATAGTAAACAGGTACTCTTGGACATCCAACAACAAGGACTTCAACTTCCACCTTGGATTATACCCATACTTGTTATAAGACCTATGACACCTCCAGGGGAACATCCTTATCCCACCAGAAATGAATTTTTTGATCCATTTCAACGAGCCCTTCAAGTGGGAACCCTTCTTGCACAAGTAGTGCATCCCTCCATTCCACCTTCCATCATACACACAACACCTACACCTACCACATAAATTCTGCCTATTGATGCCATGTCAGCACCACAAACAATATGCCACATCACTATGAAAACACCTCCACAAGCCACCATTACTCCTCCCTCACAAGAAATCCCAACATTCATTGCAAATTTTCCACCACCACCACCAGTTAGCACACAACAAACCACCTTTCCATCTATTACTATTCAACCTATTCAAAGTGCTACAACTAGTTCACAACATCAAAGCACCCAAGTATCCATGCCTATTCCACCTTTCTTCACCACAGGTATTCCACCTACCAACGCATATAACCAACCCTTATTTCCGCAAGGGTCTTCTTTTCCCGCTCCACCAGCAACACAATCACAACAAATGCCAATGGTTCCACCCCAAACATTGTTCAACCCAAATCCTCCTATATTGCAACCATCCACGAATCCATTTGCCATACCCCAAATTCCCATACAACCTATCCAACAGCAACAGCATCAAGCTATCCAACTGCAACAACAATAACCTATCCCACAACAACAACCTATCCAGTAGTAACCCATCCAACATTAGCAAATCACTAACCCATTCATATCCCAAGCACAAAAATAGCTGATCAACCCTTTCGTAGCTACACATCATGCTCCTCAAATCACACAACAACCACAACCACAAACGTAGGGGGCAAATCCTTTTGTGGCACAACTAATGCAATAGTTTGCTAGTCCTTTTATCCAACCCCTGCAACAGCAAAAAACTCATCCTACCAGTTATATAGCTATGTTGTCTTCTGTTGCATCACAAACAATTCCCCCTCCTCAACAAGTTCTCACTAGGGGCATTCCGCCACAAAGCACCTATATGGGTGCACAACAAACTCATCCCGCATATCCTATGCCACAACAAATGCAAACATATTTCCAACAGCTGCAACAATCTTATCAGATGCCAACACCTCCTCCATTGCAGTATTCCAATCAACCCCAATTTCCACCATAGCAACCCATATATAGTGACCAGCAACCATTCTACCAAACACCACAATATCCCCCACAAAATCTCTCATATTCATTGTTTGATCCATATCATGCACAAGGCAATCGTAAAATTACAATCAACAATCCTCCCCCACAAACCAATCCTAAATGGGAGGAAATGAAGAATGCTCTCAAAGAGCTAAAAGCTGGGACAGAAGCCAAAACATTTAAGTTTGAAGAAGTATGTCCATATCCATTTGATAGATCCATCACTGCTGTACCCTTCCCCAAACACTTTGAGACCCCAAAATTTGATAAATATCAAGAGAAGGGTGATCTTGTGAGTCATGTAAAAGAATTCTACATGGCATGCCAAGAAGTGGCTTACAGCGATAATTTTCTCATGAGACTATTTCCAAAAATCTTGGGAGGCACCGCCCTTGAGTGGTTTTACAAAATTCCTTATGGCACAGTCTCTACTTTCATAGAGCTATCCGAAAAGTTTGTGGCCCAATATGCACATAATGTTGAAAATGAACTCTCACCCCTTGACCTATGCAATTCCAAACAAAAGGGAGGAGAAAGCTTGGCTGATTATCTTCAACACTGGCAAGGGCTTACCACAAGATTGTCTTACCAACCCCTAGAACAACATCTTATCAAGATTTTCATTAACAACCTTCATCCTAAGCTTGCTTATCACACGTGTATAAATTATATACAAAATTATCATGATATCAGGATCAAAGGTATGGACCTTGAACAAGGCCTCATTGAAGAGGGTATGATTAAACATTACAAAGAATCCCAGCCTGATAAACATAACAACGACTGATCACGATATTGGAACAAAACTAAGAATATGGTCACTGATGGAGCCACTAACACCAAACATGTCCAGGTTGTGGTAGCGAGTCCTAATGTGCCAACTTAGACTTATCAAAAAACACCAGTAATGTATCCACAACCTCCTCCCATGTATCAACAACCCACTCCCATGTATCCTCAATCATAGTATCAGCAAAACATGTGCCCTCAAGGCACGCCCATATATCCTTCTCCAGGAATAGCCCATCAACACAACTATCAAAGTCCTATGAACCATACAAATGCTATCTTAGTTCCTCATGGAAAACAAAGATCTCATGCTTCAAATGCACCACAATGCACATTTACCCCTCTAGGAAAACCTATAGATGTCATCTTCCGTAAGCTGGTCCAAGCAAACCAAGTCATATATCCTAAAACACAGTCATTTGATGACTCAACTCCTAAGCCTACCTGGTATAAAGACACTGAGTACTGTGAATACCACCATGTCAAGGGACATACCACTCTCAAATGCATGAAGCTGAAACATCATATACAAGATCTCATTGACCGTAAGGAAATCGAAGTGGATTCCCCAGCTGAATCATCGCCAAATGCGAGCCTAAAAATTTATCAGAATGCATTCCGTAAACATACTTTGGGTATAGGTCTAGGAAATCCTACTCAGTCCTCTAATCAAGGAAAGGGTAAACAAGCAAAAAGCATTGATTGAAAAGATTATACCAATGCTTATATCAATTACGATAATCTCATCAGCTGCATATCTCAAGTTCAGTCCTCTGTCAATGTCATTCATGTCAAGGGTGTTGATAATCAATGCGCAATCACTACTTGTAGAGGAAGGATAACAGTTGCAGGTGTAGGTCCCACCCCATATGCTGGGACTCAATATAACATTTTGGAATACCTAGGGAATACTCCAGCCCAAATTTCCATTTTGGATCTTCTCCACACATCACCCATCTACCAAGAGATTCTTGATAAAGCCTTGCATGATTCCCATGTTCCAAGTGACATCAACCTCACTAATGTTTCAAAACCTTGTTGGACACCTATCTACATCTTGTGGGGTCTCATTTAGACCAGCAGACATTCCCTCTGACGAAACCGATCACAATCTCCCACTCTGTATCGCTGTCATGGTTAAAATTTTTGCCATCAAATGGGTCATGATAGATAATGGATCGGCCCTAAATTTGTGTACTCTAAAATTCATAAAATAGTTGGGATGCACTGAGGCTGATATCACAAATGAGGTCATCACAATAAAAGAATATGACAACCTAGAGCATACTTCTGAAGGAACCATTATCTTACCCATTCAAGTGGATCCGATTATCCAAGAAACATTATGTCATGTTGTTGATCTTGACCTTCCCTACAACATCCTCCTCAGACGCCCATGGATCCATTCTATGCAAGCCGTTCTATCCACCTACCATCAGTGCATTAAATTCCCATACAAAGGCACTGAGATCACCATCCACATAGATCCCAAGCCTTTTGCATACTGCAATGCATTGGAGACATCTTTTCCACATTCCAATCATTGCCCCATGATTGATATTGGCTCCTCTATCGCCAGCTCATCTCAAATCCATTCAGAACCAGAGACAATCCTCTCCTCCACCTTGTCCACGGTCAAGATCAAAAACAAAGGATGTGGTGAGTACACTTTATCTAATGCCTTCGCAGTTGGAGCATTGCCTGTTTATCCCCACACTCAAGGCTGCTAGCCTAATTTAAGAAAAACAAAATCAGAAACAACTAGGACACTACAATTTGGTCCTACCACTTTTGTGTCACAAGGTATTTCGGTTGGCCAAGAAATGGAACCAAATATCAATCAATGGATATACAAGGATCTATCACCCCAGGACACAAGTCGGCTCAATTACTTCAAGAACAAGTATCCCACAACACACAAACTGGTGACAGAAAAATGGAATTATCAAGGAGGTGGCCTTGGTCACGAAGAACAAGGGATGAAAGACCCCATTGTACCAACCTGACTCAAAAAACACCTGGGTCTTGGTATGGGCTCTGACACAACTGGGGACACCAATGAGTTCATCAATTACTCCTCTTGTCAACCCCTGGGTGAAATCATTGACATCAAAGATATCCCAGAAGAGAAAATTGTGAAAGCTTACGATGATGTTTTTGATGATGAAACCTTCCTAGGAAATGTTGTCCTACAACAACTATCCATCCTCTTCCTTGACCTCCCTCTCCACCATTCTGAACTCATAGACTGGGACCAACCAAGTTTCGTACACATTGACGAGTTCCAAAGTGAGGACGCACTTCTAAGCTTTATGGGAGCAATCAAGAAAAGCAGTGACCAAGGGCAACATTTAGCATATGTCTACAAATTGGACCCAAAGGCATACTTTGGGGAAGAGGAGAACTTTAGCCACAAAAATGATACAGAAAATCAAAATAAAAAAGAGAAAAATCAATCTTCTAGTGAAAACCCCTCTGGGGCACTATTTGATCACAAAAAAGTAAAAAAAAAGGGTGTACCCCCTGGTGAAAACCTCTTTGAGACACCAAAGGATGAAGATTCTCCTCTTCCTCTTATCTAAGATTACAGGCCTGAACATTCATCAATTCTCATTGAGGAAACAAAACCTGTTAACCTGGGTACCAAGGAAAATCCTGCCATCACATATATAGCAGCATCTTTGTTTAAAGCAGAAGAACGTGATCTCATCACTTTGTTAAAAGAATCCATCAACAAGTTTGCATGGTCTTACTCTCACATGTCAGGGTTAGACCCCAACTTGGTGGTTCACCATTTAGCAGTGGACCCAAACATCAAACCTATTAAACAAAAGCTCAAAAAGATGCATCCTAAAGTGGCACTACTTATCAAAGCAGAGCTGGAAAAATTCCTCCATGCCAAGATCATCCGCCCCATTAATTATTTTGATTAGATTTCTAATATGGTGCCCATCACTAAGCCAAAAAAATCAATCAGGATATGTACTGATTTCGGAGACCTCAATAAGGCATGTCCAAAGGACGATTTCCCCCTGCCAAACATAGACATGATTGTAGATCTCACAACAGGACATGAGATGTTGTCACTCATGGATGGTTTTTCTGGATATAATCAGATCCGCATCGCAGAAGAAGATCAGTATAAGACAGCATTCACAACCCCTTGGGGCACCTTTTGCTATAACATGATGCCTTTTGGCTTAAATAATGCAGGGGCAACATATCAGAGAGCAATGACTGTCATTTTTCATGACATGATCCACAAGATCCTTGAGGACTATGTGGATGACATATTGGCAAAATCAGTGAAAAGAGAAGACCACCTGGATGTTCTGGAATGTGTCTTTGATAGAATTGGACACTACTACTTAATGCTCAACCCTAAGAAATGTGTATTTCAAGTCACATTAGGGAAACTCCTAGGGTTCATTGTATCCCGACGAGGCATTTATATTGACCCAAAGAAAGTAAAAGCTATCATGGAGATGCCTCCACCAAAAACACTTCGACAGTTGCGCAGCCTTCAAGTAAAACTACAATCTGTGCATCACTTCATCTCTCAATTAGAAGATAAGTGCCAACCATTCACTCATCTTCTGCGCAAAGACAACACATTCTAGTGGGATCCTCAGTGTCAGAAGAGCTTTGACAAGATTAAAGAATATTTGGCTAATCCACCCATCTTGGTGCCTCCTGTACCTGGTTACCCACTCATTTTATATATTTCTTCTACTACCATAGCACTGGGGGAACTCCTTACTCAATTGAACGATGAAGGCAAAGAAAGGGCCATATATTATATCAGTCAAACTTTGGTGGGTTATGAGCTCAACTACTCTCCTATGAATAAGCATTTCTGGCAGTGGTCTTCGCCACTCAAAAACTTTGCCACTACATGCTTAGTCACACAACAAAGCTCATCTCAAAGATGGATCCCCTCAAGTATCTACTCTCTAGGACTACACTTACAGGTCGAATGGAAAAATGGGTTATGCTGCTAAGTGAATTTGATATCCAGTATGTTGACAGAAAAGCCATTAAAGGACAAGTAATTGACGATAAGCTAGCTGAAGAACCACTGGTAGATGCATATACTCTAATCACAAAATTTCTAGATGAGCACTTATACATGGTAGAAGAACAACAAACATGGCAACTCTACTTTGATGGGTCTTACACAGCTCGTGGCGCAGGGGCAGGAATACTTTTTGTCACACCTCAAGCTGACTATATTCCCATGTCATTCAAATTGGGATTTTCCTGCACAAACAACATTGTATAATATGAAGCACTAATTATAGGACTCTGCATGGCCATAGAATGGAACATCACAGATATCAAGGTCTTTGGTGATTCCCAACTCATCATCAAACAAGTTTCAGATGAGATCAAACCAAAGATGATAAATTGACACCATACAAGCAAATGGTTGACAAGCTGAAAGAACATTTCCTGCACTTGCAGATAACACAGGTATCATACTTATAGAATAAAGCTACTGATGCAATGGCCACAATTGGTTCCCTTCTTGAGATTCCTCACGAATCTACACAATATGAATTCTTAGTTGAGCAACTACACGCTCCCACTTATGAGAATGATGAATTAAATTGTGTATGTGTCTTGGTTGGTCCCCAGTCCCCATGGTACCACGATATCCAAGCTTACCTACAAAATGGTATCATATCTCCCCATCATTTTCAAAAAATGCCAAAATTTTATCCAAAGAGCATCCCATTACACCCTCATAGCCAATACCCTATATCGTCGAGGCTATCACAACATACTTTCTAGATGTTTAGATGAAAATGAAGCTGCCCAGGATTTACAAGAGGTACATGCTAGAATCTGCAGTGCCCACATGAGTGGCATGCTCCTAGCCAAGAAACTTCTATGTACGGGATACTACTGGCCTAAAATGGAACATGATTCTTGTGAATTTGTCAAAAAGTGCCTCCCTTGTCAACATCATGCTAATTTTATTCATGCTCCTACTCAAGATCTTAGACCTATTTCACCTCCTTGGCCTTTTTCTTGTTGGGGTTTTGACCTCGTTGGTAAGATTACTCCCCTCTCCTTTGAAGGCCATGAGTACATAATCACAGCTATAGAATACTTCACAAAGTGGGTCGAAGTGATTCTGCTCACACTTACTACTGGTGTCCAGATATCCAAATTCATCCTTTATCACATCATTTGCCGCTTTGGCATACCCTCCACAATCTTCACAGATCATGGTAGCCCATTTGAAAATCAACATGTCAGTGATCTCTATGCTCGCCTCTATACCCATCATCATTTTTCCAGTCCATACTTCCTGCAAGGTAACGACCAAGCTGAGGCAACTAATAAAAGAATCCTCAAAATCCTCAAGAAAGTTGTCAATGATACTGGTCGTGATTGGCATCTCTAGATAAATCCTACCCTCTGGGCATACCACACTTCTTACCATTCTGCTACTGGCAGCATTCCCTATTCCCTAGTCTATGGTGCTGAAGCAGTCTTACCAATTGAGGTTGAACTACCTTCTCTCCGAGTATCTCTCAGAGGCCTGATTGATGATGAAGATTACCGGGTGGCATGACTCACACAGCTGGATCTCCTAGATGAAAAGTGTTAGCAAGCTTATGATCACTTGATTGTCTACCAAAATAGACTCAAGATAAATTATAACAAGAAGGTTCACCCATGTCAGTTCCAAGTAGGAGACCTTGTGCTGAAAGAAAATCAAAAAGTGGGTATTGATCGCGAGAAGAAAGGCAAGTTTGAAGTCAACTCTCTACCCCAGAAGGAGAATCCTTGAATGATCCCATTAACATCATTCATCTCAAGCGCTTCTATTCCTGAAGGCTGGTTGTTTGTTCCAGTTATCTGAAAAAATCCATAAAAAGTATAAAAAGTCCTAAAAAAAGCACAAAAAC
Organism: Thuja plicata; assembly: GCA_018584345.1. NCBI lineage: Eukaryota > Viridiplantae > Streptophyta > Pinopsida > Cupressales > Cupressaceae > Thuja > Thuja plicata. The sequence continues at coordinate 155,788 of MU223571.1, read as the reverse complement.
AAAGAAAGAGATCAGCTCTAAACAAACTAGAAAATTTTACCTACAGAAACTGAAGGAAATTCTATGGAAGAACCCAGAGCACTTGGAAGCACTACAAAACAGTCCTGCAAAAATCCCTAAAAAAAAAAAAAGTAGAAAAATGAAGCTAAAAAAATGGTTGTCACAGTGAAAACCTGGTACACAGGCATGTGAGGCAACATCCAAAAAAATATAAAAAATAAAAAAATAACAAAAAAATCAAAAAGAGAAATAAAGAGAAAAAATTTCGTCCAATGGTGAAAACTTGGCAATCAGGCACCTTGGACAAGTATGGGTGATGAAAACCTAGAAACAGGCATCACACATAATGGACCGTTCCATTATCTCTCAAAATCTCATCTCCATCTATTCCCAGCACCATTTCCACTTCCCCTGTATTCCCGAGTGTTCCATATGTACTAATCTACCATGTTTCCCCTACCTCGTATCCTGAGGTTTTATACACATAATCTTGTATATTGTTGTTCATACAAGTCCTGAGCGTCAGTCCTGTGTATTGCTGGTGTCTTAAATTTCTCCTTATGCGCATTTTCAACTTGAAATTAGTTTTGGGTTCTCGTAGGATGTTTCTCTCCTCTTGAAACAATCAATCAACACACGCATTTTACCACACGCATCAGGGCAAGTAACGTGATCCAATCCAAAAACTCGGTAGCAACTTTGTACATACTTTTTACATGCTTGGTATATGTATATGACTCCTCTGATTATAGTTTCCCCATTTACTATACTTATATACATATATTTCCCCCTTTTTTAAAAAAATAATGACAAAAGAAATATAACTTACAATTTTCCAAAAACATATAAATATAAATAAAAATAGTGACAATTTTGAGATTCAAATGTCACATTTGTTCAACCTCAAACAACTCATCTTCTGAATTCTTCAGTCGCACTTTGCTTCCCTTCGCTATGGATGCTTTTGGGTATTGAAAGCAAGGAAATTGATGCAGAGAACAACTGAAAGAAAATCTAAGAACAAGAGAATGATGATCTGTCGCTCATAGTATCATTAGTTGATGTCTTCCATTGTTACATCCCCTTCCATTATAAAATCACTTTAGCATCATGTTATCTTTCATTTTAGAGTCATTTAAGGTCTTGCATTTTAAGATCATTTAAGGTCTTGCATTTTAAGATCATCTTGCATTTTAGCACCAAATTTATAGCAATCAAGTATTCCAACTAGAGAAGATCCAGTTCATGCTACATGCATTATTAAATCATCTTTCATCTTGAATCATTTCATTATCTTGCATTATTCTGCATCATTAATCCATCTTATCTTATTAGATTCATATTGCATTTTCAGGTCCATTCTATTTGCATTGTTAGATTTTAGGTTCATTTCATTTTGCATTTCAGGTATCATGTTAGGTTCATTATCTTGCATTCATCCATTTTTATCATTTAGGATTCATTCATCTAGCATCATTTGCATCATATTAGGTTCATTATCTTGCATTTATCTATTTTTATCATTTAGGATTCATTCATCTAGCATCATTTGCATCATATTAGGTTCATTATCTTGCATTCATCCATTTTTATCATTTAGGTTCATTTTAGATTCACTCATCTAGCATCATTTGCATCGTGTTAGGTTCATTAGTTTGCATTCATCCATTTTATTATCTAACATCATTACAACATTTAGGTTCATCATATCATTTGCATACTTAAATCATTGTCCAAACATGAATCATCTATGCATATTCATAAAAAAATCAATACATATATTGCATCTAGGAATAATAGCACATCATATCCTACATCCACACACGTCAGTACATCACATACATATCAGCATCATCCATTCTGTATGGGTCAAAAATCATATATACATATTCACGATATCCATATATACATCACATCCTCCAAGCATCAAGTGTTAGTAATCATGTAGTATGCATCAGTGCATCATATAGATCATACATTCTAAACATCATACAAATCATCATATAAATCATAAACATCATGAGAAGCAATAAGAGTCCTCATATGTATATATATACCAATGTCTGTCAATAAAATACATCATGTGCACCTCAGTGCCAATATACATGTATAAATCTCAAAAATACAAAACTATGTGTCATGTAATCCTCTGACTGCTCATACTGGTGGCCGTGATGACTCACCTCCCTGTCCTGGTGGTGGACGTGGTGGCATCCCCACTGATCCGTGTGAGGTAGAAGTCCGCACTGTGCTCTACGAATGAGATCTCTCTAAATAATCCCGTCTGTGTCCCTCTAGAACAAGATGATGGTAGAGTGCTCTATAGTGTGATGCCTCCCTCCCTGTCCTGTTTGCATCCCTATGGGCTACGAATGCATCTGACACCACCTGGCCCACTCCACCTACCACTGCCACCTATCGAGCAATATCTCGCTCTGCCCTATATGTCTGAGCCCGTCTTAATGCTGCATCCCTCTTTGAGGTCAATGCATCAATCTGCTCTATGGCCTGATCCATCTGTGAGGACAGTCTCTCTAACTGCCCTGAGAGTGTGTTTTTCTCAGCATGCAGATCTGCAGCATCCTACATTAGGTCCACCATGGAAAAATGACCTGAGTCTACTCTACCCTATAGGGCATCCAGTGACCCCTCCTCCCTATCAGCCTGTGTCATCTCAGCAGTGAATAATCCTTGTATCCAGGCCATCTCAGCATGTAGGCTCATGTCAACAACCACTGCCTCGTCTAACAACCCCTGCAAACTGGTGCATTCTATCTGTAGACTATCTGGCTCTGTGAGGATAGTATCATGTGTCTCCTGAGATAGGAAACCTACGGGTGGCCCCTGTGCCTGATCCTGCACCTATGCTGGTGCCTGTGCCTGATCCTACACCTGTGGTGGCCCCTACCCTTGATCCTGCACCTGTGGTGGTGCCTATGCCTGGTCCTGGGCCTGTACCTCTACTCGAGGCCTCACCCATCTTCGTGGCCTCCTCCTCTGTCCCGCTGCTAAGCACTCAGGGGCATCCCCAACCTTGGTCCCATCGTCCACATCTAAATCTCCTGTCGGTTGCTCATGAGCAGCCACCTGCGCTGAATCTATCAATTTAATAGGTGTATGTGCTGCCCACCACATGGCATACTCAGGAGTCATGCCTACATCTATAAAATCTAGGCGCACCACAAAGTCTAGCCCTGGCATGTCTCTCTAGGATGCCCTCACTGTGAGAGCATTAGTATACCTACCCCAAGTGCCAACCTCCCTAGTGACATGAGGATGTAAGGCATCCTTTGCCACCATCCCCTACTATAACCTAAACTATCTCATGACCCTGGATGGTCGATATCTCTTAATCTGATGAATAGTCCTGCCCAGCAAGAAACAATCAGTCTGTACATATGACAGGTATAGAAAGTCGTCGAATCCATCCTCTACCCCTGTAGTCCAATCCATCAGCCCCCATGGCTCACATAGCCTGTAAGGGGTCTAGCAGAAAACCTGAACCTCATCTAACAATCGTCTCCAATAACCTATATGTCTGATGGATGTGTATCTAAGGGGAGCATGTATCTACAGGCATATGGCTCCCATGGCTGCTGAGACTCCCTCACCCTCATAGGTCAGAACACTACAATGTGCTCCCAGGCCCACACTAATAATAACGTGACTCCTGTCCCTATGTTGCGTGCCTCACAGTACGCAGCCATGTGGAGATCATGGTACAACTGTCCCAGGATGACATATCCCCAACAGTAGGAGGTCCCCTCCTTGAGCATCTATGCAAGTTCCCATGACCACCCCATCCTGAATCCATGTCTTGAAAGGTCCACTAACATGCATCCCCTGATCAATCTAGCAATGTAAAGGGTGATGCGCTAAAATCCCCTATCAGTATCCACCTCATCGACCATCAGAACATGATCTCCATGTAATGATCACAATCTCCAATCTATACCAAGGAATCACTCCTTGAATCAGGATCTGCAAAATATGCCACACATCCTTTAAGGTGATCGTGGCCTCTCTAGTCGGTAAATGAAATGTAGTCATCTCACTGTGCCACCGCTCGATCAAGGTGGTCATCATACCATTGTGCACCCATATCCTAGGCTAACGGGGCACATAGTCAAGTCCTACCACTGCTAACAGCCCCCAGTCATCCTCTGTCAGCTATGCCTCCAGCTCCATCGTCGGTGGCCAATGCTCCCGTGATCCCAAGGGTGGGAACTGCTCCTGCACAATTTTCAGAAGCCACCATGTCAATCACTTATTTCTCCTAGTCCTAGTCATAACCCTTCCCAGAATGGGGCATCTTGCCCCTAGGTCTCATGCTGACCCATCCTTGGCCCTTGCCGGGTCCCCTTTGTTTCCTTTGCCAATGATGTTTGCCCTTTTTAGCACAAACGCTAGTTCAGCCAGAAATGCCAGTTCATACACCAGCGTCTCTAACTGTTCTCCCACAAAGTGACATCTTTGCGGATGCTAGTCTGGTTCTAGTGTCTTCGCAGACACTGGTGCGGCACCCGCAGCTCTGGAGATGGCGATCTAGGGATCGGCATTTATGGTGACACCGATCCAAGGATCGACGTGCTCGCAGACGTCGGTTCAAGAACCAGCGTCTCTGGTCTGAAATCTAATTAACCCCTATTAATGACTACGTACCCTCCCCAAAACATAATAAATGCATTAAATATTGTAAATACAAGGTCATGGGCAGTCTACTCACCAGGACCGGTCGCTCGGTGGGCCTCCCATGTGTCCTAACGCGCTCACCAAGCTGTCCCTTCATCCTCTTGTCAACCATGTTTTTCACTCAGAGCTCAATTTTTACTATTCACTATTCACAAGTGACCTTCATTTTCCCCCCAGCCCCTCTTATAGCCCCTGTCTTCTCAAAATTTTTGTATATATTTTCATTTTGTACATTTTGTCCTATTGCATAAGCCTCAAAACACATAAAACTCACCACGAAAACATTTAAAAATCATTCAAAAATCCAAAAAAAAAAAACAAACAAAAAAAAAAACAAACAAAAATTCAAAAAAAATTCAAAACTTCCCCAAGAATCACAAAATCAAGAAATAAACCATTTATTCTTAGACATGATCTGCCTCTTGCAACTGCGACACTATTTTTCACACAATCACTTTAGTGGCTGATTATCCTTGCACTTCAGTCTGTTCCCAGTTTTTTCCAGCGACTGTCTT
>MU223571.1:128586-144173 GCA_018584345.1 Thuja plicata | reverse complement strand
TATATATATATATATATATATACATACATTTAAATTTCCTCTACCTCCATGAAAGTTCCATCTAGACCTGCAATAAAGAAATCTCAGAGATTAAATCCTGGGTAAGGGTTTGTAGGCATATTTTAATATGAGAAGCTCTTGGGGTTTCAATTTTGTCTCTAGAGCCCAATCCTAATTTGTATTAGAGTTAGGACGGACCCTAATAAAGGTATGGTTGGTTAGGTTATGCACTTTAATATAGTTGTTTCAATGAATGCATTTTAACTTTATTTTAATTTCATCTAAATTTCATTTTGCTTTAATTAAGGGCTCGTTTACATTTGACTATGGAGTTGTCTTTTTGTAAATGGACTTTTAAGGTGGAATAAATTTAATAGGAGGATTAATAATTTAATAAGGGGTATAGAACCTTAATTGTAATGTTTTCTATTATAAATATTTAGATAGAAATTTAATTTAAATATAATATTAAATGTGAGTTTAATGTATTTAAGACTAAGGAATTTAATTAAGATAGGGGATTAATATCCTTTTAGATAAGAATGTGTGCCCTTTAAAAAAAATAATTAATTAGTAAATTAGTAATGAGGTAACTTATTAAGAAATCTCTTAGTTTGTATTAAACTAATTTAAAGATACTATTATAGATTCAATATAATTTAAACTCATTACTAGTATTGAGTTGAAACTTATAGTTCCCTTTTAGTTAGAACTGACGAGTAAATTAACATTGTTTTAAATGCGTGATTTCACGGTTTAAATGTAAAGCCCTTTTTAACTAGGTAAACTATGTTTATACTAAAGAAAATTTAATTAGATAAAGTAAATGCAAAATAATTATTCATTAATCTTGATCCTTAAATTAATGTTAAATCTCACCACATTTAGACATGCACATTCTAAACCTAAACTTACTAAACTAAACTAGAAAACCTATTCAATTTAATCCACCAAGGGATGTTGACAAGCCAGCGCTTGTCATCATTCCCCTTGGGAATTAGATCAATGTAACTTGTGGTTAGCTAACCTAGTAAACTTAGAGTTATCTCAACAAACACAGTTGAAACTAATTGGATCTTTTTAGTTTTAAAAAAAAATGTTGGTTGTGTTTTTCCCTAGATTTTGGGCATGATAGGTTCAACCATGTCTAGGTATACCAATAAGTAATGGGCACTTTGGAACATGATTATATTTTTTGGATCAAGTTATTCCTAATCAATTAACTCAAGATGAACAAGGGGTAAATGGTTAATTGGAAAATTTGGGTCTATCAAATTTAGGGTCATGATTTCATTTGAGGGCTCATATATTGTATCTCTTAAAATATTCTTATGTGTTTCCTCTAGATGATCAATAGCTCTAGGATCAAAGTTTTCCTCACTAGATTCCTTTTGAGTTTATTGTGGGAAAAATGGTTCTATGCTAAACGTAGAGCTATATCCCTCTAAGAATGATGGTACATAAGGCTATCCTACCCATTCTTGACTTGTAATTGGTATTTCACATGGTGTAGAAGTATAAGAATGGATAGCATAAATTTATTTTCCATGACAAGATTCCTCCGATAATGAATCACATTCATATTCATTTCAGTCATCTTCATTTTCTGAATCTAACATATTGATGTATTCATAAGCATAAGAATCTTTCTTTTGATGATGACCTTTCTCATGATACCCTACTCCTAATTTTTCTTAACTAGACCTTCGTAAGGATTGTATAGGTTCCAAAAAACTTTTATTTCTTTTACCTAGAGGTCATTATTCATGATAGCCCATTTCATGATGATTTTATAGCATTTCCAATACTGATATGTAGTAATACTAATGTGTTGAACTCTATCACTTGAAATTTCCTCTTCTTCATCTTTATATAGCCATTGAAGGACTTCATTGTCCTCTTCTTCATTTGAGGATGTGGTATCCCTTACAAAGTTTTCATTATACTTGTGAGGTTTTTCTCTTTGGAGTCAAAGTATTTTGCATGAGATCGAGGAGAAGTAGGCATATCCATCAATGATATAGAGTATTCTCCTACCTCCTTTTGCTGAATTCTACATTGCTTTTCAAAAAAAATCATCATGATGTCCATTCTTTTATATTGTGTCATTTTGTCTTTCCCCTTTTCTGATTTAGAGGAATGTAATCCTTCTAGAATAGAAGAATTTAAATTTGAGCAACTAGGGTTTCCTTCATTTAATTCTAGGAAATTAACTATTTCCTTGACTTTGTTAGATGAAGATGAATAGATTTCTCCATCACTTGAGGTAGTAGGCTCATATTTTAGATATTCTTTTTCTTTCTATTTAAATTTTAGACCTGAAATAGGAATATCTTCTTTGTCTTGTGGCTTGGGTGAACTTGATGTAGAGCCTTCACTATTATGAGGAACAATTGAATATGTTTATTGTTTAACATTGTTGTAGTATTGGAAGGGGCTCAAATCTCCACCAAAAGTTATGTCCTCAGCCATGGATGGAAAATTCACACATTGATTATGAGTGGAAGGTATCGCTTGCATGTCATGGATCCATGGTCTACAAAATAAAATATTGTATGTCAGCTTAAGGTCTAAATCTTGATAAACTGTATCTTTAATAATATGATCCACTCTGATTGGTAAAGTAACCATCCCTTTTGAGGACCTTTCTTCATCATCATAAGCCTTTATAGTTATCTTTCTTTTAGGATCAATGGAATTTCTAGAATATCCTAAGGCTTTGATAAAGTTTAAAGTACATATATTTAGATCAACACCTCAATCTATTAGGACTCTTTTGACTCTATGCTTTTGGATGAAGACTTCAATATCCAAGGGTAGATTTTGTAGATGATGCAAAGAAATATCATCTTTCTTAGATAATGAAAGACAATGAGGAGCAATGACTAAACATATTTTTAAATTTTCTCACATCCAAGTTATGGGGAACCGTTATATCCACTAAAGCTTTGTCCAAAATTTCCTTGTGTATAGGTGAAAGTTCTAGTTACTCTAGGATTAAAATTTTGGCTAGTGTCTTTTGCAGTTGATCCACAAGGTCATATTGTTTGGATGAGAATGATGAGTAATTCAGTAAGTTTTGTTTAGTGGAAACTCCTCCCAAGGTAATTTTGGAAGCTTTCCCCCTAGTCACAATATTAGAAGATTTCTTTTCTTGTTTATTCTTCACCACTACCACAGTGATGAAATTTTCATGTCTAGAGAGGGATTCGATAGTATTGTCATATGTATGGGAAACTTTTACTTTGTTGTCTCCTCTCTTGTGGTTTTTATTGTAATTGGAAGATTCACCCTTGTCATGATTCGAGAAAGGGGTCTTGAATACTGTGTGGTCTTAATTATTCGTTGGTTCATTAACATGAATAGTACCATTATCAATGAGGTCTTGTGCCACATGTTTCAACCTCATACATTCTTTCATGTTATGCCCTTTATTATGGTAATATTCACAATGATTATAATAACTCCACCATGATTGATTCACTTTAGGTTCATAGGGTCTTGCCTCTAGTAGACTTATGAGTTTATTCAGAATGAGAATTCTTAGGGCTGTCTCAAGCATTTCCCGTAATGGGGTAAAATTTATTCTTGGTCTTGGAGTAAATTGAGACATGAAGTTGGGTTTAGGATTTGTATTTCCTTGGTTTTTTTTGAAAGAGTTGTTGTTAAAAGGATTTTTGGGGGATTGGTTGACATTATTAGTTTGACTAGTGGACCTACTTGAAATGTTGAAAGGTTTTGGTTTTAAATCATGGGATTCCACTACTATGTCATTAACTAAATTGTTGTTTTTGTTCTTCAACAATTGGTTTATCATTTTTTTAAGGCAAAAGTGGAATTATCACTAATATAATTATTTAATAAAACTGGTTGAAGAGCTCTCTCAGGAAAGAACCAGTAAGAAAACCCAGCTTCATAACTTGATACAAAAGATATAGTGATATTATAACTACTTCCCTATTACAAAGATGACCTAAGTCATTGGTTTCACTAATCACTAACCACCAACCATGCTATTCATTAACTACTAACCAAGGCTCATTGACTTGATGAATTGCAATATTAATAAGTGGTTACCCAAACATTAGCTTTTTAACTCCTCCAAATATGTCATTGAAAAAAGGTGGTCACTAATAGCTTAACCATGCTCAACAACTTCATTCATATACAATAGATATTATCAATTTACCAAAATGCCACCCATGCTGACCACTAAATATTTTTTTGGAATGAATCCCACCAAAAATTGCATTTACAAAAAATTATGATCGGGCACTAGGATATATTATACTATTTGAAACCCTAATAAAGTGCGCAGCCGCTCGGGGCTTCCATTACCACTGTAATTTTGGTATGTCTCAGCTTTGAAGAACGACACATTTTCACCCATCAAAAAGATCAAAATTACAAAATTGCCCCATTTATTGCTTTATTCTTCCATGAAATCCAGTTCTAAGGATACATGATCTGGTTGAGAACGTGGGGACCACCCCCAATTGTCTGCATTCTAGCCATCATCATTGTGGGATTGATTTCTATTAGCCCATCCTGGATCTTGGGTAGTCTATTGCCATGAATTTTGTGTCTAGTCGGAGGGAACTTGGGCTGAGCTCACTTCACAATGCAAATGGCTATGAGTAATGGGAGCCGTGATTGTTGTTAGGTATATTTCTTAACCCCTAGGTACTGAATCCTCTGCAAAATAATCCTCCTCTAGTAGCTTAATTAGTGCTTCTACCACCATGTGGATTTTTTCTTGCCATATAAAGTCCATTATTGACCCTGAGGATTGCATTAAATCCTTTAGCTGGCGACTGTTCTGGGCCTCCAACACCCTTTTTACATTGTCATACATAACCATTATATTATGATTAGAAAGGACTGCATGGCTTTGAAATAAACCACCAACTAGTGCCTGCCTTGTCCATAAGTCATATTTTTGCATAGCTTTTTTTAGTTTGTTTTCATCCTAATACTTGGGAATGACAACCTTATGAGCTAACTTTAACAATAATTCAACTGATTGCATCAAGTCCATGGCATTTGAAAAGAAGATAGAAACCAATTGTGAAGGATAGAGAAATTGCTTTGTGTACAGCTCTATGTTTTCATATCCAATAATCTTTTTAATTGTAGAACTAGTAATTGCAGAATGCAAGATAAACATACCATCCAGTACTGAATCTCCAATGTGACAAGGCAAGGCTTTGTCTTCATCTTGTAATGGAATATAAATTCTACAGTTCTTGGGAAGGACTTCGGCGTGATGAGTAGCACATTGTCCGCAAAGTGTACAGTCCACAACTTGTAGAGCCATTACCATTTTTTTCTGCTTGCCAAAAGTTGAAGATGCTGCATTATGATCAATTTGGGCTTTTAACATAGCGATTAATGATATGCATACTCCACAATTTGTGTGAAATGTCATTCATTATCCCTGTCAATAGTACTTTGCCACGCATCCCTCAGCATTGTGAATACTTTGATATTTTGAACACCTCTCTGTTTAATCATTAATTGAATGTACTATACCAGTTCAGAAATAATTTTGGTGATGCCACTTGATCTCCACAGACTGGTGATGTGCTTATTTCATAATTTGCATTATGTGATACTTTTCCTCTTCCCACATGTTAAATTGTGATTTTGATATGTAAATCACCTTGTATTCATTACTTTGCATAAGTTTCATGTATTGTTGTCCTAGGTGATCAGAATTAAGATATGTTTGCAATCTCACATTGATATGGAAAATAAGTAAGATGATATCAACTTGTCACATATCTCATTTTGCTTAATTATTCCACAGTCCCAATGACTATCTCTATAGTTTAAATAAATTATTTATCTGTGTTCACCACCCGTTGCAATTTAGGCCAATTTTATGCAATGTTACTATCATTTATGTCCATTATTTCTATGCCATCGTAGCCCATATTTGATAGTAGATCTGCTACTCTATTTCCTTCCCTAAGTGTGTGTGAGATTGTTAGATTGGGAAATCTTTCTATCATGCACCATATTTGTGTTAGAATTTACTCTAACTTATAGTTCTTTGACTCCCTTTTAACACATGCATTAATTATTACCTGTGAATCTCCTTCTACTTGTATATTCTTAATCCCACAATGTTTTGCCAAGATAAGACCTGCCATCATTGCATGAGCTTCTGTAGTATTGTTTGTTCTTGTTGGTAATTGGGACATAGTACATCCTATTAGATTCCCCTTCGAATCCCTGATACAAACCCCCAATCCTAATTTTCTGGGGTTTCCCCAAGAAGCTCTATCAAAGTTCAATTTCATGTTATGGGGCAGAGGGGGTTGCCATCGAATGGTTGATCGATCTACTTGGCCAGAAGACTTTTTTAGATTTGCCCAACCTATGGAAATATTAAGTCTATCTTATTTTTTCAAGACTAAGGTGTCCCATGCTGTCAAGGAAGGATTATAACCACATCTATATATGCTTTAATTAACAACCTCAGATATTGATTTCTCTATTGTTTCCAGCACTTTTTCCTAACTTGAGGTTTCATTTCTAAATAACCTTTTATTACATTCCCACCATATTGACTAGATTATTAGAGAGGGAGAACATTTCCAAATGTTTGCAAGCAGTGAATCTTGATGTAATTGTGGCCAAGATTCAAATAGATCCCACAATTTATTAGACAGTGGTGTACAATAATCAAGTTTGTTGAGAACAAATAGCCAACACTTCTGTGCAAATGTGCATTGCAATAACAAGTGATCCCCTGTCTCAGTTACATCTTTGCATAGAGGGCATTGAAAGGCTTGATTAATGCGAAATTTTTCCAGCCTATTGCTTTTAAGGATTCTTTTGTTCAATGCAAGCCATGAGAAGCATCCTGCTTTAGGCAGAGTAGCTTGAGTCCAGCAAAAGTGATATGCTCGGAAGGGAACGTTTTGTAGTTCCACCTATTGCAAAATTTTATATCCTTCTCTAATAGAATATTTACCATCTTTTGATGGAGCCCAGACTAGCTTATCTTCCTTACCTAAGTAATATTCTTGTCTTTTTGTGACGATTCTATAAAGTAGTTCATTGTTTTGTCTTGTAAGGTGCAGTTCATCTGGGTCTTTCCATTGTATTATTCCTGAGAACAAGTTAACAGCTGATACAAAGTCTATAAGGTATCTCCCCCATTCATATTTTGTTGCAATGATAATTTCTTGGGGAACAATTGGTGATAGGAGAATAGGATTTCCATTCCAAGAATCTCTCCAAAATTTGATATTTTACCCATTATTAACTTCCCATGTAACATAATTGTATATTGTTTCTCTTGGGGTCGTCATGTAGTTCCAAATTGTTGACCCTTTGGGTGGATCTAAAATGGTGAGGATTTGAATTGGGTTATCATTGTCAAGGTATTTTTTTTTCATGATCTAACACCATTTATTATGTGGTTTTGTGTACATCAGCCATACTGATTTCCCTCCAAATGCTTTGTTGCGGATTGTTAAATCATGAACTCCTGCCCCTCCAAACTTTGAACCTTTTGCCATATCTTTTAATGAGATCAGAGGTATATTTTTCTCCCCACTCATGTTTTCTTCCCAAAGGAATCCTTTAATCAATTTTTGTATTTTTTGTATAACTGATGATGGGGCTTTTAAGACATCTAGATAGTAATTTGGAATTGCTAAGAGGACATATTTCATGAGTAATATTCAGCCTGATAAGGAAAGCTACCTTGCTTTCCATGCAAATGTTCTGATCTTAATTCTTTCTATAACAGATGGCCAATAATTTGCTTTGTTCATTCCTACAAAGAACGGAATCTCAAGGTAGATTGAGGGCAGGATGTCCACTGAAAAATCTAGAACTTGTACAATTTTGGTCTAGATGACTTGGCTAGTATTGAATAGGTATATTTGTGACTTTTGTTCATTAATTTTCTGTCCAGATACTAGTGCATAAAGGTCTAGGACATACTTTCTTTTTTTTGCTTCCTTAACTTCTTATTTTCCAAATAATAATGTGTCATCTGCAAAAAGGGAATGGGTGACTGAAATATCTGTACCCCCGATTTTGCTCCACTCCAAAAGCCCATTGTATGTTGCTTCTTGATTGTTCTACTTAATGCTTCTACCATTAGTATGAAGAGGATGGGGGATATTGGATCTCCCTGTCTAATTCCCTGAGTGGAGGAGAAGAAACCAGCCGGGTTTCCATTAATGATGACCGAGAACTAGGCCCCTGAAATACATGCCAGTATCAATTTACACCACTGCTGTGAAAAACCAAACTTGAGAAGGACTTGAAAATGGAAATCCCAATTTACTCTGTCACATGCTTTCATCATGTCCAATTTAATAACAAAATTAGGTGAATGATCCTCTTGAATAGAATGTAGTGCTTCATGGGCAACTAGTGCTCCTTTCATGGTTTCTCAACCTGGGAGAAAACCTCCTTGTTCTTTGGAGATAATTGAAGGAATGAGATTCTATAGTCTCATATATATGGATTTGGTGATGATTTTATATACTGTGTTGCAAAGTGATATAGGTCAGAAATCTACAAAAGATTTTGGATCTTTCATTTTAGGTATAATAGCAATATTGGTTGTATTGAAATATTTTAGCATTGACTTTCTTTTCCTTGATTCGTCCACCGCTACCAGCAACTCCTAGCCAATGACCTCCCAGCATGCCTGAAAAAAGAGTGGAGTATAGCCATCTAGGCCTGAGGCTTTATCTGAAGGGAGTGAGAACACCACTTGTCTAAGTTCTTGAATAGTGAAGGGGGCCATTACTATATGGTTATCTTGTTGTGTAACTATGCATGGGATAGTAGCAAGAATTTCATTAAGCTTATCTTGAGATGGGGAGGGGGCTTGAGTAGGAGAAAGAATATTTTCAAAGAAGTTAACTCCTTCATGTTGGATTTCTTGAGCATTTGTTAATGTCTTCCCCGAAGATATTTTAGTGATAGAAAAGATTGTGTTGTTTGCTCTTTTTTGCTTAGCTAAAGCATGGAAGAATTTAGTATTCTTGTCTCCTTCTCTAAGCCACAATTCCCATGATTTCTATCTCCAATATTCTTTCTCCCAAGAGCACAACTCTTCCCATTCCTCTTGGAGTTCTCTGTGTGTGTTGTATGTGTCATTATCCATACCATGTTGTATAGTATGCTCATGTAATTGTGACAATTGTTGTTTGACCAATTGGTTTATCATTATTGTTGTTGTTTGAACAATATTTTTGAAATTGGTATTTTTATTATTGGGAAAAACTTTGTTATCCTTGTAGAGCTTTAGTTCCCTATTTCTTACTAAATCATCTTCTATTCTGATTCCATTTTCTATCAATGTTTTATAGCTTGGTGGACATTGAAGTTGTAACTTGAAGTTCATTATTGTGTTCAAGTTGTTTATGAATATATCCATCTCTTCTTTCTCAAGTACACTTCATGGATATTTTGTAAAGACTCTTCTCCATCTTTGTAGAAAACTCAAAAAGGATTCTCCACTTCTTTTCTTAGTATTACATAGGTCTAACATGGTGATTTCCCATTTAATAGTGATTTCCCATCTAGCACCCTACTAGAAACCAAATCTACCTGTGAACACACAAATTTGGAAGCTCAAAAACTTGGTTGTAGAGGCACTCTCATTAATAATTTATAACCCCTCAGTGATTAAAAATGACCTTAAAAGGGTCCTTTTATAGACCAATGAAGAAAAGAACATTTAATATCGCGTACAACCTTTAACAATAAATACTTTATGTTTTGTTAACTAGGGGCCCGATCTCCATAATGCCACAAAACCATTATGAAAATGGAACTCAAGGTCTAGACAAAATTGTAAAAAAGAGGGCAGACTCTAGGATCACAGAGGAAGATAAGACAAAAAAAACAAAACAAGTAAAACAAAGGGAAAGAACCATGACGGGACCCAATGTTTTACCTCGAGGAAAAATATAGGGATGGGTATACAGGACGTAAAAGATACCTCGGTTGTTTTGCAGTAATTTGGAGTTGATTTACAAAGTTTGATTATGAATTATACTCGTGATTTACTATTTTTGTAAATAATCTGATAGACTATATTTTGATCATTATTCCATATTTTGTGAAAAAATAGATATATGGTCACAGCTCAGGAACAATGTAGATAAAGAATAATAGATTCTATTGTATATTCTTTATGATCTGGTTTGCTCCCTAGATTCAAAATACATCATTATGAGCCTCTAGTGTTTTGGAAAACAACACAATAGTGTATAGGAATGCTCTATGTTCTCTTTATACCAAATATTTATGAGGTTGTGTTTCACTTGAAAAACAAAAATCTTGACATGTTGCAAAAGGTTATGCTCAAAATGAGTGCATAAATTATTAAGAAACTTTCGTGTGGTTACAATTAATTAGACTAATATTTGTGCTTTGTTGGCTCTTGTAGCTAAATATGGGTGGAAAGTTCATCAAATGGATTCCAAATTTGCATTCTTAGATGGTGGTATAAAAAATAATATATATGACTCAACCAAAAGGATATGCTCTCGAGGGTAAGGATAACTAGGGATGGAAGCTTGTTAAATCATTGTATGAATTAAAAAAAACCCCTCGAGATTGGTATAATAAACTTACCTAGCATATCTTAAAGTTGAATTTCAAACATTTTGAATTTGTTGTTGTAACTCTTTTTGACCTTAAAAGGTGGATGCTATTGTTGACTATCTTGTTGTTTATGTAGATGATTTATGTATCACTTGTAATAATGAGGATTATATTCAAAATGTTCAAAAGACCAATTGAAGCAAAAAGGTTAAAATAATTGTTCTCTGGCATCTTCAATACTAATTGGGTATTAAGATGGTTCTAAAATCTAAGCATACCTTTATCACCCAACAAAAATATTCTAGAAAACTTCTCAATAAGCTTGACATGGCTGATTGCAAATCGCTGTGTACTCTTATGGGGCAAAACTTAACTCTATGATATTAGGTTGTGGAAGTAAATACATAAAATTTGTTGGTAGTTTGATTTATGCAATGAATACCCACCTAGATATTTCTTTTATTGTCGGAGAGCTCTCTAGATTTATGCAAAAAAACATGAGAGTCTCAGTAGCTAACAGCCAAAGAGTTCTTCAGACTCAAAACTATTGGCTCAAATACTCCAAGACAACATAATTCTCTTGGGTTTGATATTCACAATTAGATTATATAGGTGACTTGAAAGATGGAAAATTTACACTTTGTTTCTTAATGCATCTTCTATCCACAGTAATTTTTTGGACTAAGAAGCCACTTGTACCAACCCTGTCCTCTACAAAAGATTAATATATATCATCCTCTAAGATAACTCAAAAAAATTTTACAACTTCAAATAATTTAAAACAACAAGTCTCATCCACACCACATTTTTTAATAATCAAATTGCAATCAAAATGGACAAAAATCTAGTCATTCATGATCTAATCAAACACATCAATACCAAATTTCATTTCATTTGACACCATATAATATATAATAATGTACAACTCAATTACTACCCACTACCAATCAGCGCATAGATATTCTTACCAAAACACTTTATTAAAGAAGATTGATAAATTCAGAAGAATCATTGATTTAACCCCTTCAGATTAAGAGCGGAATGTTAATGTTTAATTCATTAGAATTCTTTATATAAGTTTTTTTAATGTTTTCTGTAATTGCTTTCAATTTAAAACAGTTTAACTATTCTATCGTTGTCTTCTAATATTTAAAAGTATATTTTCATTTTAAATCAGATAATACAATATTCTTGGCCATTTTCCATTCTATTGGAAATCTTGGCCTTACAAAGCTTTCAAAGTCTATGTTGTGAGCTGGCCCACTGAAGGCAATCCATGTCTTTTCTCGATGGGCCAGATTGAGTTGGCAAGCGTCTGACTATCTAAATTCACTTGACTTGACTTGATAAATTACAAACGCTCGAATAGAGAGGTGTGGAAAGTGGGAGGAACCTTAGAAAATTATGTGTGCTGATAAATGCTACCAACCTTAGAGTAATTGATCATCATAATTGAAAGTTGGGGAAAATGGAGGAATCTTCAACCTTAGAAAATTAGGTGTGCTGACAAATGAAAATGCTACCACTTGTTTAGCCTTAGGAAATTAGGCGTGCTGACAAATGAAAATTAGATGTATTCACAGATAGAATGAATGATCTATTAGTCTTCTCAAAACCAAAAGAAAATTTCAAATGATAATGACATAATGGGAGGAGCAAGTGGCTGGACTTACTATAATTCTGACTAATTATGGCTTCTGGGCTACGTTGGTGAAGTAATGACAAATGAAAGAATAGATCAATTTATCTTCTGCCTTGCCTTCATTCATTCAAGTTGTGGAATGATCAATTTTATTGTTATTTAGTCTTTCCGAATGTAAAAGAAAATTTTAGTAATGACAAATGTTATTGATTTCAAGAATAGACAGAAGCAAGTGCACCTCACCTTCAGCCTTTAATTCATTTGTCACTTTTGAAGAAAGGCGTTTTCCTGTACAGCTCAGTTCTGTCTTAAGTCATTGAGTCTTCTTATATGCCAAAGAAAATTTCACTAATGACAAATGTTATCAATCTAAGAATAGACAGAGGCATGTGCAACTTATTTTCAGCCTTTAATTCATTCACTACTTATATAGAAATATTTTTTCTTATATAGATCAATTTTGTCTTATGCTATTGAGTTTTGTTTCATATAAAAGAAAATTTTAGTAATGACAAATGTTGTGACTCTAAGAATACACAGAAGGAATCTGCACCTCATCTTCAGCCTTCACTTCTGGATGAAATTCTATTCCAATTTTCCAATTTGTTCACTTAGATAGCTCAATTTCATTGTTTGACTCTTTCACAACAATGAAAAATACAAAAATAATATATATAAGTGTTCGAGTTTTACATTAAAAACACATTATAATGGAATTATATGTATTTTAAAAAGTATCAATAGAAATTTTTACATTAATTGAGTAATATTTAAATGGTGGGTAGTTTTAAATTTCTCACTTAGAAATAGGCAAAAAAATTCACTTTTAGTTTCTTTCACTTTAGATATGTTATTCTTCAACTCTGCAATGACAAGTGTATAAAATATGTGATTTTTCTTAAGAGTTAAGACATTATTTGACCCTTATCTATTCTCATCTTGCCCTTGTTACTTAGAACTAGTTATATTCTATAAATTTACCATTTTCTTATCCTAGAGTAGACTTACATATATAGAAATGATCTAGATCACTTCAATACCTGTGAGAATAAATCCTGAGTTGCAAAAGAGATGTTGCAAGGACATGTAGCATAGGGAACTAACCAATTGAATACATATGTTGATGGTGAAGCCTTTGTAGTTTTGTAAAAATAGGTGGAGAATGAGCATGTTGTTGCTAGCCTTTAATTCATTCATAAAATTTCAAAGGGCCCATTTTAGTACTCAACAAGAAAGGTTAATTTTTCAAGGGGTTTTGGAGGAGGTAGTTGTTGAACACACACCATATGTTGCGGGAGGCAAGGGGGATGGAGGAAGTAACATTAACATAAATCACAATTCAATAATATATAGTCTAATATATAAATTAAAATCACTAATATATAGTCTAACTACAAAGATAGTTGGAGCTCACTACACCGAAAAGGCTCACCACCTATACAACACCCATATAGATGGGAGTTCATTACTCCAGACTTGCGAACATAGGATCATTCCCAATATCGTAAGAAATGAAAATAAACTTGTACACCCAAGACTCTTTTTTGTAGGGACAAGGAACATCAAAATCTCCACAATAGGTAAAGAGAACTTGTCCTGAAAATTTAGGTGACCTACACAACTCTTTCAATCTCAACAACACAGTCCTTTTCATTTTTTCTCTACCACAATCACAAATAACTACCACAAAAATTGAAGTCTTCTCTTCTGAAACTCTACTTGTAGATCTTCACTTGATGAATCACAACTCTCTTAATTTTTTTCCAAACACATACTCTACTTATATACAAGATAGTTCATTGGAATTACAACAAGGTTGGTCATGCCAAAAAGAAAATTGAAAGTTGGCCATATCGACAGAAAATTACAATTAGGTCCCATGACAATAGCATCTAGACCATGGACCCATTCAAAGAATAGATAAACATTAAATATATAGCTCACGCATAAAATGAAACCATTCAGAAAAGAAGTAAATATTAAATATAAAACCCGGGGGTGAACCCACAATAATGGGTTACATTTTTTTCTTAATTTGAAAACCAAATGTACATTCTGGAAAACAACTTCACATTCATATGTACATATTGCCGTGAAACCGTTAAAAATTGGAAGATAAAGTAAACTAGGGAATTTTATGATTTTCTGTCTAGATTCTAAATATATATTTTAATTTTTTTTGGAAATTGATTTGAATCCATTTTTCTATCTCCCTCGAAAACTAGTATGTTTCTAAAAACAACATTTTTAAAGAGTGAAACTCACTACATAGAGCATAACTTTTTTCTAAAATAGATACCAAGTTCATTCTTTCCAATTTAGTATTTTAACATCCACATCTAATGTCTTCAATTGCTTTCATCACTTTATCCTCAGTATTTCATATTTTATTGACATTTGAAGTTGATTTAACCATAATTTTGACATACGTTCATTTCATAGCTTGTAACTTGTTGTGTATTTGTCCAATTTCAAATTATTTTTTATAGAGAGAAGACTTCAATACCTAGTGCATAGATATTTTTCAGAATTTTATTTGTCTCATTTACTATTTTTTCATGAACGTCAAACATAAAGGTTGATGTTTGGTGAGAAACCTACATTTGATGGACGTCAAAAACCATATGCATAATAAACTCAAAATTTATTAAAATCATAACCATTGGAAAGTTTTTTCTGAGTACTTCTATCCTACACATGGGTTTGTAAATATTGTCCCATTTGAGCCCTCCAATTGAGCTTTGAAGGCCTAAAAACTTTAAAATTCGGGTGGCCTTTAGAGAACCTTGCTTACTAGGAGGTTTCGATAGAAACTACTTTCGATTGAAACTTGGGGGTTTCGATAGAAATTACTTTGTATCGAAACCCCTTGACACTTTTGAGGGGTTAAAACGCTTAATTCAGCCACTCTCGATCAAAAACACTTAACGACTTTCGATAGAAAACCAGGTCAGTCGATTTAACATTTTTTTAGGCTATTTACAGTTTCATGTAAATAAAGATATTTTTTCAATTTTCTAAACATGAAATTTGAAGAATAATTAGCATTTTTGAGAAGGAAGACATTAGGAAGTGCATTTTTTTATTTTGAGAAATTTTAAAAATCTATTTTTTCCAAGGAAAGCGATGGGAAATAAAAGGACAAGGGTAAATAAGAGTACATGAAAGTATTCACCTTAAACCGAACAAAGATTACGTGAAGAAGGATTGGAAAGATATCATAGTAGGAAAGAAGGTACATCTCTCTCACTCCCACTCACCTTTAGTCTTCTTATGTGATTTAAACTTACATGCTCTCTCTCTCTCTCTCTCTCTCTCTCTCTCTCTCTCTCTCTCTCTCTCTCTCTCTCTCTTT
>MU223571.1:65171-117357 GCA_018584345.1 Thuja plicata | reverse complement strand
CCACACAATGGAGCTGAAATTGTAGTTCCTGGAGATAATGCTATAGCAATCAACACTCTAACTGCTGCTGAGACATTTGTTCCTCACAACAAACCTTCTCCTGACCATAATGTGTCCCTTGTTGCCACGGAACAAAATTTAAAAATGACGAGTATGGGTATGGGAGAATATACATTGGACTTGATTGCTGCTATGCCTACTTCTCCTAAGTCCTATGGTAGACCTTTAGACAAGGCAAAGCCTTCCGCTTCTACCATGATAGTTTTTGGCACTTTTGTTCAATCATCTATACCCTTAGAGGCTGAAAAAGAAGAACAAGTTGTTAGGGAGTGGATCTATAGAGAGGACGAAGACACCAAGACAGTTGCTACTCCCATTTGTCCTAAGCGCTACGATAAAGGCTATAAACTTTTGCAGAAAATGGGCTATCAAGGTCATAGACCTATTAATGATAATGGGCATGCCCTAGTCGAGCCTTTGAGTCATACTAATGGCTGACCCTCTAAGATTACAATAGGTCTAGGATATGGTGCCGATGATGACCTTCCCACATGTTCTAGAAATACTCCCATGATCAGTGATTCAGACACAGATATAGCTGAGTCACCGCTGCATACTATGGCTCAAATGGGAGATGATCTTCCTTCTACCTCACTTCTTTGGGGACAGGAGGACATACCTAGTGATGATATGGCTGAAGCCTCTATGTCTCAAACCTATGTACCTAATGAATCATTGAGCTATGATAGACAACGTCGCAACATTGCATGACTATTACAAAGAGGAGATCAAACACATAATGACATGGGTGCCTCTACTTCTAGGCATTCTAAGCCTTCTTGGTGTAAACATCCCAGTAGAAGTTCCATGATGGATTCAAATGAATATGAATAGGATACGCTCTCACATGAGTCTTCCCCAGTGGATATGGATGTTGATGTGATTCATACATATAGTGACCAACCCGATGTAGTTGATGAGTCTCGTATAGTGTCTGATGAGTTCAATCCACATATTACTTTAGTGGACCACGCTGGTCCTTCTATGTCTAATCTAGATCTTGACACTTTTGGAGCCTCCTCTATAGGCTCAATTTCTCTTGTCACCAGAAATGAGATCCACCACATCAATAACCTTGAACCAGTCATTTCGCTTTCCCGCATACATTTGGACCTCATAGATTGGTCTGCCCAAGATCATAGACCTATACTACCTTCCCTTCAAAATGACTATGAGATCGCCTGCTACCTTAATGCCATTGAACCTGTTACTTCTTCCACCAGTGAACTAGCGATAAACATGACTGAATCAGATATCAAGTACCTCAGTCATAAAATTAAAAGAAAAAAGCAATGGTCGGATGGCTAAAACCACATTGTGGCTATATCTGAACCTCAAAATAGTAAAAATAAAGACGTATCTAAGGGTGAAAACCTCTCTAAGGCACCTGAGGATGAGGTACTTGGTATTCTACCAAGCTATTTTCAAGAAAGGTCTTTAGTTCTAATAGAGCCTACACAGCCCATCAACTTAGGGATAAAGGACTCTCCTAAAGTCATACATGTGGCTGAGTCCCTCTCAGCAGAGGAAAAAGAACAATTTGTTGCATTATTTCAAGAGAAAAAGATCAACTTCGCATGGACATACTTAGACATGCCCGGTTTAGACACAGAGCTTATTATGCATCATCTCTCTATTGCTCCAGAGGTAAAACCTGTCAAACAAAAACTGAGAAAAATGCATCCCCATGTGGCATTACTAGATAAGGCTGAAGTTGAGAAGCTTTTAAAAGCCAACTTCATAAGAGCTATCACCTACGCTAAGTGGATTTCTAACATTGTCCCTGTTTCCAAGCACGACAAGTCTATTCGCGTATGCATTGATTTTAGAGACCTGAATAAAGCATGCCCTAAGGATGATTTTCCACTCCCCAACATTGACATGATAGTGGACATGACGGTGGGCTATGAAATGTATTCCCTTATGGATGGCTTCTCCATATATAATCAGATCAAGATTTCCCCTGAAGACCAAGAGAAGACAGCCTTCACATGTGCATGGGGTACCTTTTACTGGAATGTCATGCCTTTTGGGCTTAAAAATTTTGGTGCCACCTATCAGAGAGCCATGACTACAATGTTTCATGATATGATGCACAAGAATATGGAGGACTATGTTGATGACACGATTGCCAAATCACAACAAAGAAGCACTCATTTGTCTGATTTGAGTTTGATATTGTACCGCATGGAATGATTTCAACTCAGATTAAATCCTAAGAAATGTGCTTTTGGCGTCACTTCTGGGAAACTACTAGGGTACATTATATCAGCCAAAGGAATAGAAGTGGACCCAGAAAAGGTGCAAGCTATCATGGAGATGCCACCTCCTCAAAATATTAAACAATTAAGGAGTCTCCAAGGTTGTCCCTAATCTATCAGATGGTTCATTTCTCAATTAGCTGACAGAGCCCAACCATTCAATCAGAATTTGCATAAAGGAGCTACTAGCATATGGAATGAGGAGTGTCAAAAGAACCTAGACCATCTCCAATCATACCTAACACAACATCCTATTCTTATGCCACCTATTCAAGGGAAACCTCTGATACTATACATTTATGCTACAACAACTTCCTTAGGGGCTCTTCTTGCACAACATGATGACATGGGAAAAGAGAGGGCTATTTACTATATCAGTCGCACCTTGGTTACTTATGAACTCAATTACACCAGCATTGAAAAATCTTGTTTAGTAGTGGTATTTGCATCTCAAAAACTCTGACATTACATGCTGGCACATACTAAACAACTGGTTGCCAAAATTGATCCTTTAAAATATCTCTTAAGTAAGGCTGCGCTTACTGGTCGACTTACCAAATGGATGTTGATTCTTTCAGAATTTGACATTCAGTATGTTGAAAGGAAGGCTATTAAAGGGCAAGCAATTGTGGATCAATTGGCTGAGTTTCCCATAGTTGATAATGTCCCTCTTTAGATATATTTCCCAGATTCTTCAATCATGAATATCACAGGGCATACATGGAAATTTTTTTTTGATGGTTCTCATACATAGAATGGAGATGGTGCTAGAATCCTATTTGTTACCCCTCATGGGTACACCATTCCCAAATCCTATAAACTTCTCTTTCCATGCACCAATAATATAGCCCAATACGAAGCCCTGCTGAATTTTGTTAAACTTGCTCTTGAATGGAGAATCTCTGAGTTGCATATCTTTGGAGATTCTCAGCTTGTCATAAACCAAGTAAATGATGATTATCAGACCAAATATGACAAGTTAATTCCCTATAAGAAGATGATAGACTCACTCAGGAAATATTTCACCTCTGTCACATTTGAACAAATTCCTAGAGCTAAGAACAAGGCTGTTGATGCCATGGCTACTCTGGCATCCATTTTGCAACTAGAAGAGCATGAATCGCGCTTTAAGTTCCTGGTGGAAGAATTGCACTATCCTACCTACAATTCCCCTGATGACTATGTCATTTACACTATGGTCGGTCATGATTCCTCCCATTACGCCACCATCTTTTCCTATCTTCATGATCAAATTATCCCTAAAATCTAACGCACAATGAGAAGCGCCAACTCATCCATAATGCCTCACACTTTACCCTCATCTCTGGTGACTTGTATAGGAAGGGTCTTGATGGAACTCTCCTTAGGTGTCTAGAAATAGGGAAGTCAAAAAAAGCATTAGCTAAAGTTCACGATGGCATATGTGGATCACACTATAATGGTCTTGTGCTAGCTCAGAAATTTCTTAGGGCTGGCTACTATTAGCCTACCATGCAAGATGATGCTATTCGATATGCCAAGTCCTACAAAAAATGTCAACTACATGGGAATCTCATTCATGCTCCTGGACGTGAGCTCATTCCCTTTGTTACCTACTGGCCATTTCAGCAATGGGCCTTTAACTTGGTAGGTAACATCCATCCTAGTTCTTCAAGTGGGCATAAGTTCATCATTACAGCTACTGAATATTTTACCAAATGGGTTGAAGTTGTCCCACTATCAACAGCTACAGGCAAACATGTTTCCTTGTTTATTTTGAATCACATCATTTTCCGCTATGGTATTCCCTCTTACATAGTCACAAATAATGATGGTCAGTTTAAGAACAAAGACCTAAAGCACTTGTGTAAAAAGTTCAATATAAAACATCATTGGTCTTTTGTTTACTACCCTTAAGGGAATGGCCAAGCTGAGGCCTCGAACAAGACATTACTAAAGATTCTCCATAAAACAGTGCATAAATCAGGCAAGGATTGGTATTTGTAGCTCAATCCTGTGCTATGGGCTTACAGAACTTCTATTCGCACTCCTACAGGTGCAACACCTTTTTCATTGGTTTACGGTTTTGAGGCTATCTTACCATTAGAGGTTGAAATACCTTCATTGAGAGTCTCTCTCCATGGTTTGATTACTGATGAAGACCAAAGAGCCATGCAAGTGCACAAGATTACTACTTTGGAAGAAAGCCGCAAGCCCACTTTTGATCACATGCACACCTATCAGAAGAGAATGTCTACTGCTCACAATAAGAAGGTTCATCCTAGAGAATTCCAAGTAGGTGAACTTGTTCTTAGAGAAAATCCTAAAAATCAGCAGAATAGAGAGTAGAAAGGAAAGTTTGAGCCAAATTGGTTAGGGCCTTATATCATTACAGCAGCATTTGGGTCCAGAGCTTATCAGCTATCTACACCTGAGGGAGAAGAGCTTACCGAGCCTATCAATGTTCTACATCTGATGAATTTTTATGCCTAAGGTTCTTGCACTTTTTGTATATATTTTATTGATCCTGAAAAAATTCCAAAAAATTTTCATATATGATGCTGAAAAAATCATAAAAAGCATAAAAAGTACTAAAAAAATGAGCATCCTAGTGAAAATCTAGCAATAGGCACTTTGATGTCTCACCAAAAAAACCAAAAAAAAAAAGTCCTAGAAAAATCTATCAAGTGGTGAAAACCTTGAAACAGGCGTTGCTTGTGACCCTTGCACCTATGTCTATCAGTCTTACATAGCGCTCACTCGCTTCACTTCTTGCTTTGCCTCTACTAGTTGGGAATGGACTCTTGTCTTAGTCTAGGGGGCATACGTTGTTATAGCTTATCTTGGGTCTCTTTGTGCATCTAGGTTTCTTGGGAAACTTGGTTCCAATGGTTTTTTTCAACACCACCCCAATTGTGTTTTTCAACACTACCCTAGCATCGAGTGTTTCTCAACACTTATTGGATATCCTACCCATCATCTTTGATGATGCAATATTTCTCATTAGCAGATGTGATACTCAAAGTTTGACTCTATGACCTACACACATGCACTTGACTCGCTGAGACTTGCTTGGATTTATTTTCTTTGTGTGCTGTCTATGATGATTTCTTTGCTGAGTGTTCTTTCCCTAAGAAGTTTTTGATAATGCATAGCTAGAAGACTAAGGGCATGAGAACATGTTTTATTTATTTATCTGCTTGTGGGTATGTTTTGTTGATCCTAACTGTCATGAGAATCTATGCTGGTCTTACTTGACCTTGGGATCTACAAGGTATTATCCTTGACTATTTTTTGTAAGTGCATACTTGTAGTCATCTTGACTTTCCATGTGTCTCGATGTGAGTATAATCTTGCCATATCAAACTTAGGTAATCTCACTACACTAGTCATCTTGACCTATATGTCTTTGGTGCCTAGGTGGGATTCCCACATTTCTATCTGATATAGATCATATTCAGATCCACATAGTTCTACTAGTGTTCATTATATGATCTTACGACACTACCAATAATACTCGATGATGAATATTAGAGTCTAATAGCATTGTGACCTTGCAAATAAACCACTTTTCATAATAGCTTGCATTTTTTAGGTTCATGTTAGTTAATTTTTGATCTTGCATATAGAGAGAGCTCTCCTTTCATCTTTGTTGGACTTGTCAATCACTTGCGCTCACCTTTCACTTCTTCTTGATCATGTATTTCACTTCTTGTCTTTCATACCACATCATTTTCTCTTCATTTCAGGATCGAAACCAAAACCTGAGTTCACCTTGATTGTCAAAATCCCATTTCTCCTTCTTCCATGTAGTTGACTTACCTTTTGAGGCCTGATCCTTCAATCTTCGCTAGGGCATCCTTCCCTCTTCATCTCCATCTCTCTCACCCTTCTAGTCTTTCATTCATTTAATTCACATCTCTCTATGATATTGACTGGGGCATATCTTCATTGCTTGATGGTTATCCTATCATCTTTCATCTTCGATTATGATTTCTAGTGATTTGATCATGTTGCTCGTACTTCTGCATTCCCTCTACCTAATTTCACTTTCGAGCCCGAGGGGGCAGACACATCATATCCTATTGGCTATTCTCCAGAGCATATGCTTAACCATTCCATTTGCTCTAATCGATCTATCTTTGTGCTTGACATGTTAGTTCTCATCTCAAGTTCTGATACTGTCCATCTCTTTCCTAAGTGTTCAGTACTGTTGCTACCAGGCAGATCATGCAGGATTTGCTATCTCCCTGCACTTCATTCTTTGGAGTTAGATCGCTATCTACTTTCCTTCTTGGCTGATCTACTCTTTGACGTAATGTGTTCCCAGATCGATCACACATTAGTCAAAGAGGGGAAAATGTAATCATCTAAAAATGGTCATCTAGACTATTAGCCCCTTTCTAGCATTATTTACTAAAATCCTCAATTGCTCATTCTTGATCAAATCCTAGCTATGTCATTTATTCAATTATTTTCTATGGGCTAACCATTTTATCCTAAGTCTTTATTTATTTAAAAGGAATTCCCTCCCCTTTTATTAAATAAAAAGACCCCACCTTTCCTCTTATCCTAAGTTGCACAAATAAAGCATTATTCTTATTTTATAAAAAGGAGAAAGGACCTTTTTGTCTCACATGAGGCTCAAAAGTCAACACTTCACTCTCATTGGAGGAGACTTGTGCACACGGATTGCTTCTCTTTGATACTCCACCACTGATTAAATCTTGTGCCTCTTAATCTCCATGGTCCATTTTCCCTCATTTCCTACAAAAGAAGAACTCTCTCCTCATTTGCATAAGCATCTTTTGAATACTAACCTTATGCTGCAAGATTACTTGGAGGATTTAGAGCTTTTGAAGACATTCTTACATTTAGCATCCATTTCTTGCATCTTAGCTTCATATCCATGCTTTCTTAGATTAGTTTCATTTTCATGCTTTAGAGTAACTCATCTAGCTTAATTAGTAAGGATTTGTAACACTTGTCTTTCCATTTTTAGCTTAGTTGCATTGTTCCTTCTTTGCATAGCTTAGTTTGCATTTCTCATCCTTAGTTTAGTTTCATTTACATTTTCCTTTGATTCTTGAGGACATTTTCACTCTTTCTCTTATCTCCTTTAGAATCTCCCATTGCATGGTTTATTAGCAAGGTCATAGGCTTAATTAGCTCTAGCTGAGAGCAATACTCAAAACAGCCTTGCACTCCATGCCTAGGGAGCTCTAAACCGATTTCTCAAGGTTTCCAATCCATGGATCCTCTTGGAAGCAATGGTTTAGAGAAGTGCACCACTTGAGTGTGTACACGAAGCTTGTTGAAGTCTTGTTCCTATAAAGAAATATTCAAGACCATTTAGTAGGGGGTTGGAGAATTGGGATATTGTAAATCATTAGGCTTGTATTTGTTTCCAATCTAGGATATAGCAGATGTATTTCAGATTGTATTGAAATAGAATATAAAGCTTATGATCTTTTGCATATTTCTCTATTTTATATTTCCTTGTCATATTGATGTAGAAATAGGATTTCATTATAATTAATATAAGTGTTCTTAGATTTTAAGTCTCTCCTTTGTGTTATCTCTGTGAGTTGTAAGTTTTCTAGATTACTTTATGAGTTTTCCTTCTGCATATGTGTATTCCACAAGTCTTTCATCTTAGATGAATTAAAATGATTTGGATATTACATTGATTATATACTTAAGGACCTTGCAGTGTGTGATATGAGATATTTATGTTTATGGATTTGAATTTATACCAATAGGTTGTTTCAGTTTCAACATTGTATTTATGAGTTTACCCAATAGATAAGACACTAATCTAAATCAAGTATATTCTTTGGAGGTATATGTCTGAGTGGTTTGGCTAAATTTTGTCCCTAAAGATTAGTCAAACTCATTACCAAAATACTTTCATTTTATATTTGTTGTTGTTATCCCACCATGGTAGTGGAGATTCAATGAATACTAGGTTGGCATTTAGTACTTACTTGCCATTTATTTGTTGTTCAAATCCAGAAGTAGAAGGTATTGTAAAGAGTTGAGTTTTTTCTGGATTAGGTTTACCTTCCTTGGTTTTGCAGAGCTAGAAGTACATAGGGAAGTCTTGTCCCTATAGTTGGTCCAGCTATCTTACTGAGATTTCACACTTGGAGCTAACCACTCCTAATATTAGTCTTAAGATATATTGGTTGCTTCTCAAAGCATAACAGTTTTAAACACCAACAAGATGGCGACTGTGCTAGGGAAAGAGAAGTAAAATTATTGCTAAACCTTTAAAGGAATCTATGGTATTATACTATTTATATTATTGGCCCATCCGAGTCACCAAAAAAATGGTAAATCTACTGGGGAAAGTCATGCGCCAAAGGTTATAGAGTCATGGGTTTCAAAGAGATATTCCTCATGTTTCTCAAAGTGAGTCTATTTTTATTCTATATCATTGCATATGTGTCATAAATTTCTTGTTCTTAAATAAATATCTATACTATCTCACATGTGGTGATGGTGACTCTAAGTTCTCTGATTTTCATCAATGTGTATGATTGAAAAAATTCTACAAAGAAGAGGTTGAATTGCAATAAAGAGGTGACAGATGTTTGGACTCCTGTGATAATGAGCATAGTTAATAGAGGAATCAATAAGAGACCCTATATTGGGAAGTAATGTAAGTTTATGATTTAAAGAAGGTAAGAATTGGCAAAGATCTCAACTAATTCATTTTTCCTCTGCGAAGAGGTGGTGGCTCTACCAAGTTTTGAAAGTGCTTTGGAGGTGACTTCAAATCAAATAGTTTGCAGCAGCTTCATGATATCCCAGGTATTTTATTTTCTTTGGATAATTTATTTTTCTCCATGAACATCAGTTCTTTAAATTTTCCCTATGAATTTGTCAGCACTAATTAAGAGGGAAGAGAGAGGCATCTTGTAATTATCCTACCTACTAAGATGTCACAACTACATAAAGATAGGTTGTGTGGGGCTATAAATTTCAATGGCATCCCTAATTACCCAAATCCTATTCCATCAAAGGTCAGGGACTAATTTCCTAAGCTCACTGACATGGGTGAGCAATCAAGTGATCACCATATAGAGAAGTTCATTGACATAATGGATGACCATAACATCACACATGAAGATGTACTAATGAATTTTTTTGTTCAGTATCTAGTTGAAGATTCTAGGGTTACCTCATGATTCAATTGGATCTATGGATGAACTAGTGGATTGTTTCAGGAGTTGGTATGGTGACATAGAGGATAGTGATGATTCTGCTGCATCTAGTTTTGAAGAACTTATGCCAGATTCAGATGACGATTAGGAGATTCTTGAAGAGGGTGTAGGGATTCAAGAAGTTATTTTTTCATTTCAAAAAAGATTTAAAAGGGAGGTGGGAGAATCTTCACTTCTCTTTTACAAAAGGTTTTTTGTTTCACTGAGGGGTTATGATATTATTTTTATTCTCAGGAGGAAACTTGGGTTCATGTATTTGTGGCCCTTTATTCTCTTGATTCAGCTAATTGGTTAGCTTCCCTTAGGAAAAAATATTTT
This sequence comes from Thuja plicata, assembly GCA_018584345.1. Classification (NCBI taxonomy): domain Eukaryota; kingdom Viridiplantae; phylum Streptophyta; class Pinopsida; order Cupressales; family Cupressaceae; genus Thuja; species Thuja plicata. The sequence goes on along the minus strand of MU223571.1, from coordinate 107,510 downwards.
GAATACACCAAGAAGTGGATAACGAACATTGAATACCCTAAATCTAAAGATGTTTAACATAAGATAGATCAACTCATCCAAAAGAATTGCATATTATTTTTAAAGAAAAAAATAGGAAGGATAAGGGATGAATGAATCCTTGAGTTTTATAAAGGATTTTCTAAGTCATATAGTGAGATTCCAGTAGATTTTTACCTTCCAGAGTCTACATATATTGAGTTATTTCTAGCACTTTGTGTGCATAAATCAGTCAATTGGTTTGCATCTCATAGAGAAGAAGAGGTTGAGTATACCAGGAAGTGGATACAATCAATTCAAGAATCTGAACCTAGAAATGTACTTGATGATAACTCTACTAATGTTGACTCTAATTATACTAATGATGTTGAATCTGAAGCTAACATTGAAGATAGTGAACATCAATATTCTTAAGATGAACTTATAGTTGAGAGTGTTCCTGCTGAGATTATGGTTTTTTATTCTCGTCAGCATGATGGTGCAGATGATTTGTCACAATCTAAAGAAGATGTATGCAAAGAGAAAAAGGACATTTGTGATGAAGAGGTAAGTTTCTATCATGATCCTCTTGATGATAGTGACATGAATCTTAAAATTTCAAACCAAATGCTTAATATTAAAGATCTTGAATTTCAGGTTTTACATGAGGTTTTACCTAGTAGTGATGTTATTGAAAATGGGGAAAACCTAGATGATAGAGATATTTCTAGTATGGATGCTATCTTTTCTAATCATGAAAGTAATGACCATTCTCAATATGAGACAGAAAATGTGGTTAGTCAGTGGGATGATACTGATTTGATAAATGAAGATTTTGATTGTGAGTGTGTATTAGAGGTGAGTGTAAGTGATGATAGTGGTTCATCTCATAGTGAACAAGTCTCAGAGTTGTCTTTTGAATATCTCATATTTTTAGGGAAGGATATTTTATCAGATGGTCAGGATTTTGATACATATATTTTAGATTCTCCTTGTACTTTTGTCTCACTCGGCTACAACAAGATTGAATATGACCTTTCAGATGATGAGTGCATTAGTGTTTGTTTAGCTTCAAAAGATGAAGAGACTCTAGATATGATGTTGAGTACTGATTGGGATAGTTGTGTTGATTATGAATCTTTTTTTGATTCTAAATCTTCCATTGAACCATTTCATGATGAAAAATCAGTTTCTAAACATATGCTATTATATGATGAATGTGTTGATATGTGTCCTCCCTCTAATAAAAATGATATTGGTTTGTATAAAGATGATATTTTGTAAGAGAAATGTTTAGAGAATTCAGATATGGATATACAAATCACTAATAAGATTTAGAATAATTATTCTTTTGAAGAGAAGAATATGGATCATGACATGAAGTTTCCATGTTCTGGTAATGATGGTGTTGAATCTTGTTCTTATTATTTTCCTGATTTGTCTCCTCTTACAGAAGGTCAAAATAATTTGTAGATGCTCTTTGATGTTTATGACCATCCTAACTCTTATGTTTCTCAGATGGTTGTCTCTTATCCTTTGGAAAATGGGCTAGATCGTTCCCCAAGTGATCATTGTCTTCAAGGTTTGCATAAAGTTCAATATGATGATTTTTCCTTTGATATGAAAACACCTTATGCAAGTAGATCCAATAATGACTCCAGCTATATGGCAGAGTATGATTTCTTTTCTCAGTTGGATGGTGTTTCCCCAAGATGTGGCATTAAGAAAGAGAATGATGAGAGATGCATTTCTTATGATAGCTCTTTTTCTGATGAATGCAACATACATGTGCCACATGTTTTATAGTTTAAAAATTTGTCTGATTTCCATCTAGCATCTAATGATGAATGTGCTTATCTTTATTCTAATGAGAAAATTTAAATTGATAATATATCACATGAGATAGCTGATAGTGGTTATTTCAGTTTATTTCTAGAGCAAGGAGCATAAAAATTTGTTTATGATAGAGTTAAGCAGGATCAGACAATTGACCATCAGGACTGCTTTGATTCATTTAGATTAGTAAATAATTGGCACAACTGAGTTCTTTCCTACTACAAGTTTGTAAGTACTCTTTCTATTTCAGTTTCTTCTTTAGGTTAGCTTTCCTCTTTTGTAGGTGGTCTTCTTATCCCATAAATCCTAAATCCTTTCTATGCCTGCAAGAGGCATACATCCCTAGACGGAGCCACTTTTAGCACATACAAAATTTTGCTAGGTTTTATGTCTTCTTTCCATGCCTCTGCATTTTTTTTCTAGCCTCTGACCTAAAGCCCTAAGTCTTGTTGTGATAAATCTTTGGAAAAATCCCAAACCCTCAAGGCCTAGATACTATTATATCATTATTTTTGTCCAAGCCACTTAAAATCATTTTAAGTCATGTGTGCTTTTACTTTACCTTTGTCATGAAATCTCCCAACCAAGGTCAAATATTCCTTTTCCTTTCGAGATTATGCACGCACCATTGATCTATTCATGTCTATTTTCTAATCGTGTGGTTGGGACTGAGTCGCTAGATCAAGTTCAAGTTCAAGTTTTTATTCAACGATCTAGAGAGGACCTTGGATGCATATTTCATCATGTGGCTAGTGCTTGATCTCAAGATCTAACCTTGGTTAAGAAAAGTATTTGGAGATTCAGAGATAACTTTATCTATGAATCTCATAATTTAACCAAGGTCAAGGATACGTTACTTTTTCTCGTTGGTGGCTGAATCTTGTGATGAACCTAAGGATAATTAATTGGTTTAGAAACTTGGCAAGGATCATCGATCATGTTTCACTCCTATGGCTAGCACTTAATCTCAGAATAAACTCAAGGGTTAAGGAACTATTCGGCGACTTGGAGATGGCATTATCGTTGAATCTCCAGATTAAACTATGGTCAAGAAAAGTAAGTCAGGTCTAGTTCATAGTTTTCATGGACATGATCTAGACCATTAATTAGAGAAAAGATCATGGGTTGGTGCCAGATTGCTAGATAAAAGTCAAATTATTCAAATCTTTCAAAGATCTAGCATAGGGCGTGGACGCAATGTTGATCAGAAGGTTGGAACATGATCTCAGAAAGAAATGAGAAAGTACAAGATGAGTCAAAGATTTAGTGCTGATCATCAATTGATATCAAGATATATGGCAAGCACATGATCTCAGAATCAAACCCAAGTTACGAGATCTATTAAGTCACCTAACAACTACGTTATCTCATAATCATGTAATGAAACCTGAGTTTGAGCTATGTCAAGTTAATGTAATTTAGCGACTTAGGAGTAAGTCTTGTCGTTGAATCTGTAGATTTGACCAAGGGTAATGTTTAACTTGCCAAGGTTATGATTTTCCTTTGTCCCTCAATCTCTAGATGGGACCCTGACTCATGTTAAGTTAAGATTGAGTTACTAGGATTAAATTAGAACCGTCAGTATTGAGAAGAATTTGTTCAGTGATTAGGAGACTATGTTATCTCTGAATCTCCAGATAGACTCAGAGTCAGGCCAAGGCTACTCAAGGTCAAGTATAGTTCTATTGAGGTAGAAGCATATCCATTCATTGAGTTCAAAATTTGTGGCCTGTGTGTGATCACCAGATAAAATTCAAAGTCTTCAAATCTTTCAGATATCTAACGATATCTATTGATCTTGTTTAGATTGTATGGTGTGCACTTGATCTCACAATGGAACCAGGGTTAGAAATCAATTGATCAGAGTTAAAAGGATAGTTATAAGTAAAGTTTAGATTAGAGTTAAATCAGATGATAGGCATGAAGGATTAAACAAAAAGATGAAGATAATTAATCATTAAGTAAATGTGCCTAATCGACGCGTGTCACTGCTAATGTCATGGTCCCAATATTTTAAAAGAAAGTAAAGAGACAGTAAGTTTATTTTGATCATGTGGACAACATGAGGCCTTGAAAAAAAGAGAATGAAATATAGCCTTCAAGGCATTACGTACTTGCACCACGTGTCCCAGGTGGGTCCAAGATCAACGTCATGTTAATAAAGTTAAAATGTTGCAAGGTTTGAGTTCATCTGATGGATGGCGTAAAGCCTCAATGTAGAGATGTGAGAAGATTAACAATAAAGGCATCATGCCTATTTGACATTTTTCAAGTCCGGTTAGTGTAGGTCAGTTGCAAAAAAAGATTTCTCAGGGCAAATTGTACGTTATATGGATGATGGTGGGACCAAGATTTTTGAGTTATAACTAAAGTTAAAGATCAATTTAGTTGATTCTAATCGGATGGCTGGCACATTAACTTAATGTGGAGATGATGGGGAATTAATCTCTAAGGTAATTCACCTATGTGAGACCTAGCAATATCTGATCTGAGTGCCCAGATAAATTAAAATAAATTGACAGATCTATTTTAAAGTTGAACAAGGTTTCAATCTCTCCTATCCAAATTAGTTTATGTGCCACCTGTAGCCGTTATAAAAAAATTTTAAATATTTGAATCTATTCTCTGATGGTTTTCATGGTGGTGTTTTCAAATATTTTATCTCAGAGCCATTAATGTTTTGATCTGATCTTATGGGTCAACTGTGCACAGTTGTTGAACTATGTAGGGATTGAAATATGATATAGAAAGATACATTTATGTCTAGAGTTGGCGGATAAGGTTTCTAATAAAAGTGATAAATTCATATAGAGTGATGTAATTTATGTTGAGATACTCTCCGCATCAAGGCTTGGATTTTCCTACACCTCAGGTTACTACACTCACATCCATGAATTAGGTAAAATTGATTGCAGATCAGATTTGTACAGATTGAAGAGAGACAGGGTTTCAACTTGATCACAAAATTGAATGCTTACATTAATTAGTTGTAAACCCTAACCCTAAATGGTCCTTAGCCTATTGCATTCATGTTCCTATAAAGGAATATTGAAGAGCATCTAGTAGGGGGATAGAAAATTGGGAGAAATATTGTAAACCATTAGGTTGGTATTAGTTTGCAGTCTATGATATAGCAGATGTATTTCGAATTGTATTGAGATAGAATAGAAATCTTACGATCTTTTTCATATTATTCTATTTTGTATTTCCTTGTCATATTGATGCAAAAATAGGATTTCATTATACTTAATATAAGTGTTCTCAGATTTTATGTCTCTCCTTTGTGTTATCGCTATGAGTTGTAAGTTTTCTAGTTTACTATATGAGTTTTTCTTATGCATGTGTATTCCACAAGTCTTTGATATTAGATCAAATGAAAATGCTTTGGATATTACATTTATTCTATCTAGATTATCTACTTAAGGATATTGTAGTGTGTGATCTGAGACATTTATGTTTATGGCTTTGAATTTATACCAATAGGTTGTTTCAGTTCAATATTGTATTTATGAGTTTACCCAATGGATAAGACACTAATCTAAAGCAAGTATATTCTTTGGAGGTATATGTCTGAGTGGTTTGGCTATATTGTGTCTCTACACATTAATCAAACTCATTACCAAAATTCTTTACTTTTACATTTTTTTTGTTATCCCATCATGGTAGTGGAGATTCAATAAATTCTAGGTTGGCATTTAATACTTACTTTCTATTTATTTATTATTAAAATCCATAAGTAGAAGGTATTGTAAAGAGTTGAGTTTTTTCTGGATTAGGTGTACCTGCCTTCATTTTGCAAAGCTAGAAGTGCATAAGGAAGACTTTTCCCTATAGATGGTCCAGTTATCTTACATAGCTTTCACACTTGGAGCTAAACACTCCTAATATAATTCCTAAGATATATTGATTACTTCTCAAAGCATAATAGGTTTAAACACCAATAGGGTCTTTAGAAGAAGGATCCAAGAGTTAGCCTATTGTGGCTTAAGGGCTAGAAGGACAAACAAGTTTGTGATTGGGATCAATTCCAACACTACTTCCCTCCACTCAACATTAAGTGGTATCAAAGCTTTGGAGAATCCTTAGCGGAAGAATCTATTTTTATGTCATAAAAAGAGTAGGAGAAAAGGCCCAAGAAATGCCTCTAAAACTAGAAATTGTAGAGCTTGCCAAGATTATGCAAAAGGAAGAACAGAAGAATAGATGGATGAAACCAGAGCTAGAGAAGTTGAATCTATACGGGGAAGAGGAGAAATTACATAGGTGGGTAGAAGAGGAGATTTATTTAGACCATAGGTATCTTCTAAATACCCTTAAGTCTTTAGAGAGAAGGGCCATGGATAGTAAACTAGATCTACCCATCTCTAGTGGGAAGATGGATCTTGATTTGGTCATAGACTAGTTGGAGTCGTTAAATAGTTTATTTGAATGTGAGATCCCTGATAACAAGATGGTCAAAGTAGAAAATTCCAAATTGAAGGGAGAAACATTGAAAAGGTGGAACTTCATCCAAGGAAAAAGGGTGAAGTAGGGGAAGAATATGATATCCACAAGGAGTAGAATGGCTGCTAAGGCTAAGGAAACCTATATCTGAGAAGACTATGAAGTTCAACTTCATAAGAGAAGAAAAAATATAATGTAGAAGGAGATGGATGTTAGAACCTATACTGAAGAATACCAGAAGCTCAGTATGAAGTCCAAGACAATGGACAGGGAAAGTGAAAAGGTGGCCAGATACCTAAATGACCTAAGGATAAATATCTAAGATGAATTGAATCTCTTGAACCCTAATACAGTACATAGATGCTATCAATTGACAATGAAGGTGGAAGAGAAAACAAGAGAAGAATAACAGAGGAAGAGGAAGGAATGATAGAGGTAGAGGAATGTGTAGTGGAAGGGGAAAAAATTTCATAGCCCATGGAGAATCTAGTCAAGAAGCATCTCAGGTAGAGAGAGTAGTTCCAGAGAAAATATCATAGGTAGGAGATCAAATAGAAGAGGTAGATTTGGAGGAAGAAATGGGGGTCCCTTAAGATGTTACAACTTTAATCAAGTGGGTCATCCTATGTACAAGTGCCTAGAGAGGATAGGGTAAAACACACAAGGTGACAGAAGGACACAATTTTCAAGATGATGCCCAAAGTGTCAACTCACCATCCAAAGAGTTGGATCTAGAAGAAGGAGTATTATTGATGATTAGGAGGCCTCTATTGAAGGTCTATGCAACCCAAGAACCACCACAATGGAATACCATTTTCAGAACAAATTGCAAATGCCATGGTAAGGTCTGTAATCCTATTATTGATTCTAGTTCCATAGAAAATTTTGTGTCTAAAGAAATTGTAGGAAAGTTGAATTTGAATAGGATTCCTCATCCTTACCCTTACAAAGTATCTTTGCTTACAAAGGGGAAAAAAACTCCAATTGATGAGTAGGCATGGGTTGATTTTTCAATAGGAGAATATAAAGATAAAGTATTATGAGACATTATAGAGATGGATGCATGCCATATACTACTAGGTCACGCTTGGAAATATGACCTGTTTATTTTTCAATAGGATAACATAAAGATAAAGTATTATGAGACATTATAGAGATGGATGCATGCCATATACTACTATGTCGCGCTTGGAAATATGACCTTAAGGCCCAACATGATGGGATAAAAAACACTTAAACCATAAATACGTATGGAAATAGTTACACTATGAAACCATTGCCTCATCCCAAATCTAATAAAAAAAGGAACTAATGACCATATTAGTAGGAGAAAAGGAGATGTTAGAAACCATCAAAGAAGAAGATGTAGGCTATGCTCGAGTGTTGAAACCCAAGGAGAAAGTGGAGAAAGAAAAGACTATGAAGTTACCCAAGGAGGTTGATGAATTATTTAAAAAATACAAGGGTGTAGTTGTAGGAGACTTATCCAATTCCCTTCCACCCTCAAGAGACATATGTCATCACATTGATCTTATCCCTTACGCATCTCTAGCTAACAAAGCAACATACAAACTATCCCCTGATCAGAGTGTAGAAATATCCATGCAAGTGCAAGAGTTGTTAAATAAAGGACTTATCCAAAAGAGCCTAATCTCATGCATATTACCTAGTGTGCTAGCACCAAAGAAGGAGGTAAAGTGGAGGCTCTATAGTGAATCCAAGGCTATAAAAAAATCACAATCATGTATAGATTCCCAATTCCAATAATTGAAGACCTAATGGATTAGTTAGGGTGTGCATGCTTCTTTTCTAAGATAGACCTTAAGTCAACCTATCATCAAATCATGATAAGACCAAGAGATGAGTGGAAGAAAAACTTTAAAACCATTGAAGGATTGTATGAATAGCTTGTAATGTCATTTGGTCTCAATAATGCACCGAGTACATTCATGAGATTAATGAATGAATTTGTCCTTGATTTCATTAGTAAATTCAATGTTGTATACTTGGATGATATACTTGTTTTTAGTATTTAGTAGGTCAAAGAAAGAGAAATTGGATCACCTAAATCAAGTCCTAAGAAGACTCCGTGAACACCACGTTATGATAAATTTGGAAAAGTGTGTTTTTATGTAGGAGGAGCTAACATACCTTGGTTTTGTCATTTCAAAAGGGGAATTAAAGATGAATCCAGAGAAGGTGGATGCGTTTTTAAGTTGACCAACCCCAAAGACATCAAGAGAAATTAGAAACTTTCATGGATTAGCAATCTTCTATAGGAAATTCATTAAGAATTTTAGTCAGATCTATGCACCACTATTGTAAATCATAAAAAGGAGGTAAGAAGGTAAAGTTTGAATGGAATACCAGAGTAGATGAAGCGTTTGAATACCTCAAGAATAGAGTAGAACAATTCACTATTCTTACTCTCCCTTATTTCAATAAATGTTTCATTGTGGAGACTAATGCAAGAAATCTATCCATTGGGGCAGTTCTTAGCTAAGAGGGTAGACTTCTTTCTTGCTTCTGATAGAAATTCAATGAGGCTAAGAAGAAGTATAGTACCTATGACCAAAAAATCTTAGCCATTGTTGAAGCACTTAAAAAGTGTAGACACTACCTTTTCCCAAGGAAACCATTGTCCTCACAGATGACCATTCTTTAATTTATCTAAATGGAAAGGAGAAACTAAGTTGCATACATATGAAGTGGGTGGAATAACTAGAAACTTACACCTTCACCATTAAGCACATAAAAGGCCAAGCAAATAAGGTGAAAAATACTCTCAGTATGAGAGTCAATTTAATCCAATAGATATAGGTCCAAAGCATAGGGGTTTATGTCCTTAAGGAGTTGTATAAAGATGATCCTTTTTTTTTAGAAATCTATGAAGTTTACAATACACTTTTTGATGCTTATCGTACTTTGTATTATCATTATTTAATTCAGAATAGTCTTTTATTTAAAGGAGGAAAAATATGCATTCCAAACTATTCAATGACGTGTAGTTTAATTAAAGAAAGTATTGTGGTACATTAAGTGGTCATTTTGGCATAGATAAGACACTTGAATTGGTTAGGAGGCACTACTATTGGCCCAAAATGTAGACTGGCATAAGGAGGTTTCTGTAATCTTGTTCCATTTTTCAAAGGGCTAAGGGAGTTATTACAAACCAAGGTGTCTATCGACCCCTAAAAATCCTAGAAAAACCATGAGAAAGTGTTAGTGTGTATTTTTTAATGTGAATTCCTAGAACAAAATAGGGATTTGATAATATGTTTGTCATAGTGGATCTCTGTAGTAAGATGGATCATTTTTTTCCCTACAATTCAAATAATGATGCATCCCACATTGCTAACCTTTTCTTTAGAGAAGTGGTCAGAATTCATGGGTTACCTCTCTCTATTGTCTCAGAAAAAGATTTGAAATTGCAAGGTCACTTTTGTAGAATGCTTTGGAAAAATCTTGGAACCAATCTTTCATTAATCTCTACATACCATCCTCAAACATATGGGTAGACTAAATTCATTAATAGATCTCTAGGAAATCTCTTAAGATTCGTTACAAAACAATATGGTCAATCATGGGATTCTATTCTCCCTGAAGAAGAGTATGAATACAATGATACCATTAATAGAAGAACTGGTAAAACACCTTGTCAAATTAATTATGGATTGCATCCCGTAGGAGTCATGAAATTGATGGATCTACAAAATTAATTGAAAGTAAGTGTACAAGAGGAGGAACTGGAAAATCAAATCAAAGAAGTGCATGTGAAATTTAGGGCCACATTGCAATCAAACATAGAGAATTATATGGTTCAAGAAGACTAGAAGAGGAGAAATGTCACTTTCAAAGTGGGAGACAATGTATGGGCATACCTTAAGAAGGGAAGAATACCTAAAGGAAAGAAAACCAAGTTGTAGATGAGGAAGATAGGCCCTTTCCAAATCATTCACAAATTTGGAGAAAATTCTTATGAAATCTCCCTCACTCATACTATTGTCAATTCTCCAATTTTCAATGTATCTGATCTCACTCGTGTCAAGGGTGATGCAGGTTCTGATGTTTATTTGTAGGATAATGAAGATGGATATGTTGAATGGATTAAGGATCTCCCTTTGAGCCAACCAATGCATCTGGAAAAGATCTTGGACACAAAGGTTGTAAAAATGACTAGGAGGAACACTTACAGGAACTATCTGATCAAAAGGAAAGGCTTACCCGATCTAGATGTTGCATGGATAGATGAGATAACCATAGCCATGCATGGAACCACATTGGAAGAGTTAATCTCAAGTAGGAACTTGAGTTTTCAAACCCAAGGGAGTATGGTGTGGGAGCACCCCTCTTAGGATATAATCAAATAGAGTTTGATAGGCCTAAGATGCCTTAAGGATCTTTAGATTCCTTTTATGTAATAAAACCAAATATCTAAGACTAGTTAGCCTAAGGTACAGTTTTAAGCCTTGTAGTCAAACTTGATCAAAGGGAAAAAAAAAATTAAAAGTTTTTTGTTCTATTTAGGTGTCTTAGGTTTTTTGTGAGTGAAAATGTACTCATTTGAAGTCTTTAGGGATCCTAGGTAATATAGGACAAGAAAATTGTGAAAAGTTTCTTAGCAACTTTTTGTAAAAAGTTTCTACAACCTCCCCAATGGTCCAAAAGGTTTTAAAATTTGTTATGGACATTTGGTTGAGGATATATAAGTCTGTGAATGATGAAATACTTGTTTTTTTTCACGCATGAGAAGACTCGAGGAAAAATTAGAATGAATAGAATTTTTTTTTTTTTGATAACTAACATTGTTTTCTATACCATTCAAATTGAATTTGGATTGGAAGTGTTGGAATTTTTTCAGATGATGTTTTTGGCATTCATGTTTTTTCACTAATGTCAACATATGTTTCTATGGAGGCAAAACAAAATTGTTATTACTATTTATTTATGACTGACATAAGTGTATGGGTACTATACGGTTGATTCAGAATGGCAAAGATGGTGATGTGTACAAGGATGTGTTTGATCTTATTCGTAATTTTTCATGCCATAATATTGACTAATAGATGAGTTAAAAATGTTTTAGTGAAGACTGGGTATTGGACAATGATAGTGATCTTTGATAGAGTTAGTCTTTGTGTTTTAAGTATAACTTACGAGTGATGTGGATTGAGTTTATGCGAGCTTGAGGGATGGTAGAAGATATGTAAAGGAAGATTTGTTATGTTTTTTGAGTTGTAGGACTCCTTGTGATGCCAGTTGTGGTGTGTGTTCTGGAGGAGACCTATTTGGGACCAATTTAAGAGATGTAGTGTGTATTATATATTGCAAGCATGGTTTACGAATGTTGGATTATATTTGATGAATTATAATTAATGTTTACTTGTTATAGGTACTTTGTGTATCTTAGAAAGGGGTTAAATAATTATTTGTATAATGGGAAAGCCTAATTGTCCAACCTAATTAATTATTATAATAGGGTATATATGAGAGATCTTGAAAAGAGGATGTATGAATGTGATTGTGGAAGAGATAACAAAGTGTGGTAGCTATGAGATGGTTTGTGTGTAGTCTACTAGATGTAGAGAAGAGTTTGTGATTATGTTACTTCTTTGGAACTAACCAAGTAAAGACATTTTCTATCAGACTATTTATTGGATTGTATATTTACTATATACACTTGTATTTTGGACTGTAAGTCCCGAGGGTGGATTTAACCTTCTTTAGGTAGTGATCCCACTGTTACTCTTGAATCTTAACATTGTTTTTCCTCTAAGAAGGACTATACACAATAATGCATCAATAACCTCGTAACAGGGCTAAATATTTTAACAGGGATACTATACTCTCAGTACATCATTTGTGGGTGCTAATTCCCACCGAGGTTTTACCTTTAACAAGGTTTCCTCGATTACAAAGGATTGTTTTATTGTGTTGGAATTTAGTGTGTTATCATTTGGATTAAAGTTTTATTTATAAATTCTAATGTTTAATAATTTGTCTCACAACTAATTCACCCTCCCCCCTCTTAGTTGTGTTGGTGGACTATTATTCGTAACAATTGGTATTAGAGCTACTGGTCCTTAGAAAGAAAGCTTAACAGCTTGAGGTGATCCTAAAGATGGCATATTATAGGAAGGATAGTCCAAAGTTTGATCCTAAAAAATTTCACAGTTGGAAGAACAAGACGAGTACACATTTTCTATGCTTTGGAATCAACAACTGGATGATTACAAAGAAGGAAGTACAAATGAAGGCTAAGGATGAAATAGACAAGGCTACTGATGAATAAAATAAGATATTTTCATATATTATGGTTGCAAGAGAAGCATTGATTAGTGCACTCCCCAAATGTTAATTCACAGAGGTTAAATATTTGGATTCTACACATGACATTTGGACAAGACTGGAAGCACTATACGAAGGAGATAAGCTTACTAAGCAAGAGAAGTTATAGAAATGGAAGACAAGGATGGAAAATCTAAAAATTAAAGATAATAAAAATATTACAGCATGTGTATATAGAGTTACAGAGGTTGTTATTGGGATCAAAAACTTTGGAGGCACATACAGTGAGGAAGAAGTGATTGCGACAATTCTTAGATCTTTGATACCTATTTACATGATTAAAGTGCAAGCTATAGAAGAGATCATACCTTTGACAACAAACTTTAATAGAGATATTTTGATTGAAACATTAACTAATTTTGAGGCTGCAGAGCTAGGAGATTCATTACCTAAAGTTGAGATAGCATTCAAGGCATCTCTGCATAAAAATAAAAAGACTTTACTAGGAATTGCGAGCACGAGTAGTATTGACTTGAGAAAAGAGCTTGGTGAATATGCTGATGAATGGGAACAAATACATGAAGAATAAAGAAGTTAGATAAAATTTTGGCCCTAATTGCTAAAAGAGAAAAGAGAGATAAGGGTAAGTTTTAAGGAAAGTTACTTCTGAAATGTTTTCTATGGAATAAGATAGGTCATTTTGCATCTAGATATCCTACAAGAGTTCCAAAGCACAAGTCTAAGTTTTATAAACCTAAGTATTCAAAGGATAAGGAATGTTACTATGACAGTGAGGGTGTTTTTGATGATGATGCTATTGATTATGATGGGATTGGATTTATTACTATAAAGGATGATAAACCTATTCATGAAGAAAGAACCTTAGTGTCACATGTTGAAAACAAATCTGAATAGGTCATAGACAGTGGTTGTTTGCACCACATGAGTAGAGATAGAAATAATTTTGTTAAACTGAATAAGTATGATGGTGGTGTTGCGAGATTTGGTGACAATAATCCTAAGCTTATCATTGGAGTAGGATCTATTTATTTGGATGGAAAGGCCAATACTGACAATGTATTAATTGTTGATGGATTTACACATAATTTGTTGAGTGTTGGAGACCTAGTGGACAAAGGTTATCAATTGAAATTCATTGATGTGAAATGTTCTATCAAAAGTAAGTTAGGAGACTTGATCACATCTGTAACTAAATCCATAGGTAATGTATTTGAATTAAATACATCTGAGGATTATTGTTTTATTGCGAAGCTAGATGATAGTTGCTAATGGCATAGAAGATTTTGTCATGTTAATTTTGATAATATTATGAAGGAAAGTATGACTAATGAAGTTAGAGACCTACCAAAGATAGTGAAACCATGTAACACCATGTGTAGAGAATATCTAATGGGGTAGAAGACTAGAAGCATTTTTAAAATAAAATCTTACTCAGTGAAAGGGAAGTTGGATCTAGTGCATACAGATTTGAGTGGTCCTACAACAATACGATCATACTACGGTGAAGGGCATTTTATTATTTTTATTGATAAATTTTCTAGGATGTTGTGGGTTATATATCTTAGAGAGAAATCAGAGGCATTCGACAAATTCAAGATATTCAAAGAAAAAGTTGAGAATGAATTAGGCTTAAAGATAATTTTTTTGAGATCAGATAGAGGTAGTGATTTTACTTCAAAATTGTTCAATACCTATTGCAAAGTGCATGGAATATATAGATAGATAAATGATCCTAGGACACCACAAGAGAGTAAGATAGTAGAGAAAAGAAATAGAAAAGTATTAGATGCTACTAGAACTATGTTTGTGGAAGAAATGTATCACATGTTCATTAGAGAGAAGCTGTTGCTACTGTTGTGTATACTTTGAATACAATTCAGATCAGAGAAGGTACAAGTAAGACTCCTTATGAATTATGGTTTAACCATACTCATAATGAGAAATATTTCAGAGTATTTGGTATTAAATGCTATATCAAAAGAGATGATGAGATAGGAAATTTTGATGCTAGAAGTGATGAAGGGATCTTCCTTGGTTATTCCACTAAAATAAAAGCTTATAAATGTTTCAATCTAAGATTGAGGAAGATTATTGAAAGTGCTAATGTGAGGATCGATGAAAAGTTCCAAATTCAAGATAGAATATATGACTATAATCAGACTACAGAGATGAAGGAGGTTACTGCATATCAAGAAGAACCTGTTGAGATTGATTATGACATTAACGTATGTCAAGATGACTCAAATGATCCTACTGAAATTCCTAAGACTCCAAGGTATGTTAAGAAAAACCATCATGAAGATCAAATTGTTGGAGATCCAAATATAGGAATGATGAAAAAATCAAGATTAGGAGATGAAATTTGTTTGATTTATGAAGTTGAACCAAAATATACTGAAGAGGCATGTAGAGATGAATCTTGGACTAAAGCTATGCAGGAAGAATTATAACAGATAAAGAAGAGAAACACTTGGGAACTGGTTCCTAGACCTAAAGATAAGAATCTTAAAGGAACTAAGTGGGTTTTCAGAAATAAGATGAATGAAGAAGGAATGGTTGTAAGAAATAAGGCAAGAATGGTTTGTAAAGGCTACTCCCAACAAGAAGGCATAGACTTTGAAGAAACATTTTCTCATGTTTCTATGTTGGAGGCAGTAAGATTATTTCTTTCTTATGATGCACACAAATACTTCAAAGTATATTAGATGGATGTGAAATCTGCATTTCAGAATAAAGATCTGGAAGAAGAGATACATATTGAGCTACCTAATGGATTTCCTTTGTCATAAGATGACGACATGGTTTGCAAGTTTAAGAAATCATTAAATGGACTTAAACAAGCACCAAGAACATACTATGCAAGATTGGATAGGTATCTACTTCATCTTGGCTTCAAAAAAGGTAATGTAGACAACAATTTGTACTTAAGAACTAGTGATGATGGAATTCTAATAGTAGAGGTTTTTGTTGATGATATCATTTTTGGAGGAAATGATAAAATGAGTAAAAAAATTTCTAAAGAAATGGAAAATGAATTTGAGATGTCAATGATTGGTGAGATGAAATTTTTCCTTGGATTGAAAATAATCAAAACAAGAGTGGTATCTTTATTTCTTAGACAAAGTATCTTACAGAAATGTTGAAAAAGTTTGGAATGAAAGATTGTAAACCTGTTGGAGCACCAATGGTTAATGGTCACAACCTTACTAACACTGATGAAACTTAGAGTTTTTTTCAGACAAAGTATAGATCTATGATTGGATGCTTACAATATCTAACTCACACCAGACTAGATATTGCTAATGCAGTTGGAATTGTGGCAAGATATCAAGCAGATCATAAAGAGACACACCTTCCTGCTATGAAAATAATATTTATATATATGAAGGGAACATTGGATTATGGCTTATGGTATAAGAAATCTGATGATTTTGATTTGCATGCTTATACTAATGTTGATTGGGCAGGGAATATTGATGACAGAAAGAGTACAAGTGGTGGTGCATCATTTCTTGGGAAAATATTGGCTTCTTGACTAAGTAAAAAGTAGGATTGTATAGCTCAGTCTACTGGTGAATCTCAGTATGTTGTTGCTAGTATAAATTGCACATAGATTGTTTGGATGAAATAAATTCTGAAGGACATTGGAATAATTTTTGAAGAGCCAGTGGTTATCCATTGTGATAACACTAGCACAATGAACATGTCAAAGAATCCAGTAATGCATTCAAAGATTAAACATTTTTCCATTAACCATCATTTCCTAAGAGACAAGTTAGCAGAGAAGGAGATTAGATTGATGTATATCAGCACAAAGGAATAGATAGAAGATATATTTACAAAACCTTTGCCAAAGGATGAATTTGAGTATATTAGAGGTATTCTTGGGGTGTGAGCCCCTTCTTGCAATAAATAAATTGATGCAAGAATGCATTAGTCCAGTGGCTTTTAGAGCTATATCATTTTTTGGACTTGATGTATGAACCTAATCCTTAGGGAGAGTGATCGCAAGAACATTATAGAACATATTTGGGTGATTTTTCCCCTGGTTATTACATGAATGAAGATTTGAAAAATCTACACCTTACAGAGGAAAGAAGAAGAGTTATGGCAGCCTTTTCCATTGATGTTAAAGGGGGAGAGATTATATGAGAAAATCTGTACTGCTTTAGGGAAAGTTGTGTTGAGGATATTTATAAGATTGTATTGAGAGATTAATTTTAGGTTAATGTATTTTCCCATATGTTGCCATCAATTCCAAAAGGGGAGATTGTTTGAAATTTTTTATGATGATGTTGTTGGAAATTATGTTTTTTTATTGATGTCAACATATGTTTCTATGGAGGTAGAACAGGTCGGTTATTACTATTGCTTTATGACTGACATAAGTGTACATGTAATGTATGATTGATTCAAAATGAGAGCAGATGGTGATGTGTATAAGGATGTGTTGTGATCTTATTCCTAAGGTTTCACTGATTAATATTGACTACTAGATGAGTTACAGATGTTTTAGTGAAGACTGGGTATTGGATGGTAATAGTGATCTTTGACAGAGTTAGTCTCTGTGTTTTGAGTATAACTTATGAGTGATGCAGATTTAGGTTATGCGAGCTAGAGGGATGGTAGAAGACATGTTAAGGAATACTTTTTATGTTTCATGAATTTTAGGACTCTTGGTGATGTCATTTGTGGCGTGTTTTCTAGAGGAGGCCTATTTGGGTCTAAATTTAGAGATGTAGCATGTATTATGGATTGCAAGCGTGGCTTATAGATCTTGGATTATATTTGATGAATTTTAATTGATTTTTTCTTATTATAGGTACCGTTTGTATCTTAGAAAGGGGTTAAATAATTATTTGTATATTGGGAAAGCCTAATTGGTCACCCTAATTAATTATTATAATAGGGTATATATGAGATATCTTGAAAAGAAGATGTATGTATGTGATTGTGCAAGAGACAACAAAGTTTGGTAGCTTTGAGGTGGTTTATGTGAAGTATAATGGATGTTGAGTAGAGGTTATGATTATGTTAATTCATTAGAACTGACCAAGAAAAGACGATTGCTATCAAAAAATTCATTGGATTGTATATTTCCTATATACACTTGTATTTTGAACTATAAGTCCTGAAGGTGGATTTAACCTTCTTTAGGTAGTGTGCTTAGGCAGTGAGCCCACTGTTACTCTAGAATACTAATAGGGTTTTTTATCTAACAAGGACTATGTACTGTAATGCATCAATAACCTCTTAACAGGGATAAATATTTTGACAGGGATACTATACTCACAGTACATCATTTGTGGGTGCTAATTCCCACTGGGTTTTTAGCTTTAATATGGTTTCCTTTACCATAAAGTATTGCGTTATTGTGTTTTCATTTTGTGTGTTATCATTTAGATTAAAGTTTTTCCTATAAATTTTAATGTTTAATAATATGTCTCCTCCCCTCTCAGTTGTGTTGGTGGATTGTTATTCCTAACAGGAAGGATTTTTGTTCCTTTATAGTTGTATGGTAGTTTTTATTGTTCTTCTAAGGTATTCAATTTGATTCATTTGGGTGGAGATACAAAGGAGAAGTTACTATTTTTCATCATACTTTTATAGAAGACTCCATACCCTAGGTTGTGAAGATATGCCCCTAACTTACAAATCCACAAGTGGAATCTCACAGCCATGGGAGAAATGCAAGTAGGGGTAGTACTAATTAAGAATACAAAAGGAAAGAGAGGTTGGTGCTTGTTAAGTAATTTTTCCACCAAGCCCTAGTCTAGCATCTCATGTGTGCTCCATATAGTTTACTATTATTTAATGCACAACACCCTATAGGGAGTGGTTAGGAACAATTTATTGGTTTATTGGGTGTTCTTAGGTGAAGGAAATGTAGATCCTATAGCAAGACATGTTGTCAATTAGTGCCAAAATACTTAGTCATCTATATGATTACAGTGTTTACAAGGCAAAAAACATGAAGTGTAATGTGAGTAGTTACAATATCAACCGAGCATTAAGTTCAGAATAGTATCACCTGAGTTGCCAGTGTTACTTGAGTTACCATCTCTGAGTGGTCAATGTGACTCGAGTACGTAGTATTAACCAAGTGCTAGAGTTATTAGTTTACTTTGTCACCCAAGTTTTAGTATATCACCTGAGTGGATTACTGGACCCAAGTAGCAGCATTGGGCTGACCTAGCTCATATTGTTTGATACTACTTAATTTGATGGTAGCCAACTTACAAAGGTATTAGATTTGGATAAGGTATATATGTAAGACACTTTGTTTTTTTCCAAATAAAGTATCATGAAAGAGAAGTAAAAGAGTATGAATGCAAATATGAAGCAGATTGATTAGAAGGATACATTAGGAATAATAGTCCACAAGAAAACTAAGAGGGGGGGTAAATCAGTTGTAATCTAGTTTATTAAACTTTATACTTTATAAACCAAATCTACAAATGTTAATGATAACACAGTAAGTGCCAACACCATAACACAATATTTGTTGTCAAGGAAACCCTGTTAAAGTTAAAACCCTGGTGGGAATTAACACCCACAAATAATGCACTAAGAGTATAGTATCCCTGTTAAAATATATTAGCCCTGTTAGGAGCTTGTTACAACATTATAGGACAAAGTCCCTATTAGGAGCTAGACCATGTTAGGAGTCAAAGAAAATAGTAGGCTCACTACCAAGGCACACTACCCAAAGAAGGTTAAATCCACCCTCAAGGATTCACAATCTGAATAAAGTGTATAAAGCAAATACACATTCTAGCAAACTATCTGATAGAAAATGTCTTTGCTTGGTTAGTTAAAATGAATTATCAACTCTTCTTGTATCCAATAGTCAAAAAGCTTCATAGATTCCACACCTCTCTTTCTTTATCTTTCTCTCTCATACTTCTCCACAATAATTTATCATTCATATATACCCTCTTACAATAATTCATTAGGTCAGCCATTTAAGCTTTCCTAATACATAATTAACTAGGTCATCTGATTAAGGCTTTCCATCATACAAATAATTACACAAACCCTTTCTAAGATACACATAGTATCTATAACAAGTATACAACATTTACAATCCATTACATATACTTCCAGATCTGTAATTCATTCTCATAATTAATTTCACATGCTACATGTTTGAAGTTGGCCACGAAATAGGTCTTCTCCAGAATACATGCCACAACTGATGTCATCAGTATCCAATCAACAATCAAACTCAACCCATTACTCTATCATATATCAGTTGTCCATCAGTAAGTGTGCAAGTTCTAAAATATCTTCTACATAAAGATATATCTGAAACACAAAGACCTGCTCTATACAGAATCACAATTACAGTCCATAAAACTGGTCTTCACTAAATCAACTATAACATCCACAGTATGTAACATAAAGCCAAGAAACCTTAGGAATAAGGTCATCATACATCCTTCTACATAAATCCAACTTTGATAATTCTGAATCATCTATATAGTGTCCATACACTCCTTCCAGTTAAGTAGCCAACCTATCTTCTCCATAGAAATATATGTTGACATCATTGACAAAATATGAATATCAACAGCATGATCAGTAACCAAAACTAATATCATACAACAATCTCCCCCTTTGGCATTGATGGCAACATATGGGAAAATCCATATGTATCAACCCAAAAGTACTTTCTCTCAATACAATCTTCTCAATATCCTCAACACAAATCTACTGAATATAGTAGGGATTTTCACATAGATTTCTTCCCCCTATGGCAGCAACGGTAAAGGGTGCCATAATTCACCTATAGTCTTCTGTAAGATGTATATTTTTCAAATCTTCATGTCCAATTAGCTAGGTGAAATATCACCCAAATGTACTCCATAGTATTCTTATGTGATCACTCCCCCTAAGGAGTAGATCCATACATCAAGTCCAGAGAATGATATAGCTCTGAGATCCACTAGACTGATACACATCTACATCATTTAGTTTTCACCATGGGAGGGGCCATCACCTCAAGCATGCCTCTAAGATATTCAAAAGCATATTTTGGCAAAGGTTTAGTAAATATATCTTCTATCTGTTCCTTTGTGCTAATATACTCCAATTTAATCTCTCTATCTACTACCTTCTCCCTCAAGAAATGATACTTGATGGAAATATGTTTAGTCTTTGAATGCATTACAGGATTCTTTGACATATTCACTGTGCTGGTGTTATCAGAATGGATAATCAATGGTTCTTTGAAAATTATTCCAATGTCCTTCAACATTTGTTTCATCCAAACAACTTGTGTACATTTTAGTGCAGCAGCAACATACTCTGACTCATCAGTAGATTGAGAAATACAGTTCTGCTTCTTTCTCAACTAGGAAACCATCTTTTTTCCAAGGAAAAATGTACCACCACTTGTACTCTTCCTGCCATCCACATTACCTGTCTAATCAGCATCAATAAAAGCTTGCAATGTAAAATCATCATATTTTTCATACCCTATTCCATATTCTACTATTCCTTTCAAATATCTGAAAATTATTTTCACAGTAGAAAAATGTGTCTATTTAGGATCTGCATGATATCTAGCCACAATTCCAACTACATTGGTAATATCTAGTCTTATGTGTGTTAGATATTATAGACCACCAATTATTGATCTGTACTTAATCTTCCCAACACTTTGAGTCTCATCACTTTTAGTTAGTTTGTTCCTTGTTACCATGGGTGTACCAATAGGTTTACAATATTCTATTCCAAATTTATTCAACATTTCCTTAAGATACTTGGTTTGAGATATAAAAATGCCATTCTTACTCTGATTAATTTGCAAACCAAGAAAAAAATTCATCCCACCAATCATTGACATTTCAAACTCATTCTCCATTTCTTTAGCAAACTTATTGCTCTTTTTATCATTGCCTCCAAAAATGATATCATCAACAAAAACTTCTATAATTGAAATTCCATCTTCATCAGTTCTTAAATACAAATTACTATCTACAATAGCTTTTCTGAAACAAAGATGAAGAAGATGTTTATCTAGGCTTGCATACCATGCCCTCGGTGCTTGTTTCAGTCCATACAGTGCCTTCTTCAGTCTGCAAACCATGTTTTCATTATCTGTCAAAGGAAAATCATCAGGTTTCTCAATGTACACTTCTTCTTCTAGATCATCATTCAAGAATGCTGACTTCACATCCATCTGATACACTTTGAAGTCTTTATGTGCAACATAAGCAAGGAATAGTCTTACAGCTTCCAATCTGGCAATAGGTGCAAATGTTTCTTCATAGTCTATGCCTTCTTATTGTGAGTAGACTTTACATACTAGTTTAGCCTTGTTTCTTACCACCATGTCTTCCTCATCCATCTTGTTTCTAAAAACCCACTTAGTTCCAATCACATTTTTGTTCTTATGTCTTGGAACCCATTCCCAAGTATTTTTTTTCTTTATCTGTTCTAGTTCTTCTTCCATGGCTTTAGTTCAAGATTCATCTCTACATGCTTCATCAATAGTCTTTGGTTCAACTTGAGAAATCAGATACATATCATCTCTAACTCTAGATCTAGTCATCATGCCTTTGCTTGCATTACCAATAATTTGATCTTTAGGATGAGTTTTATTGACATACCTTGGTGTCTTCAATGTCTCAGTAGCTTTGGTCTGTTCTTCTTCTTCAATCTCATTCTTGATCCTCAAGGGTCCTTTAGGTTTAGCAACAACTTCTCTTATTTTTTTTATCTATCCACAATCATACATTCTTTCCAGAATTTGAAATTTTTCATCTATCCTCACATTGGCGCTTTCAATCAGTTTCCTTAGTCTCAGATTGAAACATTTATATGCTTTACTCTTAGTGGAATAACCAAGAAAGATTCCTTCATCAATTCTAGCATCAAACTTCCCTATCTCATCATCTCTCTTGATATAACATTTACTACCAAATATTCTAAAATATTTCACAGTAGGTGCATGATCAAACCATAATTCATAAGGAGTTTTGTTTGTACCTTCTCTGATCTGAATTATGTTTAATGTGTACATAGCAGTGCCAACTGCTTCTCTCCAATGAACATGTGACACATTTCCTTCCAGCA
Organism: Thuja plicata; assembly: GCA_018584345.1. Taxonomy (NCBI): domain Eukaryota; kingdom Viridiplantae; phylum Streptophyta; class Pinopsida; order Cupressales; family Cupressaceae; genus Thuja; species Thuja plicata. The sequence continues at coordinate 84,842 of MU223571.1, read as the reverse complement.
ACATAGTCCTTGTAGCATCTAATATGGTTTTGTTTCTTCGCTCTATAATCCCATTCTATTGTGGAGTTCTAGGAGCTGCAGTCTATCTATGTATTCCATTTTCTTCATAGTATGTATTAAACAGTTCTGATGTAAACTATCATCCTCTGTCTAATCTCAAACATTTCATCTTTAAACTAGATTCATTCTCAACTTTTTCCTTAAATAACTTGAACTTGTCAAATTCTTTAGATTTCTCTCTCAAATATGTAACCCACATCATTCTAGAAAAGTCATCAACAAAAAGTATACAATGCCTTTCACCATAGTATGATCTTGTTCTTGTATGACCACACAGATCTGTATGCACCAGATCCAACTTCCCTTTTTCTGAATAAGCTTTTCTCTTGAAAGTGCTTCTAGCCTATTTTCCAATAACGCATTCTCTACACATATTTTTAATTGGCTTTACAATTCTAGGTAGATCTCTTACTACTTTTTTCATACTTGCCTTCACAATATTATCAAAATTAACATGACAAAATCTTCTGTGCCATAACCAACTGTCATCAACCTTTGAAATAAAACAAGAATTTTTAGATGTGTTAAATTCAAATACATTACCTCTAGATTTAGTACCAGATGCTATCAAGTCTCCTATTTTACTCTTGATAAAACATTTTCCATTTATTAAGTTTAGTTGATAACCCTTGTCCACTAGCTATCCAACACTCAACAAATTATGCTTAAGTCCATCAACATGTAATACATTGTCAGTGTTACTCTTTCCATCCAAGGAGATAGATCCAATTCCAATAATAATTTTAGGAGTATTGTTACCAAATCTTACAACACCACCATCATGTCTTTTCAAACTCACAAAATTATTTTTATCTCCAGTCATATGATGTGAACAACCACTATCTATGACCCATTCAGATTTCTTTTCAACTTGGGATACTAATGCTCTTTCTTCATGCATAGGTTCATCATCTTTAATATCAATAAATATAATTTCATCATAGTCACCATCTTCATCATCAGATATACCTTCACTAGCATAATAACATTCCTTATCCTTTTAGAACTTAGACTTGAAAAACTTAGGTTTGTGCTTTGGAATTCTTGTAGGACATCTAGATACAAAATGACCAATTTTGTTGCATGAAAAACATTTCAATGGTAATTTTCCCTCAAACTTACCCTTACCTCACTTTTCTCTTCTGGAAATCAGTGCAACGATTTCATATATCTTTCTTTCTTCTTCCTGTATCCATTCCCATTCATCAACATAGGCTCCAATTTATTCTCTTAGGTCATTACTGCTCATGCTTGCATTTCCAGGTAAGATTCTTTTACTTTTGTGCATGATTACTTTGAAGTATGACTCAACCTTAGGTAAAGTATATCCCAATTCCACAACTTCAAATGTAGTTATCTTTCCAATCAACATATCTCTGGTGATGTTTGGTGTAAAAGGTATGATCTCCTCTATAGCCTGAACCTTGGTTCTATATGCAGGTGTCAAAGATCTGAGTATCTTTACAATCTTTTCTTCCTCACTGTAAGTTCCTCTAGAGTTCCTAATACCAGTAACTACCTTGGTGATTCTCTGTGCATATGCTCTGATGTTCTCATCCTCTCTCATCTTTAGTGATTCCATCTTTGTCTTCCAGTTCTATAAATTTGCTTTCTTTGTAAACTTGTCTCCAACATATAGTGCTTCTAGTCTTGTCCAGATTTCATGTGTAGAGTCCAAGTCCTTTACTTCAGTAAATTCTCCTTCTGATAATGTACTGATTAAGGATTCCCTTGCAACCATATTGCATGAGAATAGCTTCTTTTGATCCTAACTGGCTTTCTCTAATTCATCCTCAATCGCTACCTTTTCCTTCTTCTTTGTTATCATCCAGTAATCAATTCCCAAACATAGGAAATATGTTCTCATCATGTTCTGCCAACTGTCAAAGTTTTCAGGATCAAACATTGGAATATCCTTCCTTTAGTAAGTCATCTTCAAGATCATCTCAAGCTGTTAAAATTTCTCTTTGAGGACCAATAGCTCTAATATCAATTGTTTGGAATAACAGTCCATAAGATAAATGAGAGGGGGGTGTGAATCAATTGTAATCTAGATTATTAAACTTTATACTTTATAAACCAAATCTACAAATGTTAATGATAACACAGTAAATGCCAACATCATAAAATAATATTTTTTTTTAGGAAACCCTGTTAAAGGTAAAACCCTAGTGGGAATTAACACCCACAAATAATGCACTCAGAGTATAGTATCCCTCCTAAATTATATTCACCCTGTTAGGAGCTTGTTAAAACATTAAAGTACATAGTCTCTATTAGGAGACAGACCTTGTTAGGAGTCAAAGAAAATAGTAGGCTCACTGCCAAGGCACACTTCCCAAAGAAGGTCAAAGCCACCCTCAAGGATTCACAATCTGAATCTAGTGTATAAAGAAAATACACATTCCAGCAAATTGTTTGATAGCAACTATCTTTGCTTGGTCAGTTCCAATGAATTATCAACTCTACTTGTATCTAGTAGTCAATAAACTTCATAGCTTCCACACCTCTCTTTCTTTATCTTTCTCTCTCACACTTCTCCACAAGAATTTATCATTCATATATACCCTCTTACAATAATTCATTAGGTTGGCTAGTTAAGCTTTTCTAATACATAATTAACTAGGTCAGTCGATTAAGGATTTCCATCATATAAATAATTACATAGCCCCTAAGATACACATGGTATCTATAAAAAGTATATAATATTTAAAATGCATTACATATACTTCCAGATCTGTAATTCATGCTCACAATTAATTTCACACGATACATGTCTGAAGTCATCAAGGAAATAGGTATTCTCCAGAATACATGCCACAACTGATGTCAGCAGTATCGAATAAATAATCAAACTCAACCCATTACTCCATCATATGTCAGCTATCCATTAGTAAGTTTGCAAGTTTTGAAATATCTTCACTAGAAAGATATACCTGAAACACAAAGACCTGCTCTGTCCATAATCATAGTTACAGTCCAGAAAACTAGTCTTCACTAAATCAACTGTAACATCCATAGTATGTAACATAAAGCCACAATATGTAACATAAAGCCAAGAGACCTTAGGAATAATGTCAGCATACATCCTTCTGCATAAATCCAACTTTGATCATTCTGAATCATTTGTATAGTGTCAGTACACTCCTTCTAGTTAATTAGCCACTTTGTCTTCTCCATAGAAATATGTGTTGACATCAGTGACAAAATATGAATATCAACATGATCAGTAACCAAAAATGATATCATCCAATAGGATAAAACAGTATAAAGGAACAACAGAGACTCATCTATCACATTCAAGTGATCAACATTATTTCAAAGGATCTTATTCAGCAATCAGAGTTACATAGAAGATCATCTACTGGTTCACCCTAATAGGTGTAATCAACAAAATCCTTTAACAGGGTGGACTTAATATTCTTTATCAAATCTCCTGATAGAGTACATACTTTATTGTATTGTATAAATCCTTTTACAAGGTGGAACTAACAGTCCTTATTTCTCCTAACAGGGTAGACCATCAGAAGTGGTCAATTGTAAGCCTTAACCGGCCACATTTATTACTACAGTACTAAATCTTGTGGGTATCATTCCCACCCCAATTTTACTTTCTATTTGGAAGTTTTATGGGTAACCAAATATTGTGTCAAGTGTTATGAATGGTTATTATTTTTATGTTCCATGCATGAAATTAGATTAGACAATCTAATTAAGGATAAAAGGAAATAATTTTTATTGGTTCTTAATTCACCCCCACCCCCCTCTCAATCACCTTGTATATTATTTATTTTCAACAATTGGAATTAGAGCTTCTGGTTCTCTTATCATAATTTTAATAGCTTGAGAAAAGATCAGAGGCAATGGAAATATATAGACTGGAGAAAGACATTGAAAATGAAAAGATAGATCTACAAGTGACCATAAATCAAATAAAAAAACTCAAGGAGCAGTTCTCTCATTTTCTGAAAAGAAGAAAAGAATTAGCAATACAAATGAATGAAAAAATCTATATAGAAGAAAGAATTGAAGATTTTTGCAAAGACATAAGTCCTCAAGAAGTTGATCCAGCCATTGAAGACCTACTTGCAAAGAATCTCACCTTACATGAAGAAGTCAGAAAGTTGAAGAGAGAATAGGTAATTAATTGAGTCAGACTATGTGAAGTCATGGAAAAAAAGAACCAAGCAGAAAATGATAGAGATATGACACAGAAAGACAAGAGATTGCTAAGTAAAAGATTAGAAGAAAAAGACACTGAAATCTATCAATTGTCACTTCAGCAAGCAGTTGTGGTAAATCAACTAAATAATGCAAATCAAGAAGTTATCAATCTAAGGACAGAAAATGAAAGAAAATATCCTGATAATTCAGATCAAAAAAAAGAAGGATCAAATTGCACCCAAAATAGTGAGTTGGGTGGAACCACCATTTTAAAATAAAAATGTAAGGAGACAATTGAAACTGTGCATACAACCCATCATACATCAGTTCCAGACATGCTAGAAAGTCCAAATCTACATATTGATGCACTAGGACAAATTATGGTTCTAACTGAGTCAGGATCTCAGTTATAACCGAGCTACTTTGGCTTAACCAAGTTAAGTCGGGTTGTATGGTTTTAAAGATGGGAAATTAGTTTTCAATGAGATTCATTCTGAGCTATTCCAGCTACCATGTACAGAGAATTTAATGAAAAAATCAATGGTAAAATCTCTTAGAAAAATGAATTGAAAGGGTTATTATTTACAAAGTTTTCAGTTTACAGAGCGATTAACATCCAATAACGATTCAGAGCGAATTTGTGTTTTGAAAGTTTTAGGTTGTGAAGTTTCATCAATCCTCTGAGCATTATGGCATCTACATAGAGAAGCAAGGTTAAGAAGGGATCTGAGATGTTAGTATGGAATCCTATCTGTGAACCACCAAAGTTTAAGCTTCATCCAACAATTGTAGAAGAGACAAATTGTATGGGAGCTCATTCCCAAATTTATCCGAAGGTGTTGTTGATCAATGACATTCAAAGTTTCTATCATTGTAACATTCAAGAGCTAGGGATAATTGAAATGAATCAAGCATATGGAGCATTGTGCATGGAAAAAAATCTAAAGCCTGAGCACAAACACCTTGAAGTTAAGGGTTTAACTCATATTGTACATATGCCCATGAACTTCCAAATCAAATGGATTAGGTTTGTTTTGAGTCATGTTCACGACATGCATCTCTAGTTGGAGCAGCCAGTGAAGATCACTAAGATGATGGTACATCGAGTGATAGGGTACCCAATACTTGATAAACCTAAAGCTACCAAAACCCTACCTCAAGATGACCTAGCCAAGAAGACTATTGTCGATTTGGACGGAAGAGGTAGGAAATTGAATGGAGATACAAACATGGAGCTGAAATTTGGAATTCATGTGATTTATCACAAGGTATACAGTTCTAGAAGACCAAATAGTGTACCATGTGAGGCTATGGACTTGACATACAAGGTGGTCAAGAACAATCTGGCATTTTACCTAGCTGAGTTGCAGCTCATCCAACTAAGCAAGAACATGGAAAGCATCTAGGCATCTAGGACCAATACATGTAAGTTTGGTTCACTCTTAGTATGCATATTATTTTATGTTTAGAAGTTCTTTCCTTCCAAGGGCACAATAGTATGGAAGAAGGACATGCCTATAGTCCATTAGATAAATTAATTCATAGCAGAATTAGGTGATAATTTTGAGAGCATCATGGATGGATACTTTGAGAGTTTCAGAGAAAAGATGCAAGATAGATATAGAATTCCTAAACAATTGGTAGAGGACTATAAGGATGACATATTCTTCCCAATTGATTGTGATGAAGTATACATTCAAGAAGTCAAGCCTAGGGTTGCAGGGGTCAAACCTCTTACATATGAAGTTACTATTGATGAGACAAGAGACATAATTGAAGGTATTGTAAATGAAGCTGTTGACCCCAAAGCACCATATTTTGGTACTTATGAAGAAGCCAAGGGAAGAATGTCTTTAGAGATTGAGATTCCTAAAATTCTTAAGAGAGGAAGGAAAAGAATTGAGAAATTTTGTAAGAAGTATGGAAAGCCATCACACTCTACTCCCTTGATTGCTGAAAGCAATGGATAATACATCAAGATAAAAGAAGATGAAAATGTGAAGGAAGAGGAAGAGGTAGAAGTAGAGCCTCCTAAGAAGATGATTCTAGCCACCAAGAAAAAAAGAAAAGATCACTACCCATGTTTTTACTTCAAGCAAACCTATAAGATTAAGAAGAAAATTGATACTGCCTAAGGAAGATGATGAAGAGGATATAGTCACATTCAAGAAGCCACCACCTACCTTTAAGAACAAGGTTGAAGACTTGAAAGGAGGTAGTGGTATGGGTTCTTTCAAGTCACTAAAATATGCTTCCAGAACCAAGGATGAGCAAAAGATGGTTGTGGATGCAATTGTAGAGAAAATGGAAAGATGTAAGTATGATCCATCTGAATTGAGAAGCCATGTGACTGAAGAAATTCTCAAATAAATTATTATCCCCTAAAGAAATGTAGTTCAAATAGAGAAGGATATCAGAGAACAAACCTTGAAGCAATTCATGCCTACTATGACTAATAAAGAGGTAAAAGAGGCTATCACCAAATATGAAAACAATCACACTCCAAGGTTTAGGGCCTTTCAAATATTGAACAAGAGGATAGAGGATGTTATGCAGACTACTACAATGGTGTGGAATTCAATTTTTTTTAAGGGAGATGATAAGAGAGAGGAACTGAGTATAGAACCAAAGGTAAAGACTAATGATGAAGAATTACCTGAGGAGGAAACTATTGAAGAATCCAATGTAGAACAGATAGTAGTAGAAGTGATGGCATCCCTCCCTCAATCACCTATACATAATATCCTATCTCCAAGCAAGGAAAAGATCACAAAATATACATTTGGACTAGTAGGAACCAAACATTAGGCTCCACCTACTACTGGGCCAAGCCTAACTGAGTCATAGAAGGACACTATTAATGTTTCTATAGTTAGCATTAATTATATAGTTGGTGTAGTAGTAAAATTTGATGATCCATTGAACACTGAGGTCAAGAATGATGATGGAAAAGGTAAGAAAGTTATTCCTTGACCTAATCCCAAGGTCAAAGGTAAAGAGAAGGAAATAAATATTGATGATATTGTTCTTGAGGAACATATTGTGATTCCAAATTGGGATCATTCCAACTTGATAGTAGATTAGATGGATATACTAGGGGAGCTATGGAAGAAAATATCCACACAACAAAAGTTCTGAGTAGAGAAGAAGAGGAACAAAGTGCTAGACGATATAAAAGTTATATTCCTAGATGCACTAGAAATTGAAGTTGATGAGAATGATTCTATTATGAACAAACTTGTTGATATAGTTCAAAATTTCATTAAAGACTTAAGTGGTCAAGACAAATTACTGGAGAAAACTGAAAGAAAATTTGAGATTAAGGTTCTAGAGAATGTTGTAGGAAAGATTGAAATTGATCAAGTAAAGCTAACAAAAATCATTAGCTCTCTAGAAACCATTGTAAATAATGTAGTGGCATTATTTTTAAGGTTGAGTGATACCTCCAACTTTACCATGGAGATAAAAGACAAGCTGACAAAGATTGATGTAGATTTTAAGGCAAGTGTAAACTAGTTCGCACTTGATCCAAGTTCAAGCTCAACACATTTCATCAAGATCAAGTATGTGACTAATCTATAGGTAGAGTTATTGAGGGAAGAGGAAAGGATAGGGGAGTCCTTATTAGCTATATAGAGCCAACTCCTAACTCATATGGATGTAATGCAGAAACATAATGCTCATGTAAAGACACTCATACATGACAACAAATTTTCAGTTGCAGAGCTTATGATGGAGTTGTCTACATAAATTTAGATAGAGTTGCACATCCTGAAGGTGTTGCAAGATAATTGGGACAAGATTTTGTCTCAAATTTTAAAGGTACATAGTGATTTCCTTTCCTATTTTGGTATTACCTTGTAGATATAACTTTTGGCATTTGTGTCAAAAACAAGGGGGAAATGCATATAGGAAAGATAGATTTGTATATATGAGGAAATACATGTACAGAAAGAAGAGATACATACACATATCAGAGTTACAAAAATATTTTTGAAAAATAAAAAACAAGGTCATTTGTAACCGAGTAGTAGAGCAGTAGTCAAAACATAAGCAAGTACCCAAGCAGATGGTAAGCGGGAGTTTTGACTCAGTAGTTTGATTAGATTTTTTTTGATATGATAAGTGTTTTTGTCACTAATGCCAAAGGGGGACATTGTAGATCCTATGGCAAGCCATGTTGTCAATTAGTGCCAAAATGATTAGTCATCTATATGATTACAGTGTTGACCGAGCCAGTAGCTTGAAGTGTAACCTGAGAAGTTATAGTATCGATCGAGCAATAAGTTCAGAACAATATCACCTGAGTCACCGATGTTTCCTAGGTTACCATCTCCGAGTGGCCAATGTGACCCGAGTACCTAGTGTTATCCGCATGCCAGAGTTATCATTTTACTATTTCGCTCGAGTGTCAGTATATTAGCTAAGTTGATTACTAGACCTGAGTAGCAACATTGGGATGACCTAGCTCATATTTTTTGATACTATTTAATTTGATAGTAGCTGACTTACAGATGTATTTGATTTGGATAAGGTATATATGTAAGACATTTTATTTTATCCAAATGAAGTATGATGAAAGAGAAGTAGAAGAGTATGAATGCGAATATGAAGCATATTGATTAGAAGGCTACTACAGTATAGAGGAACATTAGAGACTCGTCTATCACATTCAGGTGATCAATATTATTTCAAAGGATCTTATTCAATAATCATAGTTGCATAGAATATCATCCACTAGTTCATCCTAACAAGTGTAATCAAAAAAATCCTTTAACAGGGTGGACTTAATAGTCCTTATCAAATATCCTAATAGAGTACATACTTTATTGTATTGTATAAATCCTTGCACAAGGTGGACCTAACAGTCCTTATTGCTCCTAGTAGGGCAGACCATCAAAAGTGGTTAATTGTAAGCCTTAACCAACCACATTTATTACTGCATTGCTAAATCTTGTGGGTATCATCTCCACCCTTATTTTATTTTCTATTTGGAAGGTTTATGGGTAACCAAATATTGTGTCAAGTGTTATGAATGGTTATTACTTTTTTGTTCCATGCATGCAATTAGATTAGACAATCTAATTAAGAATACAAGGAAATAAGTTTTATTGGTTCCTCATTCACCCCCCCCTCCCCCTCTTAGTCATGTTTCATTTTATATATTTCCACCAGGAATACCTTCCCTAGGAATTATATTGGTTTGAACAAACCATTCTTGATTACTTGCTTCAATAACCAAGCCTAATTAGTCCTATTAGGTCTCTGGTCCTTGCAAGTGTTTTGGAAGCACAAAGTTGGATTTGGGAGCCAAGTCCTTGGATTTTGACATATCTCCAAAAAGGGTATCTGAAAGTGTGGGATTTCATAGTGATCCTTTGAAATTTATAAAAGTTAAAGTGAAAAAACCCCATTCCCAGGGCTACTAGATAAGCCTGTCTCACGAGGCCTAAAACAATAGTTTGTCAATTGAAACTAGTAGGACTTTGTGGAATTCTATAAATGGTCCTAAATTTTATATTTGTGGTCAGTAAAACCCTATTCCACTCCCTATGGTAAATCATGAAGGTACTGTACATTGGTCCATATGAATGGAGAAGTTCTTGTGAGTGATTTTGATTTGAAGTTTGGGACACACTAGTCGAGTGTGATTAGATTGTTGAGGAGTCATTGTAGTATGAAGAAAGGAGTTGAATAAACTTAAAGAAGAACCATGATTTCCCTTAAGAGTGTATAGAAGAAGGATCCAAGAGTTATCGTATTGTGGCTTAACGGCTAGAAGGAAAAACAAGTTTTTGGTTGGGATGAATTCCAACACTACTTCTTCAAGTTCTTAATTAGAACCTATGCATAAAGATAATATGCAAAATAGAGTGGAATTTGGTCATTATTTAGATAACAACCATGAGTACAAAGAAAGAATGGGTATATCAAAGAAACCATAATAGGATCCTAACATCTAGTCACATGGTATCCCTTCACATAATTCTTTCCAAAATAAAATTGGAAACATTTCTCTTTCAGGGTATCTTTGGGAACTAAACCCTGAAGGATTTATATTTTTTCCATTATTATGCAGAAGGAAAAACATGATTTGGACCATCAGTTATCACTATAGTGATAGATTGGGAACAACACTACCCAACACTAAGGTTACCTCACAAACATTGTTTAGTGTTATCCGATGAAAAAAAGGTAAATGGAACCCGACAAGTAACAACAATGCAACCCGATGAAACAACAAAGAGAGGAAACCGATAGACAAAGGGAACACAATGAATAGTTCAAACAAAGTAAAACTAACAAAATTCAAGTTCTACCTGACGACCAAGAACTGACAGTCAATTACATCCCGCAAAAAGTGGATCTAACTTTCCACGTCAGATAAATCATTGAAGTTGTATTTATAGCTTCTTAATTTACTTTTAAATCCATTATGTGCAGAGGAAGAAATGTATTTAATATTGTTTTAATTATTTTTATTGATTTAAAACATGCAAACTAAAGATCAAGGTCAAGTTGTAAACCTTGGATCTAAGAGTTAACATTGTAATGCGTGATTCCAAGATAGGTAAAATACTTGTATAAATAGATGCTCAATCTATTAAGAATATAAGTTGTTCAATGAAGATTGTAGCCACAGAGAGCATATAGAGACCAAACAGAAGAATTCATGCAGAAGGATAGAAAAGAATCAAATCAATTTCAAGAATAGAATAGAGGCTATCGACGAGCAGAGATAAGGTATTCATTAATCACTTAAGGTGATATTATTATTCTGAGAACTTTAATGGATCTGTAATCAGCAATGGTAGATTGCATATAGTAAGGTCAACATTTGTACTCATTCTAACAAGTGTAGTACACATAAGAAATCCTTTCAAGAAAGGTGGACTTAAAAGTGTTATTGTAAATATCATAACTAAGTGCACACTTAAATTAGTGTTGCTAAAGCTCTTAATAGAGTAGATCTTAATAGGTCTCCACCTTAATACTCCTAATAGGGTAGATCATCAGAAGTGATCAAATTGTAAGCCTTAACCGGCTCCCTTCCATTTTGCAGATAGTGAATTTTTGTGGGTGCCACACCCACCGCAATTTTTACTTCCTAACAAGAGTTTTCTGCAATACCATATCTTGTGTTATGTTTTTATCATTTTCATTAATGTTTCTATGAATGTTGAAAACTATTAAAGATTATGAATGAAAAATACATGCATAAGAAAGAACAACAGTCATGGTCAGTAATGTTGTAATGAATGATTACTAATGATGAATTGTGAAATGTGTTAAAAGTTTTAGAGGTACTAATTCACCCCTCCCCTCTTAGTACTACTTCCCATTAATTCCAACAATTGGTATCAGAGCTTGGAATCTTCATGGAAAGATTAAAGGCTTAAGAGAAAATATCATACAATGGAGAAGTACAAACTTGATAAGAAGATTGAGAACAAAAATCTTGAGATACATATCTTCTATGAATAGTATAAAGAAGCTAGAATCAAGATGAGAGAACTGTTGAATGAAAGGAAAGGTATGGCTACCCAAAATAATGAAAAATATTATCAAGAAGAAGAGATTCCAGATTTATTTGAGTGTTTAGGATCAAATGCAAGTAATACATCACATACATTAGAAGAGAACATCACAAATCTAAAGAAGATCAATCAACATCTGATAGAGCAAATAAAGATGTTGCAAATAGGTCAAGAGAGCCAGATGGTAAGAATGATTGATGTGATAAGTTCTTCTAGACAAGATGAAATAGAAATAACACTTGCTATTGATGATAGAGGGAAGATCACAGAAAAGCTACAAGAGAAGGATTTGGAAATTTAAAGACATGCTAAGCATCACCATGATCTCACAAATCAGATTATTCGTATGAGTCAAGAAGAAAAAAAAATAAATGTGGAACTCATTGAGAGAATACAAATTATTGGTGAACCATGATAAGAGAATGAAAAACTAAAGCATGAGGTTAGAATTCAGCAACAACATAATGAAGTTATCAAAAAAGATGAAGAAAGCAATAAGAGAATGGGTGATTTTCTTGGAGGACAATGAAGAGTCAACAACAACAATGGTTTAGGCTTTACTACAAATAGAGAATCATCAAATCAAGTCAATCCAAAGAATGTCTATGAAAATCCAAGACCAAGAAAGCTGACATGGAAGCACTGTGGAAAGAAAGGGCACACATCAAATGTATGTTGAGGTAAAATAAGAGGTATTCCTAAATCTACATCTACATTCATAGGATTCTATTATAAGTGTAAAAAGAAAGGACATAAGGCTTATGAATGCAAGATTAAGATAGAACAGCCAAAGAAGGAAACCTACATGGAAAAATACTGTCCTACCTGCAAGATGAATGGGCACACATCTGAAGAATGCTGGAAAAAGAAAAGGAAAGCATGGAAGCCCAAAGGACAAGAAACTCCTTATCAACCAAAGAGAATTGGTAATCAATATGTATGGGATTACAATACATGGACAAACTATACAACATATGGTAGATATTGTCACATTGCTACAAACTGCATGAGAGCATGGACCAAAAGTTCTAGAGGCTGGTCAAACCCCGGAATGGCATGCTTACATTGTCACAAAGTTGGTCATCTCAAGAAAGATTACAAAGATCGAATGACAGAGACAAGCACATATCCCAATGGAAACACCATTGAAGACATCCAAAGGGCTAGAGACAAAATGTGGAGAAAAGATTCAAGCAATGATGAAGTTGGACCTAGCAATGCAAATGGTGACACCCCATGCAATGGATCTAATGACATCACCACCCCTACTTGAGCTGAACAAGTAAGTATGGAATTGCACTATATAAAGTCATATTTTGCATGAGTTCTATTATACAATAGAGAGATAATCAAAATATGCATAATAAAGATGCATATTATGTTACTTGTTTCACATCTAAGAAAACAACCCCATTGGTATACACATACCAAAAATCATCAGTGAACATAATGGATAAGTTGTTTTACACTTACCGAAACTTGTCGGTCAACACACAAAGTGGTTAAAGTTACCAATATAACTTGACATTTGTCAGTAAGGAAGCAGAGTAAAAATTTGTCATGACAGAATACTGATATTCGTCGGTAAAAGAAAAATGGTCAATAGCTATACTAAGAATCATGTCAACACCGATGATGATTTTGAAGGTCTTCCTGATGAACTCTGTCTTCATGTTCACATGAGTCCTTGAAGCATTTATTGTTGTCTTAGGAAAAAAATTCTATAAATAGACAATGGGACAAGTTCATTTTACACCCACAATTTGAAGAGAAAGCAGAGAGAAAAATAGAGTGATTAAAGAGCAAAAAGCAGAAGCATCCTTGAATCAATTCAACACACAATAAATAGATCCTTAACCATTATCAAAGATCAAAGTAAGTACCGTGGGCACCAAAATAACTTTGTCATTATTTTCAAGAAAGACCTAATTTCAAGAAAGCCCTAAAACTTGAAAAACAATGGCAACCACCTCTTGAACTACCAAGATCAAGAATCATAAAAGGAATTTGATTAAGTTGATTAAGAATAGCACATGTGTAGAGCCTAAGTTTAATATCTACCCAAAAATTGCATCGAAACCCGATGAAACTGCCGTGTTTTCAAAAATACCACCTAGGATTTTTCTCATAGAAGAGTTTAGGTCTTATATTCACTGCAAGATTGCAGAGATAGGTGATCTTGAAATGGATGAAGCTTATAAGAAGCTTTGTGGTGTCGAAGGGAAACTGAAGGAAGAGCATGAACACTTGGAAGTCAAAGGGTTAACTAATACCCTACATTTCCCAAGGGAATAAAAAATAGATTGGATAAGGTTAGTCTTGAGTAGAATGCATGACAAGAAGCTATGGCTAGACCAACCCAAGCCAATAACCAAGGATGTCCTTCACACTATCACTGGTTATCCGATAAATAACAAAACTAGGGCACATAAGCATCCCTCCATGAAAGAAGTTTAAAAATTCACCAAAGCACAAGGGGACAAAAGAGGTCTAAAAGTAAACACCGTCACTGACGAAGAACTAAAATTTGGTGCATGTGTAATTGGGTATAAGATTTTTCAAGAAAGAAGATGTAACAACATATCTGCAACATCAGTAAGCACAACCTAAAAGATAGTGACCAAAGGAATTTAGATGGATCTATGTGAGATCTTGTTAATACAACTTGATGAGAACATGATCAAAATTAGGTCTACAAAGACCAACACATGTAAGTTTGGCTCACTTATCATGTGTATCTTTTTCTATTTTCAAGAATAATTTCCTTCAGTAGGAAAAGTAAAATGAGACACTACCAAACCAGTAACACAACATATTAGTAAACTGATTAAGTCACTAGGGAATAATTTTGAATCTGTTATGTCTACATACTTCCTTGAGTTCAAGGCAAAGATGATGAAGAGGACTAGGATTCTTGAACAACTTGTGGAAAAATATAAGGATGAAATATGCTTTATGGTGGATACTAATTTCACTCATATCAAACCAATTATACCACGAACAACTTGGTTAGCACCACTAGATTATGAAATAAATATTTATCAAGCTACAAGTGCAATTGATGCACTAATAAATGATCCTATTAACAGCAAACAACCTAGGTTTGGAACCTATGAAGAGGCCAGATCTAAGATAAAAAGAGGCCTAGAGATAAACAAGACTTTCAACAAAAAGGGTAAGATGGTTAAGAATCTCAAAAAGATTATATCGGTTATAGAAGAAGAATAGGAACAACCAAAGGAAACTGATGAATAGGGCACCATTGGTGAGGAACAATAAGAACATAAATCAAATTCTGAAGAAACTAAATCTGATACACCTCCACCTCCACCTCCACCTCCTACAAAGAAGTAGAGGACAAGGAGTCAAACCACTGCAACTGATACCACACCTCTCAATAAAGGTCAAGTAAGGACCTACATGAGGAAGCAACCAGCTAAGAGAACAAGGAAACAAACTATGAAAATGATACCTCCAAAGAAGAGGAAAAGGTTGGTTAGATCAAAGGATGACATAGAAGATACTTAAGATGATGAGCTAGATGTAGTAAAGAAAAATTACAGGAATCAAATTGTTGATAAAGCTGCTAAATCCATTGCTACACATGGTACAATGAATGATAAGAAAATCAAGCAATGGGATACACTCAAACCTGATGACCAGAATAAGATACAAGAGGCAATAATTAGGTCAATGAAAAAATTCAAATATGTACCAGCTGAATTCATCAATCAAATACCTAAAGAGCTAGGTAAGAAAATATCACAACAATGGTCATTTTATCTACAGACCGGAAGATAAGCGAGGGAGGGGGTGCTAGTAACACTAATGCCTCCCAAATTTAAGATTGAAGAAATAAAAGAGATCGTGAAGAAGCACTCAAGTAAATTTGTAGCCAATATAAGGGCATACAAAGTACTAGAAAACAAATTCATAGAGATAGACACAATGACTAAAACAAAATTGAGACAACTCCTTCATATGCCAATAGATTCAACAAGTCATGAGGAACAATTACTTCTCACGAACATGCCTCATAGAGAGGAGGAAACAGACAATGCAAGTCCTCAGCACATTGCTCTAGACAATACAAAAGACATGGAGCCAATATATTTGGACAAAGTAATGGATAGTCTTGACATTCAAGATATCACCAATTATGACTTTGATAAGTATCCACAGAAGAAAGATGAAGTAATACTCATAACACTAAGGATCAAAGAAAACAACAAGGAATAAAGACATCAGAAAATAAAGATATGAATGTTACTAATGAGACATGGTCAGACACTTCAGTCATAGACATAGCAGAAAAAGATCCTATAGAGGAGATATAAAAGATGAGGATGTCACTGCTCTAAAATATCAAATGGATGAGTAGGACACCACACTTGATATAGCCCAAGCTACAACTCAGAGAAATATGTCTGTATTAATGAAGGTAATCAATATTTTAGAGGGTAATGAAGGATCTGCAACAGAAAACACAAGCACACCCGAGAACAAGGGTGATGCTGAAGAAAAATACACTATAGATAATACAAAGGCTACAACTCTAGAGAAGGCTACAACCGATGATCAGAAAGATACATCTACTGATCAAAATCAAGAGAAAATACAAAAGGAAGAAGGGGACACATAGATAGAAAAAGGTGAAGAAGCAAAGAAATATGCGAAGGAGAAGCAATCAGAAGAAAAATCTACAGAGACACCCAAGGTTGAAGGAGAGATGTCTTCACCAAATTGACATGTGCCACCCAAGCAGAAAACACAAGAAGCATCTTCCACAAAGCCTTCACCAAGCACTTTAGAGAACAAATGAATTAGCTATGGTAGTTCATACATCTGCATCCCCACAAATCTCAAAGAAGAAGATGGGAAAGTATAAGAATCCAGTAACACTAGATGAAATCATTGAGATTTCAGTTTTTGATCCAAGGACATTAGATCCAACTGAATTGACCAAATATGCAAGACTCTATGAGAGAAAGGCCATTCAAGAAAAACTAAATAAAGAAACAAAAGAGGCCAAGGTACTAGAAGTAGCAAGAGGAATACTTTAGCGAATAGTACCTAATGTAGAAATTGACTAGACCACCCCAATGCTCAATCAATTGGTGGTACTCACATATGAAATAATATCTCAGAACATAGATGCGGAGAAGGTCATGGAAGAAAGACTTGAAAAAAAGTATGAGTTCAAGCTAGTTGAGAAGATAAGCCAAGAAGTGGCATTGAAAAAGGTAAAGCTATCTGATTTGGTAAGCACACTTGAACCAATCATCTCAGAAGCTATTACTTTGATACAAAAATTGTGTACATTAGATCAACTCACTCAGGAATATACTGACAAGATAGCACAAATTGATGTTGATCTTAAGTCAAGTGCACAAAGTCTTACAAATAATGAAGAAGCAATTAAATTGCACAATGAGCATATCAAACAGGCTCAAAAAATGAGATAGAATATACAGATTACAGAGATGAGGTTAATGAGCTCCAAGCTTATATCTTACCGACACTTTCAATCCTGCAACAAGATACGACAAAGGCAAATACATTAATTGCCACCCCAGAAATGTCTATCCTAGACAACATTTATGATATGCATGCAGGGTTAGCACTACAACACATGGAACTAGAACAATTGAAAGAAAAATGGGAGAAAATGCTCAAAGATATCATGACAACGAATTCCCATATACTTGACACATTCTAAGTTGCACATCTTTGTCACAATTTTGACATATTATAAGTTGTACATTTTTTTCATAAGTATCAAAGAAAGGGGGGAATTGATATGTTCATTCACCTCAATTAAAAGGAGGAAATAGTATGTATAGTAAAAGAAAGGGGAAATAAAATGAAGGAATAGTATGCACATATAGAGAAAAGAACAAAGAGTGTATAGTATACATGTACATATACTTATACTATACCGATGCATATAGTTAGGGGGAGTCATATAATGACAAGGATATAAAACATGTTGTACATACTAAACACTTTAGTATTATGCACATATCAATTTTTTATACTAATGTCAAAGGGGGAGATTGAAGGAATTATATTTTTCCATTAGTATGCACAAGGAAAAACATGGTCTACACCCTCGGTTATCACCATACCGATAGACAAGGCACATCACTACCTGAAGCCAAGGTTACCTGACAAGAACTGTTCAGTGTTATCCAATGACAAAAAGGTAAATGAACCCGATGAGTAACAACAGTGCAACCTAAAAATAGAAAAGAGAGGAAACTGACAGACAAAGGGAACCTGATGAATAGTTCAGACAAAGGAACAATGGCAGACTTCAAGTTCTACTCGATGACCAAGAATCAACAGTCAGTTACATCCTGCAAAAAGTGGATCTGACTTTCCACATCAGATAAATCACTGAAGTTGTATTTATAGCTTCTTGATTTACTTTTAAATCAATTATGTGTGGAAGAAGCAATGTATTTAATATTGTTTTAATTATTTTTACCGATTTAAAACATGCAAACTAAATATCAAGGTCAAATTGTAAACCTTGGATCTAAGAGTTAACATTGTAATGTGTGATTCCAAGATAGGTCAAATACTTGTATAAATAGGTTCTCAATCTATTAACAATAGAAGTTTTTCAATGAATATTTTACCAAAGAGAGCATCTAGAGACCAGACGGAAGAATTCATGTAGAAGGACAGAAAAGAATCAAATCAGTTTCAAGAATAGAATAGAGGCTACCGATGAGAAGAGATAAGGCATTCATCAATCACTTAAGGTTATATTATTATTCTTAGAGATTTAATGGATATGTAATCAGAAATTTTAGATTGCACACAGTCAGGTCAACATTTGTACTCATTCTAACAAGTGTAGTAGGCATAAGATATCCTTTCAAGAAAGGTGGACTTAACAGTCTTATTGTAAATCTCACAACTGAGTGCACACTTAAATCAGTGTTGCTAAAGCTCTTAATGGAGTATATCTTAACATGTCTCTACCTTAATACTCCTAATAGGGTAGATCATCAGAAGTGATCAAATTGTGAGCCTTAACTGGCTCCCTTCCATTCTATAGATAGTGAAGTTTTGTGGGTGCCATCCCCACTGCAGTTTTTACTTCCTAACAAGAGTTTTATGCGATACCATATCTTGTGTTATGCGTTTATCATTTTCATGAATGTTTCTATGAATGTTGAAAAGTATTAAAGATTATAAATGAACAATACATGCATAAGAAAGAACAACAGTAATGGTCGGTAATGCAGTAATGAATGATTACTAATGATGAATTGTGAAAGGCATTAAAATTTTTAGAGGTATTGATTCACCCCGCCCCTCTCAGTAATACTTCCCATCAATTCCAAAAAACCTTTTACCTCAGTAAGAGCTAAGTCAACACAAACCTCTTGCCTCTTCCTATCAAGAATATCCCTCAAAGAAGCTGGTGAATAGGCACTAGCACACTGAATGTCATCCCTAATATGAACTTGACCATCAAGAATAGACTGACAAGTGTTCCTATAAACACTTGTGTTACTACCACTATTGAACGACTCCCTAAAATTATCAATCTCCCAATTAGTTCATCTAAATAGATCCTAAGAGGGAATAGGTTGATCTTCCATGTTGTCTAATAATAAATGTCTAGAGATTTATATAACTAGATATTTGTACTTCAAACATTTAATTTAATGTCAAGCCTTAGGTTGAAGTTTATATATTATTTCTAAAATTCAAAGATAATTAAATTGGATCTACATTCAAACTAGAATCACTTACTATATTTAAATGTACATGTGCATACTAAAATGAATAATTAATTAAAAATTCTACATGTATGTATATAGACATATCTTTGTTTATAGAATGTACATCTATACAAATATATATATATATATATATATATATATATATA